>JARFJB010002325.1:387500-503526 GCA_036346205.1 Vesta saturnalis
GCGGCTGGCAAATGTGTTGTAACAACTCTTTTTTGTGTTGTATAAAATATACCTCAATTTAAGATCTTTCCTTCATTTAGTTCTAAATACAAGAAAATTTTAATTATTGAAATATTGGTATGAGGTAGGCAACTTAATTTGCTTATCTACATAGTGCATACTTTCGTAAAGATTTATAATCCTGCTTTCAATTTTATTCATTTCTTATCTGATACGCTATGCGTCGGCGTTAAGTTATTCTGTTTATATCTTGTGCGCATGACCTCATCATCTACTTCGAAATCCTCCATTTTTCACTTCCTGTTTAATGTCGAAACTTGAAGCTGCTTCTTTTTTATTTTATTTAAATTTATGTGAAAAACGCCGTCAATTTGGTGGTAAGAGATATTTTTAATACATTTACATAAAATTTAAAGCATTTTGTTCTTTTTAGGCGTTTTTCTTTACGTTTTAATAACGTTTTTATTTTAATTACACGTATATCATTACTTCAATTTTCAACGTAATTGCATCTTAAGTACACATTTGAATTTATTGTTGCGTACATTTTTCGTTTTATGATCGCAATTTTTTTTATGAATGGATACTTCCAAATAATGCAATAAGAAGTGGATTTAAAAATTTTAAGAAGAAATACGGATTTTTTATAAAAATAATTCAGTTTGGGGTGTGGCTGATAACATTATGTCAAGATTGCACCATGTTGACGCAAGAATGACTTCATCCTGTTAACCTCTCCGTATTCATATTTAGATACCAGTGGTTGTCAAAAAGAAAAGTTTGTGTACAAAAATTTATAAGGTATTTATGTAGTGTTTTATTTAGTACTTTAAGAATAATTTTAAGACCTTCATTATTTCATCATTACATTTAATTCAATAAACATAGTCTGTATATTGTTATTTTTTACATTTTTGTCAAGTCGGTTTAATTGTCCCGATAATTTAAAAAAAGACAATTTGGCGCCCGAGATAACTTCATTTTTTTACATTCTTTATTATTAATGGTAAGTGGTAATTAAGCAAATCATTTTAGTGAACCAACCCTATTAATCTACCGGTGAGCCAAAGGCACAATTATAAGTGGTGTAAGGTTAGTATTTTTTGGAGATTTATTATTTCATTAACTCGTTACTTTTGGATAACTTACTTTATTATTATTTCAAAATTTTGTATACTACACCTACGTTACACACGTTATTTTTTATTACAGTGTGTTGAATTTGGAACCAAACAAATGAAGCTTATATTATTTTCAGCACACATCCTTAGAACGTCATTATCTATATGAGTGGATAGATTGTCGCCAATTAAGGCTTTTTGTCCTGGCAAACGTTTTGCATGAGGACGAAAACATTTGAGGAACCAGTCACGAAAGTAACTCCATCAAGACATCCACTGGCTGTGCTGTTACATATCGTCCAGGAACTGCTACATGGTTTATCACAACAAGGATATCCGTGTGGTCCTCCTTCCTCCACGTAGAGATGAAGACTTATAATCTACATATGAAGGGAGTAAAACTCCATCGGCTGAACCACACACCATAATTGTGGTTGCACTTTTACAATGGTTCATTATTTTTTCAGGATATTTCACCCCTCTCCTATAAATGCCTCGCAATAAGTTCAAAAGTAAATATGTAATTAAAAATTATTCTTAATTTTATTAAATACATAAATAAAAAGTTTACCTCGAATAGGATTTGAACCTACGACCTGTACTTTTCTAGAGTGCCGCGCTAACCAACTGCGCTATATAAATATAATATTTAGAATTTACATCAGTTCTACATACATAAAGACAAAATTTACATACATTAGGGCTTGAATCTCGATAGCGCAGTTGGTTAGCGCGGTACTCTAGGAAAGTACAGGTCGTAAGTTCAAATCCTACTGGAGGTAAACTTTTTATTTATTAATAATTTTTAATTGCAAATTTTAATTCATTTAAGACATTAATCAGTTGATCAAAATTAAACCGAGACGAGATCAATGTTACCCCGAAATACTTAAACAAGGTTATAATTCAAAATTTTAAGAAGTATCATATTTTGTTTTGTAATTAGAGTCAAAAGCGCTTACTTGATATGATGAAATAGGTCGTTGTCGATTATGAAGAAATAGTACGTCTCCAGCCCTAAAGTTATTGGAACCAATATTATTTACGTAAAACTCTATCGAAATAAAAAAAGTAGTTAAAAGCTAACAGGGATGTATTCACTTTTAATGATGGTCAGCGACTACCGGGGTACTATTTGATTTCGCTTTGTTCGAGAACAACCGTCGCGTCAGCCGCTGTTGCCAGATGGTAGCGCTTTTACTATAAAATGAAGTTTTGATCAATGTATACCCTGATCTCAAAGTATCCCCTATCTACGGTACTTTGATAATTGTGATGGGACCGATAAAGAACTAGGTATAAAAAATTTGAGCATAAGTTTTCTACTTTGTGATTAACTTTTATTTCTGAATTTTTACTTGACATTTGATATAGAAAACTTTTCAAAGCAGTATAAACATTTTGCATCGTTGTTACCATCCTAGTTTGTCAGGTTTTTCGGGTGTCTCTGGATAAATATTTTTTGGACTTTTATTTACTTCGGCTATTTTCCGTTTCATGGATTTTCCCTTTTCCTTTTCTTCCTTAGCAACTTTCCATGCTTCCAGATTATTTTTATAAGGGCTTCCCGATAGAATTGCACAACCTTTCTTTCGACCACTGACCTTACGTTTTCCATCAGATACTCGAGGCACAGGGACAATAAATAACCTTTGTGCTGACGGAAAAAGATGATTATGGTTGGGGTGAAGTCTGAAAGCTGCATGATGGAACGTCAGTCTTGTCGATAGTTGCTCCATAACAAAAGCTGTTGATGCCATTGCAGCTGGTGGAAGGAATGTTTGCGGTGAAACAACTACTGTCCTGTTGGTGAGTTGTAGCTCTATAACATTTTCTGCAGATGCCTTTGTAGCTGGTGGGGGAATATGTCCGTAACTTCTGTTGAAGCAAAGTCTTCTTCTGAGAAAACGTGTTCATCGAGTGGTTCAATACCACATGTTTTAAATCCGTTCACTGCGTTCAGCGGAACAACAGCCTTCATGTAGTCGGCTCACCTGAAATCGTTTTACCACTCGTCCAGAATTGTTTCTTAAGAACCGTTCTATTGCCTGAACGTAAAAGGTATTTCTGGGCCCCATGAACGATAGATCTAACGGCTGATGTCTATGGGTGCAGTGTGGTGGTAGGCATATGACGGCTGTATGATTATCCCTGACCATTCTAATGAACTTAATGCTTTGAGTATACGTGGAATTCCCATCTAAAATCAACAACACTGGATCATCCGCAGTGGGTTTGCCATCCAGTTGGGTGGCAAGTAAATGCAGTTCCCGGAAGAGCTCCATCTACTAATGCAGCCTTCCGTTGACGGGGAAAATTATGAAAGGGGGAATGTAGTTGACATCACCAAAGAAGACAAAACACCTCTTTCAGCTGAGGTTAGAGACCCAACCTGTGGCTTTTAGACTGGACTGTAGTTAGCCCTGTCTCGTCCACATTATAAATTGGATGGGCTTGGAAACTGTGTTTGGCTCTTTCTTCGATTAAAATATCAAAAAAAAAAATTAAACTCTGTTGAAACCACTTGCTCTTGCTGAAGAAGTTGGCTCAGGTGGCCTTAAAGTTAAATTTGGGTGGCGTTTTCGGAAATCATTGACTTTTTATTAAAATTGTGACGAATCTTGTTCTTTTCAGCAAATTCAAATGCTGCACCTCGCAGATCATTAGTCATACCAAAAAATCTCGTCTCCAATATGAGTAGATGGTTAAACATTTCCTGTTCTTGTTTCCTGTCCAAATCCTCCAAAAACCTTTTTGTTATCCGTAGCATGCATGTTTTTGTTTAACACTCTCCTCTTCAAAGTATTCCTTGGAACGTTAAACGCGGTTGCAGCAGTTATGAAAGGCACACCGTTCTTTACAGGCTTTATTGCTTGTTGCATATGAACTGGATTCCATGAAAATAAATAAAAAAATTAAAATCTAACTAAAGCGATCTTAAACATCTAGTTCACTTAAAATACAATAAAAATTAAAAACCAAGATAAAAAGCGCAGGCGGGCACATCGGTCACAGTGGCGGGCATATTGGCCACCTGCTGGCCGTTGTGCCCGCCCAGACGTCATTAACGAAATGTTGTCATGAGATCTCAACACACAATAAACCATCTCTCAATATTGAAATTTGTAGCCAAGTTACCACTGTTTTAAAATTGTTACGTGCGAAAAACCTAACTAGTCTCATACATTTGAAACAATTACATAAAGTGAGGACTTACCTTCGATCAGTCAGTGTAACGAACACGAAAACAATCATAATTCGGGTTATCATAAGTCTTTCTTCTTCTAGTCTCTCAACAGCACTGAGGGGATGTGCATCCACAACAAATTAGCAGCACTGTACAGACTTAAAACCAAGCATAGCCGTTATACCCGCGCTGGCCGTAATGTCCGTCCTTCCCCTACTTTGTACAAGTATTAATGCTATTTAAACAAACTGTCAATTTTTTAAATGACAATTATATTCCAATAGAAATTCAAGGAAAAGAAAAAGAACTTGTAAAATCGTAGATTATTTGTAGTACGACGAAAACACAAATATGAATGTGAATATAGAAGTGCCACAAACATTAAAAAATACCGCCAAAATTTGTTTATCCCCATCATTGACAGGTTTCTCCAAGTTGAAAGTAGATTTTCTGAAGACTACAACAGACTTCTTGCAATTAATGCTTTAAACCCTTCTCCCGATAACTTTTTAAATGGTAAATTAATCCTATCAGACTGTGGAAGACAGGATTGCAGCCTACTCAGCAAAAACATTCACCATTCAAATTGAATCACACTGCAAATAAATTGATCTAAAAGCTTAAGAAAGTTCAAAAATACACGAGTCGTCGTAACTTATTGAGCACACACTGTACAAATGAAAATTCCCAAATCATAAGACGTTAACTTGAATACTTTTTAAGTATCCCTCGTATATTTATATTTCTAACAATCATCAAACTGTGAATTAAATAAATATTCCCAATTTAGAACATTCTAAATAAAATAAACGATATCGATTTAACAATAAATTGTTACCTCAAAAAAAAAGTAGTCGTTAATTGCTGAATAATTCAAACACAGAGCGGTTAGTGTTTGTGCCATCAATAATATCGTTATATTTTATTAATACTTTATCTTTAAAATCGTATTTAGACATTCATTAATAGGTTTAAACTTTAATACTTCAAAACAGTAATTTATGCTGAATAAAAAAATAATAAGTACTTTGGTAGTAGTGTTCTGCATTAATATTTCAGAACTAAAATGAAATGTTGTGATCGATTTGGCTCATTACGCAGTTTTCAATCGATGCTTAAATTCGAAAATATGCGAAGACTAATTTCACGTAACAAAAGGTGTAACCAACCAGTTAGGCATACAATTGACACAAATAAACGACAAAATAAATTAAACACTGGATATATATTGACAAATTCTGCAAGTAAATTATATACAACGGTGTGGTTAAAAAAACACCAACACATAAACACGTTAATACTAAAATTATCCCTTCTTAAAACGAAAAACGACAAAATAACTAAAGTTCGATTGCCTTTTTTTTCTTTCAATGAACCGTAATTAATGCAACAAAAAAAATTGTACTTAAAAAATAATCGTACTCTTCTTGGTTCAATAAAATTTAAATCTAGTTATTACGTATTGCATTAATTAATACTTTTCGATGCGGTAATTGTAGTCCATATGATCTGCTTCGGTAATCCTTTTTTTTTAATTCTTAAATGCACTATGCACAAAACACAAGAGGTAGCCGTATATTCACCTTAGGTATTCGGCTGTAGTACTCACTAACACAGTGTCTCTGGTTTGTTCACTCGCGCACATGGTATAGGTGCTGTTTAGCCTAACATCACATCCGCTTATACTGTGCCCTTCAAAACATTTACCACAATAAAAAATGGTTACTTCCATATACACATTAAAGTTATTATTTGCTTATATACAATCAATTTGGTATTGCTAACGATTGTACACATGTCAATAATAAACTAAATTTTACAAACTTTTATTTTGGTAGCATAAATGGTTATCTTCGATTCTCTTTATAATAATATTAGATCACGCGTACCACAATTGAACACTAATAACAGAATATTTACTGTGTTAACTTCTAACCTGCCTAAGCACTTTTGATTTCTTGAAGAAAATCGCTAACGTTTTCCTTTAACTCACAAGATATATTAAATTATTTATTTGTGAATGTCTATACAGTTTATCCCCTTATGGGTTAATGCAGTTCCTATACATGCCCTTCGAAAAATATAATTTTCACAAATAAACTCCAACAACTAACCATTCTACTAGTCCTAACGCGAGCAACCCGTGCTCAAAATCTCTAATCAACTAGCTAACAAAAACTAACTCCTCAAATTTGACACCCGTTTACATATCTGCTGCCCACCATATCGCCAATACGTCATTATAAATTCGCGCTAAGATTAAAATTCACCTATCACAACTGAGTATTTCGTGCGTTTCTATACCGCGTCGAAGGTTCCAACGTGAAAGAAGACGCTAACGATACGAAATAAACGTAACCATCTTCAATTACTTTGTAAATTTATTAAAAACTTTCCGAAGAAATAATCAATTGCTATTAGATTCACTCTGCAGATTAACCAGATTATCCCTCAACTTTTTATGCAAAATCTCACATGTGGGCGAATCTTATTTCCGCAAAATCTAACGAACTCCCGAACATGCATTAAATTTTCCATTATTGCGCCATATTACCAAATTTCTACAAACAAAAATATGCATACATATTCCTTACCGCATGTTAATAAAATATGAGTATATCATAACTCACTCACTCATACGTCTACAACCATTTCTTTAGTTCAAATTTCTCCATACACTGTAGCAAAAAGACCAGAAGTATTACCAGTACCGTATCAATAAAAATTTACTCAAAACATTACTTCTCAACCAAATTTAACGCTTTTAACTCGAAAATATTTCTTCAGTATTCAAATATTCCTTCGCACGATAAGCAATGCATCACTAAATTCCAGTGGCGTATCAATTACACCAACATTACTCATACACAAAAAAAAATGTTTTCGTGCAAACTCACTTCAGCTACATTCCAAACACGTTACATACGTTATCAAAATACTTCACATACACGATGCATCAAAACAACGTTACACTGTCAGACATAAAAAAATATCTGGTGTGAAACAACACACGACCTTCCAACCTACACAGTGGAAATTAAAAGAAATGGAATAATTTTAATTATAACAATAAGTTTTGTAATGGATGAATAAGTTCAAAAATCATTATAATTATAATTTTTTTTTAGGATAACTCTTTTTTTATACGTTCATATTTAAAAATAAAAACAATCTATGTCAGAATGATGTTCGGAAGTTAATGTCAGATAGAGATTAATATACATAAATAGATGTTAACTTAAAAAGAAAATTCCAAACCCACCTGTTTCCTTAAAATATCAACTATTTTCATTCATATTTAATTAATTTTTTGACTTACCTTGTGTTACATTAAAAAACTTTATAAACAAAAGTTATGCAAAATTAAATTTTCTTTAAAAAATATGTCTACACTTTTTCTTATAAATTGAATGGTTATTCAGATAGTGAACAAATTTGAACACACTTAAATTATGCGTTGTATCATAAAATTGCATGGAACATAATAAATCGATATGTTTAAGGTCTAAATCTAAAAACTGCGTCTAATAAACTTCCCTCTCCGCCGCTGGATTTCTCTCAAAATCTAATCAGCTTCAGAAATGAGGCTTAAATACAAAATGGCAAATACGTACGTATTATGATTGTGAAGTTATCGTGGACACTAACATACATCCACACACACAGGCACACATCCTGACATAATGGCCGATCTTGGCGAAACTTGGCCAAACATTGTGAAATAAGCGAAGAAGACGATTTAGCGATAGTGAAAAAAATATGTATATGTAGGTTTGAAGGTAAAAATTTTGGCCCCAAATTTGCTGCCCCCAAAATCTGCCGCCCTAGGCTTCAGCCTCCTCAATCTGCTGGTAAATCCGCCACTGAGTCTACGTCCACTAAATATATAGAAATAATAATGATTTGTTTTTTAATTAATGAAGCACACTCGTTTGCATGTTTTGGCAAAACTACGTATAGCAAACGCTCGTAAGCATACACAACCTATTACTTTTTAACTAAACATCCTGATAAACATATACTTAACCACGGCGTACTCTATACCAGGCGAAAATATAGCCCCCACTTTAAAAAAGAGGATAGCGCACATGTGTATTAGGCAATACTTCTGTTTTGTTACCACAATTGGTCTAGCCGCCATTGATTATGTGGTAAACAAACTGGTTAACACGGTTAAGCTTTTAGTGTTTTTTTTTACCGAAAAGTGTTGTTTATGCGGTGTATTGTGATTTCTTAATAATGGTGAACTGTTGTGCTTTTGGCTGTAAAAGTTACAGCTATAAAAGGAGCCAGGATAGGTAATTATTAAAAATGCATAGTCACACTCTCAGTAAATAACTGGAATTTATTATTGTTTGAAAGTGATTTGAACTATGTCCCATGTTGTACATCCTAAACATAAGCAAGTATAAAACCTACTTTCATTTGTTATTTTAATCATTTTCATTGAAATCTTTACTATTGTGTTAATTTATTTTGTACCTAGTATTATGCCAATATTGCAGTGACGTTTCATACTTGTCTGTAGAATGTGTTCGAATTGCTACTTTCAACTTTTAAGTAAAATAGGATAATTGACATTATATAAAATTGCATAACAAAATACATTTAAAATGAGATGAAATGACATTAATCAGTAACTATGTAAACAATGAACATAGTTTAATATGACCTTTATTTCTACTAGTCATATCCTGATACGCCACTGTGCTACACAATTATGTGCCAAGCGATAACAGGCAGAATGGGAATATTACAGTTCCTCTCTCTTTCCTTGTCTAAGCATTTTATGATGTCTTATAAGGCAGATTTCTGTTTCTTTTTAGATAAAAATACCGTAACTGTTTGTTTTTGCAATTACTTGACTTATCGTGGCTTGTGTAAAAAATAAACATAAGAATTTCTTACTTTGTTAATGCGAATTTTCCTAGTAGATACATGGAATTGAAAAAAGGAAGTTTGCGTTTATTAAACAAACAATAATGAATTAGCAACAGGCATACGTGCATTAAATTGGATCAGCATGTTTGTTGGATATTGTATCGATTCATTAACTGATAGAAACTGTAGTAAATAGCTGGTAATCCTATTTTGAATCAACCACGTTTCCATGTTTTCCATGTATTTTTTTTTAATAAACACATATGTAACTGCAATGTCAGTAAATACAACCATTAATTAGACCTTTATTGCAATGCTTTAAATGTTCGCTATGACATTAAACTTTTTGGACGCTCACAAATGATTTATATAGGCATCGTAATTTGTTATAACTATACTATGCAATATTTTGTAACATTAAATAAAGTAGTACTATGACAGGTGTTTCGAGAATCCGGTACATGGCATTTGCGAATCATATTCCCATAGATATTATTAGAAATTGATGGTGCAGCCTAAAACTTCACGATTTTTATATGCTACTGCATGCAATTAATTACAATTCTAGGCGTACTGACGTCAAGTCTCCCACTCCTATACTCCCGAGTGACTTAATTCAATAACACCAAATCCCTTGGGTCTTACAAAAAGTATGTTACCTATATCAATAAAAAAACTTAAAATTCTAGTTAATATGCATTTAATTACATCTAGTTCATTAATTGAGAAAATTCGTATTGTTACACATAACATTAAAGTACAACAATATGTACAGCATAATTGAAAATGTGAATGTATACAGTTTAAAGATAACTCACTAATACCGTCTATGCATACTTTAGAAAATTAACCCATACCTAACGACAAACTTTGAGTGATAGTAATTAAAAATTATTATTAATTGTATTAGATACATAAATAAAAAGTTTACCTCGAGTAGGATTTGAACCTACGACATGTACTTTGCTAGAGTACCGCCCTAACTAACTGAGCTATCGAAATACAAGCCCCAATCGATGTAAATTTTGTCTTTATCTATGTAGAACTCATCTAAATATAATGAGATTACAGTCAAAATACTTATATTAATTGAATGTGAGCCTGCAATTACATATTTACTTATATACTTATTCGTTCATAACAAAACCTATAATAATTTGAGTGATAGTGTTGGAAAAATCCGATTAATTTTTTTATTAATTACGTTAACACAATTGGTTATGGAATTGTCAAAAATCTTTAGACTTCAAAGATTGATCAATCATTTTCAAATGAATGGCTTAACAGAGACCTTAAATAGCTATTTTGAAACCGAACTTCAGTTGTCGAATCCATAAGTTGGATTCCATTTAAAATTACAGTTGTTAGTTTTTATGAAAATGCTTCGTAGCAATGTAACAATTAGAACGTTTTTGGTTTCTGTACAATATAGTTGGAATTAACGCAAATTAAGAGCATTCGTTTACTTCAAATGTTATTGCCCTTCACCTCTATAAATAGGTGAAGTCATACATAGAGCAAAATCATAAACTCTCTGGTCAATGTCAACGATGTTCATAGTTTCGTTTGTACACTTATTCACCAAATATGAAGTAGCTCCAGGAACTAATTTTATAATATTGTCAAGATTAGGAGTACCATCAGGATTTGTAATCGTTGACTTTACACCGATACATTTAATAAAAATTTTAAAACAGTAATCATTAGTATAGTCAACTTTTACTTTCCATTTGTTTACAAGACTAGGGTCCACTCCTGTTGCACATATACATTGGGTTACATATGGCTCAAAAATTTGATTTCTCCTTTCTAAATGTCCATCAGTACTACTCTGAAAAAGGTCCAAATTAAATTAGTCAAACATAAAACTATGCATACCTGAGAAAAAATGACTAAATCTACTAAGCAAAAAAAGATGATTACTGCATGCATGGTTAAACTTATTTGGTTGTGGTGTTAATCTTACGTTTGTATGATGTGTGTTTGGTAAAATTAATGTTTACCTCAAACAACTGTTTCATTTTTCATTATCTTTTTTTTTGAAATATGTAACGCAAATCTTAATTTAAAGGAATCAACAAAATAAGGTAACTAATGCAGTGGCGCGCCAACTTTGTCGAGCGCCGTCGTGCAAAAACAAAAAATGCGCTTCTATACATTGTCATAAAAAAATTAACAAACCTTGTTATAAAATAGTAGAATTTTTTTTTTGTAAGCATCGGCTACTACGGCCATTAGCTTTTAACAATTTTTTTAAAATTTATATTTTTATGAAAAGACCACACCTCTTTAGATACGTTAACAAACGATTAATTCCAGTTACGTTATCTTCAAAAATTGAAACAAATGAATTTGGTATATTTAATTCTGTCCTTAAGCCCTCATATAAAGGGCAATCTATCATTATATGGTGTATACTAATTTGTAAGTTACATAAATTTGTGGTCTCATGTTTCCTAACAGATGTAAATGTGTGAGGTTTGTGTGACCGATTCTCATTCTAGTGAGTATCACTTCCTCCCTTCTTGTTAAATGATTTTTTTATTTCTTTTAACTGTGTTTTTGCGTTATCCCATTCTATCTGCCAGAGTTCATTTAGCTTTGTTGTTATGTGCCGTTTTAGATCATTGGGTTGTACAGGAATGTTGTCTGTTTCTATTTCATTGCTTCCCATACGAGCTGCTATATCCGCACATTCGTTTCCCACAATCCCGACATGGCTAGGTACCCACAAGTAGTACACGGACACCTTGGCCGCCATCTTGGATTTGGCGTCACAAGACCGCCCACGTGGGGGACCGCATTTTTCACCATTATTTTTACTCGCTTACGTGTAAGACGTATTTTTTCACCCCTATTTTTACACATCCACGTGTGAGACCGTGTCTTCAACCGTTTTATTCTAATTATTTTTTACATACCCACGTGTGAGACCGTATTTTGAATCCTTTCTTTTCAAAGGCCCTTTTTCAACCCTAATTATTTTTTACTCGCTTACATGTAGGACGTATTTTTTCAACCCTTTTATCCCAATTATTTTTTACATGCCCTGCGTGTGAGACCGTATTTTCTACCCTTTTCTTTTCGGAGGCCCTTTCAACCCTAATTCTTTTTACTCGCTTACGTATAGGACCGTATTACCCTTATTTTTATGATTTCTTTTGGGGGTTATTTTTCAAACCTTATGGTTGTATTAAGGACCTTTTTAACAGCTAGGGCTTTTTTTGTGGTTGCTAACGTGAGGACTGTATTTAGGGGTGGGGGCTGAACTGGGGACTGGGGCTGTATGTAGAGCTAGGGTTGAAGTTTAGGGCTGTATTTAGGGGTGTGGTCTGGGACTGTATCTAGAGCTAGGGTTGTTTTTCTGGTAATTATCTTCAGCCTTAATTAAGGTCCTTTTGGTTGGGGTTGTATTTAGGAATTGAGCTCGGACTAGGCGTTGGACTGGATTTGGGGTTGGTCTTGGTTTTGGTTACAGCTATTTTGGCGGTCTCTGATTAAGGTCCTTTTGGTTATATTAAGATCAGTACAGCCCCTGGAGGTTAGGCAATTGTGTATGTTCTTTTAAATGCTATCTTGTATATGTATAGAACATTTTCGATTTGTTCTTGGTCCTTTACCCTTGCTGTAATTGTATGTGAGCCCTAACCTAATTTTATAAGACAGATATAAGAACATTGCCGCTATAATGACACCCCAAATGCAATTGCCCTAACTTAATCTTATAAGACTTGTCTCGACCCCTGCCTGAGATGTACCTTAATTTTGAAATTTGTGATGCCATTTAGTGGTGTATTTTAAACTAGCGAGTATTTTCTGTAAAAGTTAATTATGCACGCCTAGCTCTTACTCTCTCTTTTGACTCTTTCTCACCCACACGGAAACAAATTAATTAATTAACAAATCGTTAATGTCATGTACAGCGAAATAAGAATTTTATTAAGACAATAACACATAACAACTTATTTTATAATACCTTTTTCTACTTGAATATTAAATTTGTTGTTTTCATTTAAACTCTACCAGTTCAACAGTAACCTTTTCTCCATATTTGTTGGTACGAGTCTAAGATTGAGTATTTTGTATTCAACATCAACTCCAATAGTACTTAATATTTTTTAAAAAGGCTTAAAACACGTCGATGCTTTTAGGTTAACTAAATTCATATCTGTAGTAATAACACAGCATTAAACTGCATGATGGAATAAAATAAATAAAGTAAAGGTTAAAGCAAAAATAACTCACCAGTGCTGTATTGAAGAAGTAGGAAATCAAGTGAAGGTAGTACATATTTCATTCGTTTTTATAGCTAGATCTAATTACCTCAGGGTCTTTACACAAGCAGGCTTAGACAGGAAGTTTTACATATTTATTTGAAAGAATGTATTTTTCTCATTAGAAGTGGTTTAGGGAATTACTAAAAGTAAAAAACCACTTTCTATGTTTTATATAACAAGTTCCATCGTTAATATAACATATAGTAATTTTTAAAATGCAGCTTGATTAATAACAAAGCGATATGAACAGTATTTTTAAAACAAACAAAATTGTTTTGATAGATGTTTTATAAAAAAAATCTCATTAGGAGTGGAAAAAAGTTTATAATTACTTATACATAGAGTTAAATAAACGTGTTTTATATGTTATATTAATTACCGTTTGCGTAATTACATAATCCTGTTATTTTCAATAATTTACAAACTGATTATCAACATTGAGTAACATGCTTTCTTTAAAAACAACTAAAAACCACTAAAAATGATTTATTTTTATTTATCCTATAGTTGATCATATGTTATAGAACACTTATTTTTATTTTAATTGTAAGTTATACCAACATGTCTTACTTATAACCTATAATGAAAACTCAAAACGGTTTTAATAATAATTTATTAAACTACGTTGTGGGTGAGACAGTGTGATAATTCTGCAGTTAAACAGCATATAAATTACTCGAAAAAATTGGTTTTTCAATATTATTTATATTGTATAATGCCTGAGTAATTACGACCTCATCCTAGATATACGTGTTATTAACAATTATTTATTTGAATGAAGTTTAAAAACGACTCTCTGACATATAAAACTGTTTTTTCTTTACAATACAACTTATTATTACAAAAGAGTTGCATAAATTAGCAATAAAAATTCATAGGGTGGAACTTTAGTGTTAGATAAATTTTTTTCCATATCTCAATAACAACATATTATACCATTGATGTATTTCAATTTTAAAAACTCGATTGTAGAATCATGAGGATCAGTCCAGATAGAATAGGCTTTTAATTATGTCCACATAAATCTGAAATATAAGAATAAAAAGTGTATTTAAAGATTACTACCGAATACTGCTCTGTAATAAAAATGATGAAAAAAATAAAAGGTCTTAGATTTTTAAGTGTATTTTTACATTTTAGTTAATTGAAATTATTTTTCCAATAAAGTTAAACGACTGATCTAGTTTAACAATGAGTGTTTTTATACCGTAATGAATAACAACAAACGCTTAGCTAAAATAAAAACGTTATTAAAATTATTACATTTCTTTTAATGCCAATTTTGCTTCATATGCACAATTATGTTATTACCTGACTTCACCTTCAGGTCATTTTGTTAGCCTTGAGAAAACAAGTTGGCCTTGAAGTTAGCCTTGAGAAAAGTTGTTAACTATGAGAAACAAGTTGGCCTTGAAGTTAGTTAGTCATAGGTTTTAAGATAGCCTGGAAGTTAGCCTCAGGACCTGGAAGAATAGTATAAAAGCGTACGCCAGGGTTTAGTTAATTTAGTTCTTGTTTGAAGAGCATCATATAGCTATGGAATCTTTAACTGTTAACCAAATTTTGGGTTTATTCAGTGCTGGTGCGTTAACCGACGAGGGTTTGAAAAACGCATACAATATTATCACTTATAAGATGTTGTGCGAAAATGACACTATCGATTCGGTAGATGTTTATAATGATTTTGTGGCGGCTGCACAACGGGCTGGTGGAGTGTAAGTATATGCTTGTTTTAATTTTAAAATTTTTAATAATATTTTTTATAGCCCTGCTCAAATAAATATGGATGATGTGTTTGACAATGATGAGACAATGGAAACTGCAGATGCGGAGGATCTGATAACGGTATGTCTTTTTTAATTTTTATTGTATTACTTACAGAATGAGTACATTACAGGTACAAGATCAATAGGGTTCAGGTTCCCAGCAACAGGGCGGACCATCCTCAGGGTTCAATCATATTAATATAATTGGTGAATCAAATAGTAAATTTATTAAAAAATTTAATACAACCTGTAAAACGCTACGGTTTAACTTCAATGACGAAACGTGCAAGGATAATCCCTTAACGTAGTTACAGGTAAAATATACCATTTAAAAAAAAAATTATCTAATACACATTTTTACAGAATGCATTTGAGGAATTGTATTCATATATTGTAAAGGATGCGGCTCCTTCAGATCGTGTTGGAATCACGCTAAGAAATCCAAATTTCCCAGACAACCAATTGGCATTTCATTTAGAAGAGTGGACCAGTTGTCGGTGAAAGTGATAATGTCGCTGCTGGAAAAGGTAATGCAGAGTAACGCTAGTTTTTTCTCAAGTGACTTGTTGGTGTTAAACGTTGATAGAGTGGTTGTGACTGTAGGCTATGGACGCAAAAACTTGACAGGGTTAAAATTTGCAGACTTTTGCAAATCCAAAAGACCGAGTGTTATTGTATTGTAGTGCAGCGGTGTAGATCTTAGTCAGGGTGGTAGTTACGAGCATATTCAAGCATTTCAAAATCATTTAGCTTCAAATACCATTGTAGTTTATAATTCGCGTGTAGGTGACTCTGTTTATTTTGAGGGTCCTAGGGAACCTGCAAGAGTAGTTTTAAATTTAATATTAGAAGATGAGCATTATAATGTCATTATCAGCCTCACTTCGGCATTTACATGCGGTTATTACTGCGAGCCATGCAGAAAACGCTATAATGATAAAAAGATCACATGAAATGTATGTACCAGTGCCCCGCGTGTCATCAGAAACCACCTTGTTCAATTGAAAACCTGAAAATTGTTTGCAATGATTGCAGGAGATTTTTTTATGGGGCTGAATGTTTTCAAAATCATAAGGACACTAAGCTATGCGAAAAATTGCGTAGATGTTTAAAGTGCCTTAAAACAACTGAAGTAAAGAGTAAACGTAGATGCGGTTACAGTCGTTGTCCCACGTGCCTGAGCGAAAAACCTATCGGGCACCTTTATTTCATAGCCGTTAACAAGGCTCGACGTGACAACAGTAATGGTAAACCATCTATGTTTATCTTTTATGATTTGGAGTGTATCCAAGAGAAGGTGTGTGAGGGAACGAATGATAGATTTCTGCATGAGCCCAATCTATGCGTGGCCGCGAATGTTTGCTCTGTCTGTATCAAACACGCTGACAATTTAGATGAGCAGTGCTCAAAGTGTGGTGAAAGAGTGCACATTTTCAGGGAAAACCCTGTTGAATCCTTTTTGTCATATGTTGCCGAGAGAGCTCGAAAATTTAAAGTCACATGCATTGCGCATAACATGAAGGGGTACGATGGATGTTTTGTGCTTAGATGCATGTTGGCTAATAATAATCAGTGGAAACCAAAAGTCTTCTGCAACGGTTTAAAATTAATTTCCATTCAATGCGGCGATATCAGGTTTATCGGCTCCCTTAATTTTATCCCGTCACCACTCTCGGCATTCCCGAAAACTTTCAACTTCCCCGAGTCCAAAGGTTATTTCCCCAACCTCTTCAACACATCCAAGAATCAAAATTACGAGGGTCCTGTGCCAGCACTTGAATATTATTGTGCAGATCAGATGTCTGCGAAAGACCGTCAAAAACTTTTAGACTGGCACACGGCCCAGAGTAATTATGTTTTTAAGATGAGCGAGGAGATTGAGAGATATTGCCTGATGGATGTTAAGATCCTCGTTAAAGGTTGCATTAGTTTCGAGTCAACCGTCACGACCCAAAATAAAGTCGATCCGTTTGAGGAAGCTACCACTATTGCTAGTGCGTGCAACAAGGTGTTTCGTAGACGTTTTCTCAAAGAAGACACTATAGGACTTATACCGAAAGGTGGCTATAGACGAGCTGACAACCAATCAAAAGTAGCAATACAATGGTTACGTTGGGTGGAATATTCTCAGCAAGTAACCATACAGCATGCTGGGAAAGCTCGCGAGTTTAGAACACCTGAAGGTGTTAAGGTCGACGGGTATTGTGCTGAAACAAATACCGTTTTTGAGTTCCACGGGTGTTATTGGCACGGTTGCGAGGAATGTTTCCCCAATCAGGCTAACATGGATCCGAAACTTGGTGTAGGTACCTCTATGCTTGCCCGCAACGAAAACACGGTGGCATGGTCCCAGTTTTTACGCGAGCGCGGATATAATTTAGTGGAGATGCGCGAATGCGTTTTTAAAAAACAAATACTTGCTAACGACGAATTAAGAGCGTTTATTCAGAGTTTAGGTCATCAAGATGACGAACCCTTAAACCCACGTGACGCGTTTTACGGTGGCCGCACTAATGCTAGTAAGCTTTATCATGAATGTGACGGTATTAGCGAGAAAATAATGTATTATGATGTATGTTCGTTATATCCATATGTAAATAAATACTGTAAATATCCTATAGGTCATCCAAAAATTCATGTAGGGTTAGATTGTAAGAACATTTCATTGGACACGGTGGAGGGTTTAGTTAAATGTCGAGTACTGCCGCCCTCTAACCTCTACCATCCTGTTTTACCGTTAAAAATGCACGGCAAACTGATGTTTGTGTTATGTAGGACGTGTGGTGCTGATTTAAATCAATGGGAATGTAGACATAGTGAAGCTGAGCGCAGTTTCGTGGGGGCGTTTGTAGCTGACGAACTGCGTAAGGCTATCTCTAAAAACTATATAGTCCTTGATGTTTTCGAAGTTTGGGAATACGAGGTAACCACGTATGACAGAGCAACTAAACAGGGAGGTTTATTTAGCGGTTACATTGATAATTTCCTGAAACTAAAGCAGGAATGTTCAGGTTGACCAAGCCATTGCACGTCAGAAGCCACGAAATTGTGTTACGTAACGGAGTATTATGAGAAAGAGGGGATTCGACTAGAGGCGAGTAATATTAAGAAGAACCCCGGTTTAAGGTACCTGGCTAAACTTATGCTGAATTCTTTTTGGGGGAAGTTTGGTCACCGCGAGAATTTAACCCAGTGCAGTATTGTATCTGAACCAAAGGACTTTTTCAAATTGTTTACCGATCCATTGGTTCAGGTACAATCCATAATAACTATCAACGGTAATGTTGTAATGGTAAATTGGGATAGACCGGAGGGAGGGGGTGAATCACAAAAAACAATTACTGGAATCCAGCATGTGGGGATTTCTTTGGCCAGATGACCGACGAGCTGGAGGCGTACGGTGGAGGAAGCTATATAGCCGAATTTGTGAGTGCCGGACCGAAAAACTATAGTTATAATGTGTTTTCTACCAGTGATAAAACAGTTAAATCCGTGTGTAAAGTGAAAGGCATTACCTTAAACTATAAGAACTCCCGTGTTATAAACTTAAATCGATGAAAGATATGGTACAATAGTAAAGACTCTTTGTTTGTAGATAATGATAGGAAAATTGTTAGAGACAGATGCTACAATGTGTTAAGTAGACCTGAAGCTAAACAGTATAGGATAAGTTATTCTAAGCGACGGAGAATTGAGAATTTTGATACTCTTCAATTTGGATATAAGGAATAAAACAGATAAACAGAAATAATTATTTTATTTATAAACCCCAACTCCTTGAGGGTGAGTTCCAGCTCCTAGCCTTGATTCGTTTTCATGTTTACGTGTTTTTCGTTTTGTGTGTTTGCGTATTTGTGTGTTTGTGTGTTTGAGCATTTGCGTGTCCGTGCTTATGGTTGTGTGAAGCGAGAGAAACG
The DNA here is from genome assembly GCA_036346205.1 of Vesta saturnalis. NCBI lineage: Eukaryota > Metazoa > Arthropoda > Insecta > Coleoptera > Lampyridae > Vesta > Vesta saturnalis. The sequence continues at coordinate 406,650 of JARFJB010002325.1, forward strand.
AGGGTGAAAGAGAAACGAGAGAGACCGGAGAGAGAGAGAGAGATAACGTATCTTACAAGATACAATTTAAAAGAGCACAATTGCCTAACCTCCGGGGGTTACAACCAAAAGGACCTTAATTAAGGCTAAAGATAATTACCAGAAAACAACCCTGAGACTTACCCCTAGACCAGCCCCAGCCCTAAGCTCCAACCCTAGCTCTACATACAGCCCCAGTCCCCAGTTCAGCCCCCACCCCTAAATACAGCCCTAAGCCAAGCCAAGACCAGCCCCCACCCCTAAATACAGTCCTCACGTTAGCAACCACAAAAAAGTCCTAGCTGTCAAAAAGGTCCTTAATACAACCATAAGGTTTGAAAAATAACCCCAAAAGAAACCATAAAAATAAGGGTAATACGGTCCTATACGTAAGCCAGTAAAAAGAATTAGAGTTGAAAGGGCCTCCGAAAAGAAAAGGGTAGAAAATACGGTCTCACACGCAGGGTATGTAAAAATAATTAGGATAAAAGGGTTGAAAACACGGTCTCATACGTAAAATAGGGTGAAAAATACGTCCTACATGTAAGCGAGTAAAAATAATTAGGGTTGAAAAAGCACCTTCGAAAAGAAAGGATTCAAAATACGGTCTCACACGTGGGTATGTAAAAAATAAGGGTTGAAAACACGGTCTTACACGTGGATGTGTAAAAAATTGGGGTGAAAAAATACGTGCTACACGTAAGCGAGTAAAAATAAGGGTGGAAAATGCGGTCCTCCACGTGGGCGGTCTTGTGACGTCAAAATCCAAGATGGCGGCCAAGGTGTCCGTGTATTACTCCCACATGATTGTTACAAACTTCCCATCATTATCCATGCTGTGCAATATTGCCTTAATCGTGTTTTCTAGAGGGTCCTTAGATAATTCATTGTTCATGAAGGCCGTAATTACGCTCATTGAATCTGTACATATCAAGCTTGAGTGAATGTTTACGTGGTTAATGTATAATGTAGCTTGAAAAACCGCATATAGCTCAGCTGAAAACACGCTAGACAGTAGGTTAAGTGCCCAGTGATGACCTTGGTTTTCCGTATAAATGGCACTACCAACCCCCTTAGATGTTTTTGAACCATCGGTGTATACTATTCTGTTATATTTCAGTTCATGTGTGATATTGTGAAACGTACTTTTATAAACTTCAGTTGATGTGCTTTCTTTTGGGTAGTTTGCAAGGTCCAGGCGGTAGGTAATGTTGGTTACGTCCTACGGTGGGTGTTCTATTATGGATTGCCCAAACAGTGGTGGTAAGTTAATGTTTAGTTCTTGAGCTTTCAATAGGGTTCGTATGATGGTTGGCTTTGTTCTGGTTGGTTTGGATTGATAGCGTTGTAGCATTGCTTTATCATGTAATGTTAGGTAATTTACATGGTTAGGCACAGTTAATATTTTTACTATGTAGTTGAATTGCAACCTAAGTCTTCGGAGTTTTAATGGTGGGACGCTACAATCTGAGTACACAGTACTAAATTGTTATTACCGTTTTGCATCGTAGTTTGGAGATCTTCTATGCTATTAGACATGTAGAACAAGGTCAGATCGTCTACGTACAAGCATCCGTGCATTGGGGATTGTACACTTTCGATTAAATCATTGATTGCTATTAAAAGTAGAGAACAGCTTAAAACAGACCCCTGAGGAATACCATTTCCCATTCTATGTGGTAGAGATTCATTTATTCCAATTCTGGTTTTGAAAGTTCGATCACATAAGAAATTTTCGATAAATAATGGTAAATTACCCCTAAGTCCCCAATCGTATAATTGTTTAATAATATTATTTTAACTTCTATCATGCTCACATACAGCTTAGAATTTTTTAAGTTAAAATCATAAGAATACTGCCGAAATGATCAAAACTGTTAATAGAAATGAATTAATATGGGATGTTAGATAGTAGATCAAATTATTTTTAAAATAACATTTTACAGGATTTTAAATTTGTTACAGGCTAAATACCACTAGAGCATCCAGCCCGTAGAGGCAATTTGTGCCACGGCATAGCTCTGTGATGTGGGCGGGATTCTTACTTAAAGATTGTAAAAGGCACACGTAGCAACTCCAAAAATCGTCAAAATCAGATAAAGTCAAAAAGGCGCCACCTGTTAAAATTATTTATAGCGTACTGATGTTATATTGGTTTAACAGGAAACCAAAATGTTCACTAACTAAATATTTCAATAAATCTACGTCAGAAATTATTACCTCAACTAATCCAAGAATAACTGGAAATACGACTATTTCATATACGTCGCCACAAGCTATACAAACCCGATCAAAAATCTATAAAATTCTAAAATTTATCAAATATCGATATCGGGATGTAATACCTAAATTCCAAAATATAAATTCCAAAGTAAGTTACCTAGCTACCATAACAAACAATTATATTCGCTTACCTGTTCGGCAAGTCAGGCACTATAATGTCTCCAATCGATAAGTCGATACTTATAAAATACTTCAAAGATATCTCGCAACTTTTCGAGATACCCTCGAATGCACAAAAAATACAATCACCTGTTCGCGCCAGCAAACTCACACTACGTTTGTAACGTGCAAAAATCGAAGTAGGAGCGATTGTACCATTTTATCTGGTTACTGTTTCTAAAAGCTACCTTAAATAAGTATCTGTGACTTAAACATTTAGTATTGTGCTTTAAGCTTACTCGTCTTTACTTAAAAGATTTAAAATTTCTGTATTTACTGCAGTTACTAACGTGATGATGGAGTAAATGATTTCTTTCAGCAGGCTTACGTTTCTACGTTATACAAAATTATTCCTTTACTGTAGCTAATTTCTACTTCGAATATTTTTTTTTTTTTAGGATTGTGGACCTGAACATGCTAAATTAGGCCTATCGTGCTAAATCACTCAGGAACTCTTAGGAGGATCAATAGAGCGATAATGAATTGCCAATAGATGCCTATGAACAGCTACCTTAAATTCTCTCATATCATAAGTGAGAGGAAAACAGGAACTAAGGAGATCACTCCAGAGTTTAGAAGCCGTGTAGGAAAATGTGGATTGCGCTCGTTTGGTACGACAAGTGGAGATTTGTACTGCATACTGATGATGTGAATGAGCGAACCGAGTATTTCTCGCAAAGATAGCCCGAGATGTTACCTAAGAATATAATTCAGCAGCACAATAGCCGTTTTAATAACGATAATACAAAGAAAGAACTGAAACCATCCTTCTATGCTCAAGGGACTGTATGTGAGAAGTTAAGGACGGGTCATTTATAAGCATAATCGCTCTCTTTTGAATACGATCAACTATATCGAGAGCGTATTGGAGCACTAACCCAACGGTGAGAATTATATTCCAGATGAGACCGAATTTGGGCCTTATACAGCAGAAGGAGTTGTCGAGAGGTAAAGTACTGCTTAGATCTGTACAAAACCTATTTTACGAGCAGCTGTTTTGGTAGCTGACAGAAGATGGTCAACCCATGAGAGATTTGACGATACAGTCATACCCAACAGAGTAATAGAGTCTGAAAACTTAAGAACTGAGCCATTCATACTTACAACAGGAAATGATCGATCTTTTTGGCGGACATAAGGCAACACTGAGTTTTGTTAGCATTAAATTTAACTAGATTATTGCTTCCCCATTCGAGAATACGTTGAATGTCTTTGTTGATTGAATTTGCCATTTCAGCTTTAATTTCTTGATTTGACGTGGAAGGTGGATTATCACTATGAGTAGACTGAGATGAACTACAGTGAAGAGTGCTATCGTCAGCAAAGCAATGGATGGGGTTAGTTGAAGAAATAAGGTCATTTATGTACAGCAAAAAAAGTGTGGGCGTTATAACGGATCCCTGTGGTACGCCCGCGTTAATGCTAACTTCTTTTGAAAAAAAACCATCAACTACGACACGTATTCGTCTTTTATCAAGGAAACTAGAAACCCAGTTGATGAGGGTATCATTTAACCCAAACGAGGTGAGTTTGGCAAGTAAACACTTATGCCAAACTTGGTCAAATACCTTTGAGATATCTAAAGCGACTACAACTGTTTCACCGGACTGCTCTACTGTATTGTTCCAAACTTGGGTCACATATGAAAGAAGATCGCCTGTTGAACGACTTTGCCTAAACCTATATTGGTCGTCACTAAGGAGTTTGTTAGTTTCAAAGAACGTAAGCAGTTGCTGATTAATGGCTTTTCCATGATTTTAGACAAAATGGAAGTGATGGCAATTGGTCGGTAGTTTGAAGGATCGGTCATCGCCTTTTTGGGAATAAGTTGAACATTTGCTAACTTCCATCATGAAGGAATTCCCAGAAGACATAGAGATCGTATAGAGCTTATGTAGGACTGGTACTAGTTCGGGGAACATTTTTAAGACAATAGCTGGGATACCGTCTGGGCCAGTCGCCTTATTGAGATCAAGCCTACTGATGATCGATTCCAAGAGCTTGTACCGAAAATGAATTGGTTTCATAGCGTATGAAGCAAGAGTTGCTAGGGGCACATCTTTTCCAGAATCATTGAGACACGAGTTTGATGCAAACAAATCCACAAAACATCGACTTTGTCTACAGAATCAGCAACTACCAATTCGTCAATAGACGTCAGGTGAAATGAAGACGTTCCAAAGTTTTTACTAATGGCTTTAGCTAAAGACCAAAATTTACGACTGCCTAAAGGAGATGTACTAGTTCATTGCATTTTCGTTGTTCGAGCAACTTTTGAGTTTTAGTGATGACACTTTTGCAGATATTTCTAGCACCAACGTAACCTCTACCATCCTGTTTTATCGTTAAAATGCACGGCAAACTGATGTTTGTGTTATGTAGGACGTGTGGTGCTGATTTAAATCAATGGGAATGTAGACATAGTGAAGCTGAGCGCAGTTTCGTGGGGCGTTTGTAGCTGACGAACTGCGTAAGGCTATCTCTAAAAACTATATAGTCCTTGATGTTTTCGAAGTTTGGGAATACGAGGTAACCACGTATGACAGATCAACTAAACAGGGAGGTTTATTTAGCGGTTACATTGATAATTTCCTGAAACTAAAGCAGGAATGTTCAGGTTGTCCAAGCCATTGCACGTCAGAAGCCACGAAATTGTGTTACGTAACGGAGTATTATGAGAAAGAGGGGATTCGACTAGAGGCGAGTAATATTAAGAAGAACCTCGGTTTAAGGTACCTGGCTAAACTTATGCTGAATTCTTTTTGGGGTAAGTTTGGTCAACGCGAGAATTTAACCCAGTGCAGTATTGTATCTGAACCAAAGGACTTTTTCAAATTGTTTACCGATCCATTGGTTCAGGTACAATCCATAATAACTATCAACGGTAATGTTGTAATGGTAAATTGGGATAGACCGGAGGGAGGGGGTGAATCACAAAAAACAATTACTGGAATCCAGCATGTGGGGATTTCTTTGGCCAGATGACCGACGAGCTGGAGGCGTACGGTGGAGGAAGCTATATAGCCGAATTTGTGAGTGCCGGACCGAAAAACTATAGTTATAATGTGTTTTCTACCAGTGATAAAACAGTTAAATCCGTGTGTAAAGTGAAAGGCATTACCTTAAACTATAAGAACTCCCGTGTTATAAACTTAAATCGATGAAAGATATGGTACTTAGCAATAGTAAAGACTCTTTGTTTGTAGATAATGATAGGAAAATTGTTAGAGACAGATGCTACAATGTGTTAAGTAGACCTGAAGCTAAACAGTATAGGATAAGTTATTCTAAGCGACGGAGAATTGAGAATTTTGATACTCTTCAATTTGGATATAAGGAATAAAACAGATAAACAGAAATAATTATTTTATTTATAAACCCCAACTCCTTGAGGGTGAGTTCCAGCTCCTAGCCTTGATTCGTTTTCATGTTTGCGTGTTTTTCGTTTTGTGTGTTTGCATGTTTGTGTGTTTGTGTGTTTGAGCATTTGCGTGTCCGTGCTTGTGGTTGTGTGAAGCGAGAGAAACGAGGGTGAAAGAGAAACGAGAGAGGCCAGAGAGAGAGAGAGATAACGTATCTTACAAGATACAATTTAAAAGAGCACAATTGCCTAACCTCCGGGGGTTACAACCAAAAGGACCTTAATTAAGGCTAAAGATAATTACCAGAAAACAACCCTAAGACTTACCCCTAGACCAGCCCCAGCCCTAAGCTCCAACCCTAGCTCTACATACAGCCCCAGTCCCCAGTTCAGCCCCCACCCCTAAATACAGCCCTAAGCCAAGCCAAGACCAGCCCCCACCCCTAAATACAGTCCTCACGTTAGCAACCACAAAAAAAGTCCTAGCTGTCAAAAAGGTCCTTAATACAACCATAAGGTTTGAAAAATAACCCCCAAAAGAAATCATAAAAATAAGGGTAATACGGTCCTATACGTAAGCGAGTAAAAAGAATTAGGGTTGAAAGGGCCTCCGAAAAGAAAAGGGTAGAAAATACGGTCTCACACGCAGGGTATGTAAAAAATAATTAGGATAAAAGGGTTGAAAACACGGTCTCATACGTAAAAATAGGGGTGAAAAAATACGTCCTACATGTAAGCGAGTAAAAAATAATTAGGGTTGAAAAAGGGCCTTCGAAAAGAAAGGATTCAAAATACGGTCTCACACGTGCGTATGTAAAAAATAATTAGGATAAAAGGGTTGAAAACACGATCTCACACGTGGATGTGTAAAAATAGGGGTGAAAAAATACGTCCTACACGTAAGCGAGTAAAAATAAGGGTGAAAAATGCGGTCCCCCTCGTGGGCGGTCTTGTGACGTCAAAATCCAAGATGGCGGCCAAGGTGTCCGTGTACTACTCCCACATGATTGTTACAAACTTCCCATCATTACCCATGCTGTGCAATATTGCCTTAATCGTGTTTTCTAGAGGGTCCTTAGATAATTCATTGTTCATGAGGGCCGTAATTACGCTCATTGAATCTGTACATATCAAGCTTGAGTGAATGTTTACGTGGTTAATGTATAATGTAGCTTGAAAAACCGCATATAGCTCAGCTGAAAACACGCTAGACAGTAGGTTAAGTGCCCAGTGATGACCTTGGTTTTCCGTATAAATGGCACTACCAACCCCCTTAGATGTTTTTGAACCATCGGTGTATACTATTCTGTTATATTTCAGTTCATGTGTGATATTGTGAAACGTACTTTTATAAACTTCAGTTGATGTGCTTTCTTTTGGGTAGCTTGCAAGGTCCAGGCGGTAGGTAATGTTGGTTACGTCCTACGGTGGTTGTTCTATTATGGATTGCCCAAACAGTGGTGGTAAGTTAATGTTTAGTTCTTGAGCTTTCAATAGGGTTCGTATGATGGTTGGCTTTGTTCTGGTTGGTTTGGATTGATAGCGTTGTAGCATTGCTTTATCATGTAATGTTAGGTAATTTACATGGTTAGGCACAGTTAATATTTTTACTATGTAGTTGAATTGCAACCTAAGTCTTCGGAGTTTTAATGGTGGGACGCTACAATCTGAGTACACTGTACTAAATTGTTATTACCGTTTTGCATCGTAGTTTGGAGATCTTCTATGCTATTAGACATGTAGAACAAGGTCAGATCGTCTACGTACAAGCAGCCGTGCATTGGGGGTTGTACACTTTCGATTAAATCATTGATTGCTATTAAAAATAGAGAACAGCTTAAAACAAACCCCTGAGGAATACCATTTCCCATTCTATGTGGTAGAGATTCATTTATTCCAATTCTGGTTTTGAAAGTTCGATCACATAAGAAATTTTCGATAAATAATGGTAAATTACTCCTAAGTCCTCAATCGTATAATTGTTTAATAATATTATTTTAACTTCTATCTTGCTCACATTCAGCTTAGAATTTTTTAAGTTAAAATCATAAGAATACTACCGAAATGATCAAAACATGGGATGTTAGATAGTAGATCAAATTATTTTTAAAATAACATTATACAGGATTTTAAATTTGTTACGGGGTAAATACCACTAGAGCATCCAGCCCGTAAAGGCAATTTGTGCCACGGCATAGCTCTGTGATGTGGGCGGGGTTCTTACTTAAAGGTCGTAAAAGGCACACGTAGCAACTCCAAAAATCGTCAAAATCAGATAAAGTTAAAAAGGCGCCACCTGTTAAAATCATTTATAGCGTACTGATGTTATATTGATCTAACAGGAAACCAAAATGTTCACTAACTAAATATTTCAATAAATCTACGTCAGAAATTATTAGCTCAACTAATCCAAGAATAACTGGAAATACGACTATTTCATATACGTCGCCACAAGCTATACAAACCCGATCAAAAATCTATAAAATTCTAAAATTCATCAAATATCGATATCGGGATGTAATACCTAAATTCCAAAATATAAATTTCAAAGTAAGTTACCTAGCTGCCATAACAAACAATTATATTCGCTTACCTGTTCGGCAAGTCAGGCACTATAATATCTCCAATCGACAAGCCGATACTTATAAAATACTTCAAAGATATCTCGCAACTTTTCGAGATACCCTCGAATGCACAAAAAATACAATCAGCTGTTCGCGCCAGCAAACCCACACTACGTTTGTAATGTGCAAAAATCGAAGTAGGAGCGATTGTATCATTTTATGTGGTTACTGTTTCTAAAAGCTACCTTAAATAAGTATCCGTGACTTAAACATTTAGTATTGTGCTTTAAGCTTACTCGTCTTTACTTAAAAGATTTAAAATTTCTGTATTTACTGCAGTTACTAACGTGATGATGGAGTAAATGATTTCTTTCAGCAGGCTTACGTTTCTACGTTATACAACATCATTCCTTTACTGTAGCTAATTTCTACTTCGAATATTTTTTTTTTTTTAGGATTGTGGACCTGAACATGCTAAATTAGGCCTATCGTGCTAAATCACTCAGGAACTCTTAGGAGGATCAATAGAGCGATAATGAATTGCCAATAGATGCCTATGAACAGCTACCTTAAATTCTCTCATATCATAAGTGAGAGGAAAACAGGAACTAAGGAGATCACTCCAGAGTTTAGAAGCCGTGTAGGAAAATGTGGATTGCGCTCGTTTGGTACGACAAGTGGAGATTTGTACTGCATACTGATGATGTGAATGAGCGAACCGAGTATTTCTCGCAAAGATAGCCCGAGATGTTACCTAAGAATATAATTCAGCAGCACAATAGCCGTTTTAATAACGATAATACAAAGAAAGAACTGAAACCATCCTTCTATGCTCAAGGGACTGTATGTGAGAAGTTAAGGACGGGTCATTTATAAGCATAATCGCTCTCTTTTGAATACGATCAACTATATCGAGAGCGTATTGGGGAGCACTAACCCAACGGTGAGAATTATATTCCAGATGAGACCGAATTTGGGCCTTATACAGCAGAAGGAGTTGTCGAGAGGTAAAGTACTGCTTAGATCTGTACAAAAAACCTATTTTACGAGCAGCTGTTTTGGTAGCTGACAGAAGATGGTCAACCCATGAGAGATTTGACGATACAGTCATACCCAACAGAGTAATAGAGTCTGAAAACTTAAGAACTGAGCCATTCATACTTACAACAGGAAATGATCGATCTTTTTTGGCGGACATAAGGCAACACTGAGTTTTGTTAGCATTAAATTTAACTAGATTATTGCTTCCCCATTCGAGAATACGTTGAATGTCTTTGTTGATTGAATTTGCCATTTCAGCTTTAATTTCTTGATTTGACGTGAAGGTGGATTATCACTATGAGTAGACTGAGATGAACTACAGTGAAGAGTGCTATCGTCAGCAAAGCAATGGATGGGGTTAGTTGAAGAAATAAGGTCATTTATGTACAGCAAAAAAGTGTGGGCGTTATAACGGATCCCTGTGGTACGCCCGCGTTAATGCTAACTTCTTTTGAAAAAAACCATCAACTACGACACGTATTCGTCTTTTATCAAGGAAACTAGAAACCCAGTTGATGAGGTATCATTTAACCCAAACGAGGTGAGTTTGGCAAGTAAACACTTATGCCAAACTTGGTCAAATACCTTTGAGATATCTAAAGCGACTACAACTGTTTCACCGGACTGCTCTACTGTATTGTTCCAAACTTGGGTCACATATGAAAGAAGATCGCCTGTTGAACGACTTTGCCTAAACCTATATTGGTCGTCACTAAGGAGTTTGTTAGTTTCAAAGAACGTAAGCAGTTGCTGATTAATGGCTTTTTCCATGATTTTAGACAAAATGGAAGTGATGGCAATTGGTCGGTAGTTTGAAGGATCGGTCATCGCCTTTTTTGGGAATAAGTTGAACATTTGCTAACTTCCATCATGAAGGGAATTCCCCAGAAGACATAGAGATCGTATAGAGCTTATGTAGGACTGGTACTAGTTCGGGGGAACATTTTTTTAAGACAATAGCTGGGATACCGTCTGGGCCAGTCGCCTTATTGAGATCAAGCCTACTGATGATCGATTCCAAGAGCTTGTACCGAAAATGAATTGGTTTCATAGCGTATGAAGAAGAGTTGGCTAGGGGCACATCTTTTCCAGAATCATTGAGACACGAGTTTGATGCAAACAAATCCACAAAAACATCGACTTTGTCTACAGAATCAGCAACTACCAATTCGTCAATAGACGTCAGGGGGGGAAATGAAGACGTTCCAAAGTTTTTACTAATGGCTTTAGCTAAAGACCAAAATTTACGACTGCCTAAAGGAGATGTAGCTAGTTCATTGCATTTTCGTTGTTCGAGCAACTTTTTAGTTTTAGTGATGACACTTTTGCAGATATTTCTAGCACCAACGTATTCTATATGACTGTCGACCGATTTATTAGATTTCCATTTAATGTAATATTTATTTTTTAAAAATATTGCATCAGCACAAGCCTTATTGAACCAGGGTTGGGAACGTGAATGACCTATACGGTACTGTTTTTTGGGAATGTATAACTCCATTCCCATGAGGATGATTTCAGATACTGAAAGAGCCATGTCCGAAGAAGAGGACGACTTAAAACAATATTCACGCCATGGAAAGGTTGCAAAGAAATCCCGTAAATCACTCCATCGAGCTGACTTAAAACACCACAAGTTTCTATCGGTTTTGCGAACAACAGTGGAATTAGGTACAGTAAAAATGATTTTTATTAAACAATGGTCGGAAAGACCTAAAGGCGAAAGAACGGAAGTTTTATAAACAAGAAGGTTTGATGTAAGAAAGAGATCCAGAAGATGTGGAGTATGGTTAGGGCTATCAGGGATTCTTGTGGGTTCAGAAATATTTTGTGTGAGATCACATGAAATAGAAAATGTTTCTGCACTATGACCAGCGGGATTTGTAGTAGATGAAAACTAAAGCCAATTAGAGTTATGAACATTGAAATCGCCTACAATTGAGATATCGCAAGATGGAAACTGAGGCAGGAGATAGTCAACTTTCATACTAAGGTAATCGAAGAAGTCTTGAAAGTTACTGTCATTAGGAGACCTATAAATGCAACAGTAGAATTTCACAAAATTAGGACCAGAATGTTTAAACCAAATCACGTCAAAAATTTTATTTTGTAAGGAAGAAACCCTCTTGCAAGCAATTCTGTCCTTGATGTAGACACTTACGCCTCCTTTATATCGAAAGTTAGAGTGAAGGTGGTATTGAGGAAATTGCAAGTCGGGTGACTCGGAGCTTTCAGAGAAGACTTGTGTTTCAGATAGAAACAAAATATCAGGTTGTAATTGTTCAAGGTGTTGGTGAATAGCATTAAGATTAGACCGGATACCGCGGATGTTGCAGTAGTGAATCAGAAAGTTGATACTTTCGATGACCGAGGTTGCTTGGGCCCTGCCCTCCCGGACATCCGAATGGGGCAGGATTTTACATCCGGAATTTATAACCCTAGAAACCACAGCCATCTTATTTTTTAATTTGGGACTTTTAATTCGATAGGAAGACAGTGAGGTCGAGAAGGAAGAATAAGGATGAAAATAGATTAAGGATGATGGAAAAGGCAACCGGCAGCCCTAACCGAGCTCAGAAAATCGGTGACCCAATATTAAGGAGCCCATGGTAAGGGTGGTGGTACCTTCCCGGCTGGCATGGAGTATACATGCCTACCACCTGCCAATATGATTTTCTTTGATGGTGTGTACGTTTTTACGTTATACGAAAATTATTTCTCTCTCGTATCCACCTTTTTATTTCAAAAGTTTACTCGTTTTGAGTTTCGCTGGTTTAACTTATTAAAGCTTTCTGTAGTTATTTACCATTCGCAAAAAAAAAATTTAAATTAATACCTATCACGCCATCTCTGATATGTACGTAGTTCTGGTGATTGGTATACTTAACTCTGAAAAGGGATCTGTTATTTTGCTATTTCTTAATAAATACTCTGTATAAATAACAGTTGATTCTGTTAACAATACATAAAATGCTATTGTGGTAACAATGATTGATAGGAATATTTTTCAAGTTGTAAAATTGTTTCTTGAGGCGTTGGCTTTTTTTTCAAAACCGCCAATGCTGTGGAATGGTTGCAATTTCTAGAAAATTTTTCTGTTTCTATGTCGTTTTGGAGAATTTTCACAATATAGTATCGCTTTGTTGTATGGAAGTGATATAATCGCTATTAAAGGCGAATGTAATAGAAATATTTCACTCCATCCACACATTTTCGGTAAGCCCTATCAGATCTCGTTAACCTCGTTGTAATTAACACTTCATTCAGGAGGTTTCAAACACAAAAGAATTTCCTATTACTTCTTCAAAGAAATGGATGCCAGCAATTGGTTAAGACATTTACACTAACGCTCGCATTCGACCTTAGAGGTAACACCTTCTCATTAAATAAACACCGTTCTAATCCTTTACATTCGTTTTAGCACTTAAGTTTCCATATAACTTTACCGTTACAATTACATCAAAGTTCATGTTTACATTTGGTTTTGTATTTATTGATGTAACAAGATTACCCGTTCTGGATCCCTCTGACTTATTTTTTTGGATTGTACCACTGATACACTGCCGTGCGCTATGTCTAACGTGCTTAGGGTTGCGTGATCGTTGAGGTTACACCTGTATTGAAGATGGTAAAATCCTGGCTACCTTGAATAACGCATAAACCTTCGCAAACACAGGTCAGCTCTTTCCTTTTATTACATGTATAAATTTACTTCAGCAGATTACGATCGCCTACAACGAAATTGAGTACACTTACCTAACTTCTGTTAGCAAGTATTTGACAAATATTTTACCCACGAATACAACTCGTTCGTAAATTACCTTCACCAGGTTACGATCGCCTACAACGAAATTGAATACATTTATATTAATTCTGTCAAGTATTTGTTAAACATGTTACCTGTAGTGTAAGGTCGGTGTCAGCTTGATACCGACTTCAGCTAATTTCATACAATTTCTCTCATGTAGAACTGCTATATGTTAATTAAACCATTCTTCAATACTTTACAAACACACTCAACAATCAAAATTTTGAATAATTTTTGTTAAAATTATGCCACACCCAGTAGGGAGTTCATTTACCACCTCCATTTTGGAGATAATTAATTTTGTACTACTATTTATGTGATCGTGCGCAGTAGTTTTGTTGCAACTTTTATGTTTATACCAGATGTAACTTTTTGTGTAGCGTGGTACTGAATAATGTCAAACGTTAGCGCGAGATTTCGTGCTAGTTTAAATACTATTCGGTAGCTCAAATATATAATATACACTATCGTTTTATGGACAAGGTTGTTCGGACTAATTTCTTTTGCTAATTTAAATTGCTTAATTACTAACATTCTTTTTTTTATTCGAGATAAATTAAGTAGACTGAACAAGCTTTTCCAATTGTATTGAGGTAATTTAATCAAAAAGGGGTGGTCTGTATTCAGTTTTGTTAAACGAAAGGCAAACTGAATTACTTAATTAATTTTTCTTTCTTGTAAATAACTGATTTAATAGGTTTATTAAATTGGCCTTCTCAGGCTAAGGTACGTAAGATCTTGCGTCGGCCGAAATGTTTTTGGTATAAATCAATTACTGTGGGCGTATGTACAAGCTCACGACTTGCCCTCGTCAAGCTCATTTTAACTTTCTTTTTTGTGGTTTTGGGGATAACATACATACTGTGTATAATTTATTTCATTTATTATTCATATATTTATACAGCTATACAATAAAGTTTGGCTTATTGCCTCCTTAGTTAGGAATTTAAAGAAAAAAAAACAAGATGGGTAACAATTGAAAATATTTAGTGCTTAAAGTTGAAAAAAAATGAATTATATACAGTTACTTTTTTATTATATACATAAATAAAAAGTGTACCTTGAGTAGGATTTGAACCTACGACGTGTACTTTGCTAGAGTACCGCGCTAACCAACTGCGCCATCGAGATACAAGCCCCAATCGATGTAAATTTTGTCTTTATCTTTGTAGAACTCATCGAAATATAATGAGATTACAGTCAAGATACTTATATTAATGGAATGTGAGCCTGCAATTACATATTTACTTATATACTTATTCGTTCATAACAAAACCTATAATAATTTGAGTGATAGTGTTGGAAAAATCCGATTAATTTTTTTATTAATTACGTTAACACAATTGGTTATGGAATTGTCAAAAATCTTTAGACTTCAAAGATTGATCAATCATTTTCAAATGAATGGCTTAACAGAGACCTTAAATAGCTATTTTGAAACCGGACTTCAGTTGTCGAATCCATAACTTGGATTCCATTTAAAATTACAGTTGTTAGTTTTTATGAAAATGTTTTGTGGCAATGTAACAATTAGAACGTTTTTGGTTTCTGTGCAATATAGTTGGAATTAACGCAAATTAAGAGCATTCGTTTACTTCAAATGTTATTGCCCTTCACCTCTATAAATATATAAAGCTAAACATACACCCAAATCATAAGCTCTCTGGTTAATGTCAACGGTGTTCATAGTTTTGTTTATACACTTATTCACCAAATCTGGAGTAGCTCCAGGAACTAATTTTATAATATTGTCGAGATTAGGAGTACCATCAGGATCTGTAATCGTTGACTTTACACCCATACATTTAATAAAAATTTTAAAACAGTAATCATTAGTATAGTCAACTTTTACTTTCCATTTGTTTACAAGACTAGGGTCCACTCCTGTTGCACATAGACATTGGGTTACATATGGTTCATAAATTTTACTTCTCCTTTCTAAATCTCCACCAGTACTACTCTGAAAAAGGTCCAAATTAAATTAGTCAAACATAAAACTATGCATACCTGAGAAAAAATTACTAAATCTACTAAGCAAAAAAATATGATTACTGCTTGCATTGTTAAACTGATTTGGTTGTTGTTGTACTTAATCTTACGTTTGTATGATGTGTGTTTGGTAAAATAAATGTTTACCTCAAACAACTGTTTCATTTTTCATTATCTTTGTTTTTTAAATATGTAGCGCAAATCTTATTTTAAAGGAATCAACAAAATAAGGTAACTAACATTTAATTCCGTTAATGCAGTGGCGCGCCAATTTGTCGAGCGCCGTCGTGCAAAAACAAAAAAAGGGCTTCTATACATTGTCATAAAAAAATTAACAAACCTTGTTATAAAATAGTAGATTTTTTTTTGTTTTAACTTTTATCTTGCACACATTCAGCTTAGAATTTTTTAAGTTAAAATCATAAGAATACTACCGAAATGATCAAAACTGTTAATAGAAATGAATTGACATGAGATGTTAGATAGTATATCAAATTATTTTTAAAATAACATTATACAGGATTTTAAATTCGTTACAGGCTAAATACCACTAGAGCATCCAGCCCGTAAAGGCAATTCGTGCCACGGCATAGCTCTGTGGTGTGGGCGGGATTCTTACTTAAAGATCGTAAAAGGCGCTCGTAGCAACTCCAAAAATCGTCAAAATCGGATACAGTCAAAAAGGCACCACCTGTTAAAATCATTTATAGCGGGAACACGTCGTGCACTGATGTTATATTGATCTAACAGGAAACCAAAATGTTCACTCAAAAATCTACTACTTCTACAAAGTCTACTCAAAAAATGTTAACGCCAGGTTCACCTGAACTTCAATAAAATCTTAAGCTCTAAATATAAAAACCGCAATATGCGAAATAAAACCTAAACCTCACTAAATATTTCGATGAATCTACGTTAGAAATTATTAGCTCAACTAATCCAAGAATAACTGGAAATACGACTATTTAATTATTCAATTAAAGCGAAAAATATACATCGCCACAAACTAAACAAACGCGATCAAAAATATATGAAATTTTAAAATTTATCAAATGTCGATATCGGGATGTAATACCTAAATTCCAAAATATAAATTTCAAAATAAGTTACCTAGCTGCCATAACAAACAATTACTTTCGCTTACCTGTTCGGCAAATCAGGCACTAGAATGTCTCCAATCGATAAGTAAATACTTCAAAGATATCTCGCAACTTTTCAAGATACCCTCGAATGCACAAAAAAATACAATCAGCTGTTCGGGCCAGAAAACTCACACTACGTTTGTAACGTACAAAAATCGAAGTAGGAGGGATTGTATCATTTATGTGGTTACTGTTTCTAAAAGCTACCTTAAATAAGTATCTGTGACTTAAACATTTAATAGTGTGCTTTAAGCTTACTCGTATCTATTTTTTACTTAAAAGATTAAAAATTTCTGTATTTACTGTATTTACTAATGTGATGACGAATTAAATGATTTCTTTCAGCACGCGTACGTTTCTACGTTATAAAAAATTATTGCTTTATTGTAGGCAATTTCTACTTCACATATGATTTTCTTTTATGGCGTGTATGTTTTTACGTTACACGAAAATTACATCCCTCATATCCACCTTTTTATTTCAAAAGTTTACTCGTTTTTAGTTTCGCTGGTTTAACTTGTTAAAGCTTTCTGTAATTATTTACCATTTGCAAAAAAAAAAATTAATTTCAATTAATACCTATCGCGCCATCTCTGATATGTACGTAGTTCTGGTGATTAGTATACTTAAGTCTGAAAAAGGATCTTTATTTTGCTATTTCTTAATAAATACACTGTATAAATAACTGTTTATTCTGTTAACAATACATAAAATGCTGTTGTGGTAACAATGATTGATAGGAATATTTTTCAAGTTGTAAAATTCTTGAGGCGTTGGCTTTTTTTCAAAACCGCCATTGCTGCGGAATGGTTGCAATTTCTAGAAAATTTTTCTGTTTCTATGTCGTTTTGGAAAATTTTCACAATATAGTATCGCTTTGTTGTATGGAAGTGATAAAATTGCTATTAAAGGCGAATGTAATAGAAATATTTCACTCCATCCACACATTTTCGGTAAGCCGTATCAGATCTCGTTAACCTCGTTGTAATTAGCACTTTTCTTTCAGGTTTCAAACACAAAAGAATTTCCTATTATTTTTTCAAAGAAATGGATGCCAGCAATTGGTTAAGACATTTACACTAACGCTCGCATTCGACCTTAGAGGTAACACCTTCTCACTGAATAAACACCGTTCTAATCCTTTACATTCGTTTTAGCACTTAAGTTTCCATATAACTTTACCGTTACAATTACATCAAAGTTCATGTTTACATTTGGTTTTGTTTTTATTGATGTAACAAGATTACCCGTTCTGGATCCCTCTGACTTTTTTTTGGATTTTACCGTTGATTGAATCAACGATTTTACCGCTAACGTGCTTGGGGTGCGTTATCGTTGAGGTAATACCTGTATTGAAGCTGGTGAAATCCTGGCTACCCTGAATAACGCATAAACCTTCGCAAACACAGGTCATCTCTCTCCTTTTATCGCATGTATAAATTTCCTTCAGCAGATTACGGTCGCCTACAACGAAATTGAATACATTTACATTAATTCTGTCAACGAGTATTTGTTAAACATGTTACCTGTAGTGTAAGGTTGGTGTCAGCTTGATACCCGACTTCAGCTAATTGTAATACAGTTTCTCTCATGTAGAACTGCTATATGTTAATTAAACCATTCTTCAGTACTTTACAAACACACTCAACAATCAACATTTTGAATAATTTTTGTTAAAATTGTGCCACACCCAGTAGGAAGTTCATTTACCACCTCCATTTTGGGGATAATTAATTTTGTACTACTATTTATGTGTTCGTGCGCAGTAGCTTTGTTGCAACTTTTATGTTTATATCAGATGTAACTTTTTGTGTAGCGTGGTACTGAATAATGTCAAACGTTAGCGCGAGATTTCGTGCTAGTTTAAATACTATTCGGTAGCTCAAATATATAATATACACTATCGTTTTATGGATAAGGTTGTTCGGACTAATTTCTTTTGCTAATTTAAATTGCTTAATTACTAATATTCTTTTTTATTCAAGATAAATTAAGTAGACTGAACAAGCTTTTCCAATTGTATTGAGTAATTTAATCAAAAAGGGGTGGTTTGTATTCAGTTTTGTTAAATGAAAGGCAAGCTGAATTACTTAATTAATTGTTCTTTCTTGATAGGATTACGATTTTCTAGCGATTTACCGTCAAATTTTTGCTGTTGAGTTGAGCTTTATGGATGAATTTGTTTTACGTGTGTCGCGACCTTTCAGGATGGTGTGTTTCGAGCTTAAGTTTTTTGTTTGTGAATTACTATTCCGTAATTTAAGGAATGAGGTTTGAAATCATCGATAATTGGTTTCTACATTTATTGAGTTTTTCGTAAAATTGCATTTAAATTTTGAGAGATTGTTTTCCTTATTGTTCCCCGGTTATTGAATGTTGAGTAACGTTTTAGTTGTAAATAGTTGTATATAAGTTTAAATAATGTTTATTTCGCTTGATTTCCTTAAAATTTAATAGAAAGTTTTGTAAAATTAAGTAACTTAAAGAAAGAACGTAGATTTAAATGTATTTGATATTATTCTGGCGACATGGAGTCGGTTAATTGCAGTGGTTCAGCTTAATATTGAGTATGTTGGTTTTGAGTCATAAAGACAGAATGTGAGACTAACTGTTTGAACTTAAATGAAAATACCGAGATACTTTTCACGTTAATGCTGCTGACGTTTAGAATTTTGAAAATTATCGAGCCCTTACTTTTGAGAATGAAATTTGTGGGTAGGGGGTATCATATCTTCTCCTTCCGTTTCTTAATTGGTTGAACTAGATTAAATGAGATTTTTTGTGAGTGGTGAGATTCGAAAATCCAAGATGGAATTTGGTAATAATTTGGAGAGTCTGCAACTGACAGCGCTCTCGAGGTGTGTTACTGTGACGTTTGTTGTTACGGCTTAAGGGGTTATTTAGAACGTTGATAGATTGGACCTTTTGGTGTTTAACGAACGAACTTTCGTGTTGTGAGGGTAGTTATCTGCTTTTTTGAAGAAAACCTGTGAAGGGATCTTAAGTGATATTGTTCAATCACCAAAGGACAAGACCTAGTATCGATTTCGCTTTTACGTAATCAAGTTACCTGGGGATCACCGTCGTGTTATTTTAGTGCTTCTGTGACCTCGTTGGTGTATGTCGCTTTGCGGACTTATTAAATTAACTTAATTGCCGTGCAGGGCGTGTTGAAGTACAAAGAAACTTTCGCAGAATATTAAAATTATATTTATATAAATAATGTTAATAACCTTTTAAATTGGTAGTGTAAAGAAAACTATTTAAAAGATAAAAGTTATCGAGCAAGTTGAGCGCACAATTTATTATTTTAAAAGAAGTTTTTAGTTAATGCAGTAACACTTTACCGAGATTCAATCAAGGAACCGTTTGAGTACAAAAAAATAGTCAAGCTCATCATCTTGTGTCAGACCGGGGAGATTCCGTATCCGTAATAGCAGTAATTGGTCACCTGGTCCATTTTCGATTGTTGTAACACAGAAGAGGTGCTAATTTAGACAGTAAGGTAGTATAACATTGTGTTTTATTGAGTATTTTCAAGATTTCTTGTGTGTGTATCTCAAATTATTTTCTTTGTTGACGAAGGTTTGAAAGCGGAGTCGTGTACCTTTTAAATTAAGTTGTTGCTTTGGTTTAATTATTGTAAGTAATCATAATTCTGACGCTTCGCCTTCACACTCTTCATCTTAGTATTAAAGGGCAATTGACCCTGAAGTAGTGTGGTTAAATAATCCACGAAATATTTAGGTTAAGCAATTTAGAACGGCGTTACGCAGAATTCTGGCCAGACCTCCCGTCGCCAATTAAGAATTTGTTATCTTTTCTTATATACGCATTATCGTATGTTTACATTTATATTATTTTTTTATCTTATTACAGCTTTGTTTAGGTTTTATAAATTTGTTTTAATTCTGTAAAAAACCCCTTTTGTGTTACATAAAAGTTTTTTCTTGCAAATTGCAAGTTTACCGGTAATTTAGGGGTTTAAGTTTTAACGTAACGAAGTTACAGTTTCTTTATGGAGTGATAGCGTTAATGATATTCAGTGTTTTATTTGACTTCTAGTTGATTATTAATTCATTTAGAGTGCATTCAATAAGGGTGATTTTTGTTTTGTTAAGATTATTATATAATGCCAAATTATTTACACTGGGGTGTAGTAACGTAACGTAACATTAGTGAGTGATTAACACGCTTTTAATTGTCAGACGTGTAGTGCTATTTTGAAGCCCTATTTTAGGTGGTTTGCTGAGTTGCTGTCGAGGACACCTGGGATTGATTGCGGATAGGTAGATGTATGTTTTTTGTATGTTTAGACACGCTATGTATTCGTAATTTTGGCACGACGTCCCTTATTTTGACTACCAAACATTCTGGCGCCCTAAACCGATCTGATTACGTCTTCATCCCCTACTTTGACTTACGTACGATTTACTATTCTGGATGTGCAAAATTTATCAACATCTTACCCACTTCCATACGCTGACTGGTCGGTGCAAAAGGCCAATTTTATCTGTAATCCCGTTCTATCACCCGTTTATACCCTTACAAACTGATTTAGTAGGTTTATTAAATTGGCCTTCTCAGGCTAAGGTGCGTAAGATCTTGCGTCGGCCGGAAGGAGTATTGTTGTTTTTGGTAAAAATAATAAATTACTGTGGTCGTATGTACAAGCTCACGACTTGCCCTCGTCAAGCTCATTTTAACTTTTTTTTTGTGGTTTTGGGGATAACATACATACTGTGTATAATTTATTTCATTTATTATTCATATGTTTATATAGCTATACAGTAACGTTTGGCTAATTGCCTCCTTAGTTGGGAATTTAAAGAAAAAAAAAGCAAGATGGGTAACAATTAAATATATTTAGTGCTTAAACTTGAAAAAAAATTAATTATAAAGTTACTTATTTATTACATACATAAATAATAAGTTTACCTCACGTAGGATTCGAACCTACGACCTGTACTTTGCTAGAGTACCGCGCTAACCAACTGCGCCATCGAGATTCAAGCCCAATCGATGTAAATTTTGTCTTTGTGTATGTGGAACTGATGTAAATTCTAAATATAATGAGCCATACAATCAAATGAGCCTGCAATATCGCAAGGATTCACACATACCAAGGCAACTTGACTATTATTAAATTATTATAAGTTTTTGTTGTGAACGAACAAGTTCAAAGGTAAATATTTAATTAAAAATTATTATTAATAATTTTTAATTACATATTTACCTTGAAGTTACTTTTTGTAATCAAATTGATTACAAAACTTATTTAATTACCTTAAATAGAAGCTTTTAAGTAATCAATTCTAACTAATAACTAACTAAACAATAGACGATTAAACGAACACAAAATTTATTAGGTAAATAGAGATCACTATTAAAATTATTTCTTCTTAACTATTTATCGAACGGTATGATAATGTAATAAATATAAAAAAAATCTATCAAGTAAACTCTTTTATGTAGGAGGTCGAAATTCAAGTCGCAGAATGCAAGTTACAACACGAATAATTTTTTTTTTTTTTTTTGTATATGGTTTAACTACTACGGTCATATCCTTTAATATTAGTAGATAGACATACAGTGCGGTTCAAAGTTGATCATATACACCTACTTCTTTTAAATAGTTGATTGTGTTTTTATGTTTTCAGCGTCACACAGATTTTCTATGTAGTTGACCTTTAAATTATATTTCGATCTTTGTAGGCCGTAACCTGGACATTCTTGTAATATATGCCTTATTGTAAGGGTTACCTGGCATCGTTCGCACATTGGGGTATTCCATCGTCAAGTAGGTACTGGTGTGTAATCTTAGTATGACCTATTCTCATACGATGAATTTTTACGTTGACCTCTCTGGGAGTATGACGCAACTCGAATAACTTTCCAACCTGAGGCTTTATTATAGCAAGGTGTGTATTTTGTGTTGTCCATCTTTGTTGCCGGTTTTAATACTTTTATTTTTAAGATATGTTGTCAGGTTCGTTGGATCAAGTTGATTTACGTCTACTTGAAGTTCTGAGATTACCCTCTTTGCTGCTGTATCTACTAGGTCGTTTCCTGGAATACCTACGTGACTAGGAACCCAGATGATGGTAAGTTTAACTCTTTCCATCGTTAGGGACTTTATAGCAGACTGACATATTAACGTCATAGGATCTAAGGAATATATTTGTTTAATACTATTAACGCTATTCATGCTATCTGTGATTAGTAAAAAGTGTTCCGTTACCACATCCATTGAACAATATAAGATTGCCTGCCATATGGCATATTGCTCTGCAAACTTTATTGATGCATCGTTGTTTAATTTCCATGAATGCGATACCTCATCAACATATATCGCGCTGCCAACGCCTTTCTCAGACATAGACCCGTCTGTATAAATAATTTTGTGAGAGGGATACTGATCACATATGTTTTGAAACTCCTGTATATAGACATTGTTTGGGGTAGTTTCTTTTTTATGTTTTGCCAGATCTGTCCTTATTTCAACATATGGTGCCTTCCAAGGTATGAACTCAAATTGCCTCGTCTCCAATACCATCGGTTGTGTCACACCCATGCGCACTATCTGTCCCCAAAATCTGATACCTGCTGGACGGGTAATAGTAGGTTGCTTTTGATATTGATCCTTATCTGTGTTCAATATAATTTTGTTGGGATGGTGTGGTACCGACATAATTTTGACCATGTACTTCGCCATTAACTGGTTTCTTCTAGTATCTAGAGATGATATACCCGACTCGCAGTAGAGGCTTTCAGTAGGGCTAGTAGGAAATGCACCAATGCAATATCTCAAAGCTGTGTTATGTACAACATTCAAACTTGCAAGTGCTGATTTACGTGCCGATGAGTATGCAACGCAACCGTAGTCAATTTGTGACAGTATCAATGCTCGATAGATCTGTATCAGCCACTTGGGTTCTGCTCCCCATTTGGTATGTGCCAATACTTTCAAAATGTTTAAATTTTTAGGCATTGCACTTTTAGACATTGTAAGTGCCCTTCCATGTCAGCGATCTGTCATACGTCAGTCCTAGAAATTTAGCGGTGTCAGAACACCTAATGGGATTATTCATTAATACAAAACTGGATCGTAGTGCGGTTTCCTTAGTCTGCAAAAATGAATGCAGTTGGTTTTCTTCACAGAAGCCTAGTCCAATTTGTCGACCATTTTGTACAATTTGATTGATCGCAGGTTGCAATTTCCTTGTAATTTCGCCTATAGTGCTTCCACTGCAGAAAATTGAGATGTCATCTACGTATATACATTTTGATATAGAATCCGATACGTGCTTTAAAATATCATTAATAGCGATAGAAAAGGGTACAACTAAGTGTCGATCCTTGTGGCACCCGTTTTCAAACGTTTGAAAGTCAGACATTATATTTCCAACCCTCACTGAAACCGTCTGGATTCTAGGAACGATTTTATTGGTAACGGTAAGTTGCCCGCAGCTTTAGGTTGTATAGCTTTTTAAGATGCCATATCTCCAGGTCATATCGTAAGCACCTTTGATGTCAAAAAGACTGCGACCATATGTGCTCTCTTGCGGAAAGTTTCTTGTATGGCGCTCTCAAGGAAAACCAGGTGGTCAGTTGTCGATCGGTGCTTCCTAAAACCAGCTTGATAAGGTACCAACACATTTTGCTGTTCAAGGATCCATTGAGTCTACTGTTTATCATCCTTTCCAACAGCTTACCCATAACACGTCAAGCTGATCGGACGATAGCTTGTTGGGAGTAGTGGATTTTCCCAGGCTTTTTATGGGTACTACAATGGCATCCTTCCATTCCTCAGGGTAAATACCTTCCATCCATAACACATTATATAGATAGATTTCATCCGATCCCGGAGCTGTCCTTTTACTGTGTCGCATAGCGAGATCCAGTTCTTCAATGGTGAACGGTAAGTTGTATTCCTCGTATGTATTAGTGTTGAACGATATTTCAATTTCACTTTCTTTTTGTTACATAAAATTCAGGATGATAATTATCAGAGCTACTTACAGTTGAGAACTGAGTCGCCAACGTATTTACAATCTGCATTGGATCATGGACAAGAAGATTATCAGGAGTCTGTAGTGTAGTAATGGTGTGTGACTGATTGGTGCCATTAATTGCTTTTATTTTTCGCCAGGTCTTATTTATTTCAGAAGCCGTGATGGTGGATGTATATTGATTCCAACTTTGGCGTTTACTTTGCAGGACAGTTCGCCTGCTGGCGGCTCTTGCTTTTTTAAAAGCAATGTGGTTTTCCATCGTTGGATGCCGGCAGTATTTTTTAAAAGCTGCTTTTTTATTTCTAACAGCCTCATTCACTTCAGGATTCCACCATGGCATAGGGCGCTTTACGTATTTACTGCCTGATCTAGGGATGCTTGTAGTAGCTGCGGCTAATATCGCGTTGGTAATTGTTGCTACATTAACGTTTCTTGGCATTATAAGGCTTTCACGAAATAAGGGCCAGTTTGCTTTCGCGGTTTTGTACCGTTCAACAACGACTTTGGTTTGTGTAGGAACGTCTGTTTCAATAATGATCGGAAAATGATCACTATTGTGGAGATCATCGACAGTTCGCCATTTAAGGCGTGGAGCTAACACGGTGAGACCAACGTTAACTCTAACGCATCAAACGTTCTTGATCCAGCATTGTGGTAAGTGGTGCACCGAATTGAGCAGGAATATTTCGTCTGAGTTTAACCAGTTTTCTATCAAACGTCCTTTTACATCATTTTGGTAGATCCCCATAATTTGTTGTGCGCATTAAAGTCCCCAACTACAACAAAAGGTGTAGGCAGTTCTTTATTAACTTTTCAAGTTCTTCTATTTCCCATTTGTTATCGGAAGGTAAATATTGCAGACAGTCATTTTAATAGGCGTTTCTACCCTTATCGCGACAGCTTGCAAGGTAGTAGATAATGTTACTTTTTGTATTGCACGTCATTTCTACTAATGATAGCAACACCGCCGCATGCCCTCTGCTCACCAGTAAAATCACTACGTACAATGTTGTATCCTTTCAATGAATATGCCTGTCCAGATTTGAGGTGTGTTTCTTGTAAGCAGAACATCATTGGATCCAGTTAACACGAATAATTGTATACTCGTATACTCGTTAAATTACAAGTTGAAACGCAACACGACAAACGATTAAGCCTTTATTATGAATAAAGAATGATTTATTTGTTTATTATTTTTTTTTTTTTAACAAAATAAGACGCGCTGAAATTGCACGTAAAAAACTGTAATTATTCTAAAATAATTACTACTATTTTCGTTTTCAAATTACGGGAACACAATTTTGTTTTTTTGCATTGTTGAAAATTTATAAATTCAGAGGCATTGAAGGCGCCTTGACATCCACGGCGCCCTCGTGCAACGCATGAGTTGCCATGGACGGCGCGGGCCTACGTTAATGTTATAAAAAAGTACGAAAACGTGGTTTTGATAATACTGCTGATGCAAAATTCCCGTTGTTTTTGAGTCGGGAGAAACACGAGTATTCCTTTCATCTTTATCAAATGCCATAAATTAATCATTTATTTATAGAATCGGCTAATTATGTAACCATGATGATTTATGCAAGAATTATGAAGATGGTAGTCCTTGACTATCGATAACATACAGAGAAAGTGTCATTTCTTCAGTTTACTCTTGCAGCAGCAATGAAGATCTTCTTCTCGTGTATTATTTGTTTATTTTTGTGTAAAAGTGATGGTAAGTGTAATTTTACGTTTTATTTGGAATATATCCTTTTTTTTACTTAAGAAATTCAATTTTTTCAATATTCTCGTCCAGTTTTTATACATTTGGCTTTAATTTGTAACATTAATAATTATTTGCTATTTAAGTATTTTTTGTAAAAGTTCATTAATTATAGATACTATTCACGATTCAGGAAAATATTCTTGTTATTGTAAAATGTCAAGGAAAATTTAAACACGTTTAAAATGTTAATGAGCATATTCGATGCCTTTACACGTAACACTTAGTATACGCTGAAGTTAAATAAAAGGTGAAAGTATTTTGGTCATTGTTTAACAAATTACACTGCGTATTACAATTTAGACAAAGAATCCAGAAAAATAAGCCGTTTGATCTCGCAAAATTCTCGCTATGAATTAAAATTTTGATTAAAGTAGTTAAAAGTGTGTAATATGAATTAAGAAACAGTTTCTGTCTGGCGCAGTAACAATTTTAATAAAAATTTTCATTGTTGGCTTTTTTTTGCGCGCGCTCCTATATATTTCCAAATTTTGAAGCCATAATCTATAATTTGAACTATTTATCTAATGTAATTTATGGAACTAAAATGTAGAAGTGGAAAAAGTGGAATTTAAAAGAAATGAAGAACCGCTGCCAAATTATCTGCCATAATGCTTTCTCATATATGTAAATAAATAACTTCAAAGCCCATAATACCTGAATCGGTTTTTAAACACGATAATTCCCCATTTTTGATCCGCCACTTAGAATTTTTTAATTTTGACAATTGATTTATAGTTAGCGATCTTAAAATCCCCCAATACCCGACCTTCAAAAAAATGTTGCACTCTAAAAACGGTGCGCCACTGGCAGTTTTTAAAATTCTTTTATTTAGATAATGTTTTACAAATTAACAAAGCTGCAATACCTGAATTTTAGTCACATCGGATTTTAAACACGATAATCCCCCGTATTTGCTCTTCCATTTTGAATTTTTTTAATTTTGGCAAATGATTTACACTTAGTGATCCTAAAAAACCCCAATACCCGACTTTCAAATAATCAGTAGATAAATTAAGAAATGCACTATTTTATACACAAAAAACGGCACGTGCACACTCACACGCCCCCTCACCCATACGCACACACGTCCACGTGCCCACACGCACATACACATACACATACACACACACACACACGCACGCACGCACCACGCACCACACACCACACCACCACGCACCACACACACGCACGACGCCGTACGCGCCTACGCCACACGAACGCATACACGGCTCTCTCGCATGCACACACTTTCTATTTTTGTTAGTTTCACTGATCTCCTCTACTCTAGCTCGAGTTATTAAAATAAAATTTATCAATATATATCTCCTTCGTAATTTAAAATTATTAAGGAAGACTTATCAGCCTCGTTCAAAAGGTTGATACTGTAAAAAAAAATTAAAACATACGAAATATTATAATATAACGTTATATTTTCACGAAACCTAAAATATGTGGTGAAAGTTTTGTAAGAATCGGTTGAGTAGAAGTAGTTCAAAAAGCTATTGCAATATTAAACAAATCGAATAAACAACTATACAGGTCGAACGATATTAAATCAAAATCGTTTATTAACAATTAAACCTTATTTTAAATTTTTGTCAATAGTTACACATTTATATGTAAATACAAGAAGTTAGCATAGTTTGATTTAAACCAAAATCCGAGATAATTATAGTATTCGTAAATCGCGCTTGTCTATAAACGTGAAAATTTCATCAGATCGGACTCGAATATTGTTTACGTTGGTATGAAATTAAAACAACGAAAGGCGTTAGCTAATCAGTTCTTGATGATTCACACAAGAAAATCGGAAGATAAATTATAAATTAGACGTGTTTATAAAGTGGTAGAAAAAAATATTACGATATCGATCAAGTGTTTTAATAAATTTTTTGTTATGTTTTGGTATGGAATATTAAAATTAAGGTAAATAGGTAAGTATTATATTATATCATACATAAAATAATATAATTATCAAATAAATGACATATTCTAACAATAGTTAATAAAATCAAAATTAGTAATTTTAAGGATATCAAAGTTTATTTTAAAAATTTTCAATAAATAAAACTTTTATATTATGTATACAATATATACAAATGTTAGATTCTACGTAAAATTCAGGATATTCTTAAAACGATTTAATGGCTTTATAGGGATATTTAAAATTCAATTTCAAATAATTAGCTTTAACATTAAAATGTTAATATCAAATATTATACAAATTTTGTTAATGCCAATTACATTGCCTTTAAAAATTCATAATTAAATAATAAATGATCTTGTTGTATAGGAGCAAAAATGCAAAATGTAATTTTGAAATAAAAATTAAAATTTCTTAAAACCATTTAAAATAGGTATAGGATATTAAATATACAAAATCTAGGTAATTAGACTTTACGTGTTATCTTAATAGGTAATAATATACAGGGTGTTTCATTCAAATTACCGAAGTTGACATCTCTTTCCGGTATAGCCGGTAGTGCCAAAACTGTCAAAATATTTTATTCATCTTTCATCCAACGATCTCACCATGTTTCTTTTTTAAATGTTTTCTGACCCTAGTACATCTTAATACATTTTATATTGATCTAGCATATTAGCTTCACTTCCTTAATTCTAGGAACCACGGAAGAGAAAACGACCTTCTGGCGCAAAATTTCGGGAGCAAAAAAAAGTTAGAGCCCAAGAAAGGGAGAAGATGGCTGGCAAAATGAAAGATTGCTTGGCGAAAACTCCAGTTTCCAATTCAGAAACAGAAGCTTTAGAGAGTCAATGTTCTGAAGCGGTCGCTGCTTCACCTGTTCGTGCACTTGAACCATCTACGAGTACATCAACTCTCTGTGAAAACGTAGAATCGGTCGAACCGACCGGCTCAACAATAGAGGCTACAAGTGAAGCTGAAACCGAAGCCCTGACTGAAATAGGCCCTGAGATGACAAGTATCATTCTTCTATCAGAAAACTGGAGAATGGTGAAACAACAGAGAGAATTTGGCTTATTTATTCAATTTCAAAAAACTCTATATTTTGCTTTTATTGTAAGGTTTTCGGTAAAACTATCAATACTTTTTCGGATTCAAATGGTTTTTCTGATTGGCAACACTTATCGTTCACTATAAAAAGACATGAAACATCAATTGCACACAATGTTCATATGAATACATGAATGAGTTTGAAAAAAATGTTAAAATTATCTACTACTGTAAACGATCATCATTTACAGGTTTTAGAAACCGAAAAAGAATATTAGCATGATGTTCTGGGAAGAATTGTTGCAGTCGTAAAATTTTTGTCCCGACAATGTCTAGCATTTTAGGGTTCTTCTAAAATACTTTTTCAACATGATAACGGAAATTTTCTTAAGGCTGTCGTGATGATTTCCTCATTTGACCCTGTGATGAGAGAACATCTTAGTAGAGTGCAAAACTCCCAGGAAAATTCTTTAAAAAAAACTCATTATTTAGGCAATCAAATTCAAAACGAAATTGTAGAATTAATGTCTTCTAAAGTAAAAAATAATATTTTAAATATGGTACTCAGTTCCAAATATTATTCAATAATTATGGACTGTACGCCAGATACAAGTCACACAGAACAAATAAGCCTTGTTTTGCGTTATGTGGTGTTAAATCATGATTGTAAAAAAGTTCAAATACAAGAGAGTTGTTTAGCTTTTAGCCCAATATTCGATTCTACAGGAGAAGGACTATTTAATTTTGTAGTTGAACTTTTACGAAATTTAAATTTAGATATTAAAGACATGAGAGGTCAAGGGTATGATAACGGTGCCAATATGCGTGGAAAGCATGGTCAAGTAGGGTAGATGCCATAAAGCCATTAAAATTTCATTTAATTAAAATTTGTGAGAGTCTTCTAGAAACAGCGGATAACGATACTTTTAACATAGAAAGTAGGCATAAAGCAAGTTCTTTACTATTAAATATCCAATCAATACTACTAGACGAAAATATAAACCAAAGTTTTTTGATTACGAACGTAGGGATGAAGCACCTCAAAATGCCAAAACCGCATTTAAAGTTAATTTTTTTTTTAAGATCAAGTACTAAGTTCTTTAAATAGTAGATTTGATATGATCTCTAATTATGACAATGTTTTTTGTTTTTTTAGTAATATTTTTACATTATGTGACGATGATCTCCTAAAGAACTGCCAAGCTCTACAACAGAAGCTTACTGATGCGTTAAAGAAGGAGGCTGATATTGAAGCAGATGTTTTGTTTAATGAGATTAAAGCTTTAAAGTTATTTTCAATTCCTCATTCTTCAAATCCTCTGGATATATTGCAATATATATTTGAACACAATTTAACCTCATCTCTGCCAAATGTTACAATTTCCTTAAGAATACTCTTAACTTTACCAGTATCTGTGGCTTCTGGGGAGAGGTAATTTTCAAAATTAAAAATAATAAAAAATTTTCTTCGATCAACTATGCATCAACAGAGACTATCTGGGCTAGCAATATTAGCTATAGAGCAAGAGATGGTTGACAAAATCGATTTTGATGAAGTAATAAAAGAATTTGCTGCCGTTAAATCAAGAAAAACACCTATTTAACCTAATAAAAGTTGTAGTTTTAAGTGACGGATTAAAAATGTTTTTTTTTTGTTATTAATTAATAATTTATTAATTATTGTTTCCAATAAATATTAAATTAAAAAAAATTTCTGTTGGTTTATTATAAAATAAAAAAAAATATTTTTTTTTGTAACTGGATTTCGAACATTAATAAAGAGCGCCAAAATAATGTCCCGCACGCGGGCACTGCTCAGCCTTGCGGGGGCCCTGACACAGACACACAGATACAAAGATACACAGGCACACAGACACACAGACACACAGAGACACAAACACACAGACACACAGACGCACAACAAAAGTTGTAAAATGAGCTAATTAGTAGATTTTGCGTTAGTGTATGTAGATGTAGTTTGGAAGGTAAAAAAATGATATTAAATTTACTTCATTCCTTTCATGTTCATCTAGTTGTCTATTAACATCCGCCTGTCATGAATTTTTAAACGTCTGTTTGACATAGATTATTTTTTTGCGTTTATAATGTTTCCTATTTCCGTAGTAAACTTCTTATAAAGGAGGTTGCTTAATTATCTTCACAAAAATGGTCTTAAGGTTGTTTCATTTCTTTTAATTTCCATTTTGTAGGTTGGAAGATCGTGTGGTGCTCCATACCAGATATTTTTAATTACATATTTACTTCTGAACTAATTCGTTCATAACAAAACTATTAATAATTTAATTGGGTTAATGAACTAACTTGCTTTCACAAACAAGACATACAGACACACACACAGACACAGACACACAAACACACAAACACACAAACATTCAAACACACAAACACACAAACACACAAACACACAAACACACAAACACACAAACACAACAGAACACAAACAAAGACACAAACACACAAACACACAAAACACACAAACACACAAACACACAAACACACAAACACACAAACGCACAAAAACACAAACACACAAACACAAACAAACAAAAACACAAACACACAAACACACAAACACACAAACACACAAAAACACAAACACACAAACACACAAAACAACACAAACACACAACACAAACACACAAACACACAAAACACAAACACACAAACACAAACAACAAACACAAAACACACAAACACAAACAACAACACACAACAACAAACACAACACACAACACTACACAAACACACAAACAACACAAACACAAACAACAAACACAAAACACAAACACACAAACACACAAAAACACAAACACACAAACACAAAACACACACAAACACACAAACACACAAACACACAAACAAACAAACACACAAAAACACAAACACACAAAAACACAAACACAAAACACACAAACACAAAACACACAAACACAAAACACACAAACACACAAACACACAACACAAACACAAACACACAAACACACAAACACACAAACACACAAACACACAAACACAAACACACAAACACACAAACACACAAACAACAACACACAAACACACAAACACACAAACACACAAACACACAAAACACACAAAACAAAACACAAAACACAAAACAAACACACAAACACACAAACACGCAGACACACAAAAACACACAAAACACAAACACACTAACACACACACACACACACACACAAAACACAAACAACAAACACACAAAACACACAAACACACAAACACACAAACAAACACACAACACACAAAACAACACAAACACACAAACACAAACACACAAACACACAAAACACACAAACACACAAACACACAAACACACAAACACACAAACACACAAAACACAAACACAAACACACAAACACACAAACACACAAACACACAAACACACAAACACACAAAACAAACACAAACACACAAACACAAACATCAAACACACTAAACAACAAAATACAATACACACAAAACACAATACACAAAATACACAAACACAAACACAAACACAAACACACAAACACACAAACACACAACACACAAACACACAAACACACAAACACACAAACACACAAACACACAAACACACAAACACAAACACACAAACACACAAACACACAAACACACAAACACACAAACACACAAACACACAAACACACAAACACACAAAACACACAAACACACAAACACACAAACACACAAACACACAACACACAAACAAACAAACACACAACACACAAACACACAAACACACAACAAACACAACACAACACAAAACACAAACACAAACACACAAACACACAAACACAAAACACAAAAAACAACACACAAAACACAAACACACAAACAAAACACAAAAACAAAAACAAAAACACAAACAAAAACACAAAACAAACACAAACAAAACAACAAACACACAAACACACAAACAAAACACAAACACAAAACACAAACACACAACACACAAACACAAACACAAACACAAACACACAAACACACAAAACACAAACACACAACACACAAAAAAAACACACAAACACAACAAAACACAAACACACAAACAAAACAACACAAACACACAAACACATACACACAAACAAACACACAAAATAAACTACACAAACACAACAATACACACAAACACACAACACACACAACACACAAACACACAAACACACAAACAACAACAAACACACATAACACAACAAACATACAAACAACAATACACAAAACACACAAACATACAATAACACAAACAAAACACACAAACACACAAACACACAAACACAAACACACAAACACACAAACACACAAACACACAACACAACACAAAACACACAAACACACAAACACACAAACACAAAACAACAAACACACAAACACACAAACACACAAACACAAACACACAAACACACAAACACACAAACACACAAACACAACAAACACACAAACACAAAACAAACACAAACACACAAACACAACACAAAACACAAACACACAAACACAAAACACACAAACACACAAACACACAAAACACAAACACACAAACACACAAAAACACAACAAACACACAAACACACAAACACACAAACACACAAACACACAAACACACAAACACACAAACAACAAACACACAACACACAAACAACAACAAACACACAAACACACAAACACAAAACAAAAAAAACACAAAAAAACACAAAAACACAAACAAAACAAACACAAACAAAACAAACACAAAACACAACACACACAAACACAAACAAAACACAAACACAAACCACAAACACAAAAACACAAACACAACACACAAACCACAAACCACAAAACACAAACACAAAAACAAACACAACACAAAACACAAAAACAAAACAAAACACAACCACAAACACAAAAAACACATCAACAACCAAAATAATAAATTATTTTAAGAAAAATTATATTAAATATTTATCTTTATCACTATATATACACAAACACACAAACACACAAAACACAAAACACAAACACACAAACACACAAACACACAAACACACAAACAAAACACACAAACACAAAACACACAAAACAAACACAAAAAACAACAAACACACAAACACAAACACACAAACACACAAACACACAAACACACAAAACAAAAACACAAACACACAAACACACAAACACACAAACACACAAAACACAAACACAACACACAAACACACAAACACACAAACACAAAACACACAAACACACAAACACACAAACAACACAAAAACACACAAACAAACACAAACACACAAACACACAACAAACACAAACACAACAAACACAACACACAAACACACAAACACACAAAAAACACACAAACACACAAACACACAAACACACAAACACACAAACACACAAACACACAAACACAAACACACAAACACAAAACACAAACAAACACACAAACACACAAACACAAACACAAACACACAAACACACAAACACACAAACACACAAACACACAAACACACAAACACACAAACACACAAACACACAAACACACAAACACACAAACACACAAACACAAAACACAAAAACACAAACACACAAACACACAAACACACAACACACATAACACAAACACACAAACACACAAACACAAACACACAAACACACAAACACACAAACACACAAACACACAAACACACAAACACACAAACACACAAACACACAAACACACAAACACACAAACACAAACACACAAACACAAAAACACACAACACACAAACACACAAACACACAAAACACAAACACACAAACACACAAACACACAAACACACAAACACACAACACACAAACACACAAACACAACAAACACACAAAACACACAACACACAAACACAACACAAAACACACAAACACACAAACACACAAACACACAAACACACAACACACAACACACAACACACAAACACACAAACACACAAACACACAAACACAACAACACAAACACACAAACACACAAACACACAAAACACAACAGACACAAACACACAAACACACAAACACACACACACACAACACACAAACACACAAACACACAAACACACAAAACACACAACACACAAACAAAACACAAACACACAAACACAGACAACACACAACACACACAAACACACAAACACACAACACAAAACACAACACACAACACAACACACAAACACACAAAAACACACACACGCAACACACACACACACACACACAACACACACAAACACACAACACACAACACACACCAAACACACAAACACACAAACACACAAACAGACAAACACACAAACACACAAACACACAAACACACAAACACACAAACACACAAACACACAAACACACAAACACACAAACACACAAACACACAAACACACAAACACACAAACACACAAACACACAAACACACAAACACACAAACACACAAACACACAAACACACAAACACACAAACACACAAACACACAAACTCACAAACACACAAACACACAAACACACAAACACACATTCAGACATGATGGCCGACCTTGGAAAAAGTAAAATGAGCTAATTAGTCGATTTAGCGTTAGGTTGGAAGGTAAAAATTGATATTAAAATTATTTCATTACTTTTAAGTTCATCTAGGTGTATTTAACCTCTGCCTGTCATGAATTTTTAAACGTCTGTTTGACATAGATTATTGTTTTTGCGTTTAAAGAGTTTCCTATTTCCGTAGTAAACTTCTTATAAAAGAGGTTGCTTAATTATCTTTACAATAATGTTCGTTCTTAAAATTATTTCATTTCTTTTATTTTCCATTTTGTAGGTTGGAAGATCGTGTGGTGCTCCACACCAGATATTTTTAATTACATATTTACTTCTGGACTTATTCGTTCATAACAAAGCTTTTTTATTTAATTGTGTTAATGAACTAACTTGCTTTCACAAACAAGACATAAAAGCTAAAGCTCTTAATTATACAAAGCGCTACATTTGTAGTGTAATAAAATTATGGAAAACATTAAATTACACATCGCCATAGAATGTTTATTGTCATACGTTTTTTTTAATGAAAGGGGTACTTGTGGCTTGGTATCTTAAGTAAATTTACTATAATTATATATAATGTTCCTAAAATAGATAAAGTGTGAATCAGGTAAAGTTGATGTTAATGATCTTAAATCTTATTATGTAAACTTAAACGTAGTTTTATTATCAAAAATTAAGCATGTATTTTCAAAATTCAGCCTTATTGCCCTCCAGTTGCAATTTATAATTTATAGTTTATTATATTTTATTAACTTATGTGCTATGAATTTTCATAAAAATGACTAGTAAGAATCAACATTTGGCATATTTTGTGTACCAAAAGAACGCTTCCTAATTACATGGTTTCAGTTGTTAGACTTTTAGAAAGGGGCGAAGAAAGCAACATACAGTACAATATTATTAACGTTTTCTAGTATATGTTAATTTCTGTGGTAATGGTTCTTTTAAACGTTTTTCTTATCGTGTTTGAAAAATATTGGTAATGCAACCTTTTTTGTAAAGAAGGAAACACCGTTCTATTTAAATTTATATTCTTTAAACTTACTTCGTGGAACTCCATCATTAATAGCATTAAAGTTACAAATAAAGTTTACAAATGTTTTATATATGTATGTATTTCTTTATGCGTTTCAATACAACATGTATCATTATCAAGAGAAAATAAGTAAAATAACAAGTTGTTATGGAAACAAATCATTAAGGTAAAACAACAAACTTGATGTAAATTATAATTAAATTAAATTAATTATAATAAAAAAGGTGAGTCTATAGCATCAACCTGTTCGTTCCTTAAAAGTGCTTTCTGTTTATGTTTGTATATTTAGAATGCTTCCAGAACATCTAATTTGTCTTTTTTATTACAAAAATGTAAAAATGTAATATTGTTTTTTTAATCATAAGATGATTATTTAATATTACATGTTCGGCATAATTAGCGCCTGTAACATCTAATGTGTTCTTTGTATCTAATAACAAAGTTCCTAACTGTTTGTCCAATATAATCAGAATTATAGGATGAGCAGTTCAATTTGTAAATGCCCGACTTTCAAATGTCATTAGTTAATTCTTTGGTTAAACCTTTAAGAACATTGGTTATTAGTTTTGGTACTTCTTGTTCTTTTGTAATATGTGAGCCACTTTCTCGGATTGTAAGTATCAGAGTAAGAAAATTTTATTATTGTAATACAAATATTTTAAATCACAATTATTACCGTGAAAGAAAAGATAATTAATGTGTTTTAATATTTTGGCAATAAGTCGTAATTTGATTATGTTTTTCAGGATAATTTTATTCTATGTATTTTATGTGGTTAAGTTTGAAATGTATGTAACTAAGAGTTGAAGAGGAAAAGAAAACTCGACTTATTGGCATTTAACGTTGTTATACTTATTTAAACACTTTAATTAGCAAAATAAAGCAAGGTATCATCCAAGCAGAAAGAAGTGCATGTCTGTAAGGCAACGTTGCACACAAACCGGGGCGCACATACACTTCACTTCAATTTTAAAAGTCCTTAAATACAATTAAAAACAAAATCGCCCAAAGCTTAAAGAGATTTTGAAACATATTCGTTATTAGAAAATTATTCATCGCACTCTGTACATTCATAAAATCAAAGTAGTAAAACGTTGTCGGATACTTTCGAACTCGCCTTTGTATAAGTATAAACTAATATTTAAAATTAAAACAATTCTGAAATAAATAAATACCATCCAATTTGGAAAAATAGTAATTATGCCTATTAATTCAAATTCATTAACCTCTGGGTCAACATTGAAATAAACGTAATGATCAGTGCATCCTTTATAAATTGTATATTCTCTCAAATACTGTTATTGTTATCATTAAACAAATAAACGTTTTCAGACATGAAGAAACATGAACCTTTTACTTGTATCTACATAAATCAATCGTGACCAATAGGTAACATACAGTTTCTACAACGAAAGCTAACACTATATTCAACGCGACTCGACTCAAATTAATTAAAACCAATTAAATTTTGTGGTCGCCCTAAAATAATTCTTACACCGATCGTATAGCCAAAGGATTAAACGCTTTATTATTTTTAAGCTATGCAATCCTTTATATAGTTTTACACATAAATAATAAAAACAAATAAATCTAATAATGTAAAATTCGTTCGCTTTAAAACTTTAGATCGAACCTTCACTTGAATGAAGTCTTAAATTAATATTGTTAGGGGAGGTCTATCACAAATCGAGTGAAAAAGTAAGGTAAATAGTTTGACTCTATTAAACAATTCCCGAGCAATATTTCCACACATTTGCCGATTTAGCCAAATAAGAAACACAAAAAACTAATTCCAGTAGGTTAAATTGGGATCCCTACTATTTTATTTTCTAAACATATACACAAAAAAGTGGTGGTGGAAATAATGGTTCGTATGGCCTGATTAAAATCTACAACCCTAACACTGACGCGATTATAGGTCAATCAATCGTCTACTACTCAACAACATTATTTTACTGGTAGGTCTTCTAAGCACATCTATTTGCATTAGTATTATTAATATACAATACAATCAACTTCCATTTACAATATTTAACATCCTTACTTTTCTTAATATAACAATTGCTGTTTATTAGAAATCTGTTTACACACTATTTAAATCTTTGGAAAAGTCTAAAACTACTTCCAACTCACATTAATTACTTCACTTGTAAACGTTTTAAGTATGTCATCCCAAAAGTGGGATTTAGCAGAAAACAGAAACTAAATATTTAATTGTAGCACTTACAAAATAAATTAGCACAGGTCCTTACGTCGCTCTTTCTAAAGGTTCTCTAACTAAGTCCTCCTTGCCCTACGACTCTTCCTCTTTTATTGAGATTTTTAGTTTTGTTGTAAGACATTATTGTAAATTTAGGTATATTCAGTTGTGAAGTTGGGGAAGCACTAATTTAGTCATGAATTTATAGTGAAATTGGCGATGCTGGGTGTATTGGCAGTTGTAGTAAATTATTTGAGATTTAGTTTAATGATTTTTTTAATGTACTGAAGTTTAAGAATTGCGATTATATATACCGCGATTTGAAGGAATAGTTGTTTACGCTTATTGGTGCTTTAATGTAGTAAAAAGAATTAAAAAGGTAGTTTTTATTTTTGTATATATCGGATAATAGTTAATTTTAAGTTGTTAGTTTAGTTTTTAAGTGGAAATTACGTTACTGTAAATCATATCTTTGTAGCTAGAATTACTTCTTAAAACTATATAGAATTGTTAACTCAGTAAAAAGTAACGACGTGATATGTAGAATTTAGTTTAGGTGAGGATTGGAAGTGAGGCGAATATAGATTTTATAACGTGTTAAATTAGGGTTGGCTCTTCAAGGCAGTGGAGACGGCAGAAACATATGGGATTTGAAATGTTTGCGTTGTAGCTTGATGCTGCAGGTAACGCTGGCGACATACTCTTCTACGTCGCATTTCCGAGAATTTTCTCGTTTTTACCGCGTGAACGATTTGAATAAATTTTTAGTAAAGGATTTGGCCGGCATTCTTGAAGTTTAAGATGGCGAATTCTGGATGAGTCGCGAAAAGGGGATTATGTATCGAACTATGCGATAAGTAAGTCTTGCGCGATAAAGTACCCATCAGTTAGAGCTGTGATGGTCCAGTCAAACCCCTCTTAAGGTGTGTGTGAATCTGACTAGCGTGTTGGTTTGTATCCCGTTTCGTATTGACGTATTTGTGTGGAGAGCTCTCAGATCACACCTTATTTTTTGTGTAGTTTCCTTTGCCCAGTTCATTAGTATCACTCAAGCGAAAGATAATTGTGAACGATTTTGTTAAACGTATAAGTAATTAAGAGGGTTGATTTAATACACTTGTGATTATTGACGAGTACCAGTTAAACAAGACGTTGTTGCAATCATTATTGGAACTTTGTGGTGACTGAAATTGTATCCATCTATCATCTTTTGCAGTAGAACTTTTAAATATCGTAAGGAGTACACTTGATGAAGAGCGCCCAATGGACCGTGGCGACAAGGAGATCGAGTTCTATGGTCCTGAGTACCTAGTTACTTACTCTATTCTTGCATCCTGAATGTGTAAATTAAAACTGTTCAAATATTTATTGTTATTTCGGTTCGCAATAAACTTAAACGTTTGTTTAAAATTATTGAACGGTTGATTGATATAAAGTATGCGTCACCGGCTGTGTAGTGTTTGCAACATGTTATGCTTATTTGTTTATGGAAACAGTCTTAAAACATTTACAAAATTGTTTCGGAATTTATTACCTAAATCGTTTGCTATTAAACTCCTTTTTTTTTCTTTTTACATTAGATGGTGGCGACGTCATGCTCATCTCGCCTGATTAATTTAAAGCTGTTGTTTAACTAAGAAAGGGCTTATCTCTTGAAAGCGCTTTTGTGGAAATAAAAGAAAGGAATGTTAAAATTTGTGTATTTTAAATTTTAAGAGAATTACAATCAAAACCGTATTTGTCAACAAAAAATTTTATTGTCGAGCGGAGATTGATTGTAAACTATTTTCAATTTAATACAATAGACGTTTGTTAAAATTAATCATTCAGTTTCTTTTAAGCATTGGGTCTCTATTTGCAAAGAAATAGTTTGCAGAAGTCAGAAGGGTGTTTATGTATGTTTTGTGATATAATATAATTTTAGTGTTTAAAATCAATTAATATAGGAACTGTGCAGTATTATTTAAAGTAAAATTTTAATCTGAACGTTTTCAAAAGCTTGGGGATTCAATTATTTACATAGAGAAACAATATTTGAGAGTGTTTAAGACTTATTTAAAGCGGATGAAAAGTGAGGGCTATACTGTGGTATTTTGGAGCAATATGTTTCAGATACGACATAGGATATTAATTAAATATTCCTGTCCTATACTAGTGCATCCCCTCTTGTTTGCGTAATTTTCACCCGGATCAAGACAGAGCGGTGTCCAAAACGTTACCCAATTAGACTTGCGTTTAACGTAACTACAATTTTTAGTAAAATTCACATATATGTACAAATTTTTATGAAATCTCACATGTGCGCAAAGATCAGTACATTTCAACACCATTTGTCCTTGATTCATACATAAAAAGAATTTATTGTGAAATTTCAACTCGTTTATATAAATAAAAATACAAACATATTCATTTTATGATTTAATATAATACTAACATATCATTAATTCACTCACGCTGCTCGATCGCAGCAATTCAAACCTTGATTTCTGAAAATAGAGGGGCCAATACAGTGGCACTTATTATCGTCTCAATACAGGTTTTACTAAAATATTATTTTTATTAAAACTTCTTCTTCAAGTCATAAACCTTTTACATAATACTCAACACTTTACTAAAAATTCCTGTGGCGTAACATTTACACCAAGCTTACATTATGAACACACAAAAAAATGTTCCTGTCTAAATACATATTCATACAATGTCAGAAATATGTCACACGCAGAACACAACACTTAATATACCTAATGCGTCAAAATAATCTTACAAAATACATGATTATTGTATAATTAATCAACCAAATTTTAGTTATAGGGCAAATAAAAAAAAAACTTTTATAAACCACATAATTTGTACTATTGTATATATATATATATATATATATATATATATATATATATATATATGCTGATTTAGCATCTAAACTCTAAATCTGTTTGTTATAGCTCAACGAGGGTCGTTTTACAAAGGCAGAAATTCACCTCAAGTTCCATTACCCCCTCATCCAATATCAAAAATTAACTGCCCAGAGAAAAATGGAAGATTTCCAAGCAACGCATGTGATGCGTAAGCTCACATTTCAACATTTTTCAGGTCAAAAATATTTAAACTTTTTGTATTTAGTTACATCGAATGCGAAGATGGTGTAGGTATAGAAAAGGTTTGTCCTGATGGATTACTTTTTAATCCAGCAGTTGGCATATTTCAATTCCCTTGCCAATATCCAATCGATGTTGACTGTACTGCAAGAGAGGCTACTCGTAATTATTCTTGCATGAGTTATTTATGAAACTTACGAACACTTTTACAGAACCATCACAGCCCACTGAAGAATGTCCACATCAGTACGGATACTTTAGAATAGGCGACGCCGCGAATTGTGGTCAATTCAAGAATTGTGTAGAAGGACGTGGTTATGTTTTTGATTGTCCTGAAGGATTGGCGTTTAATGAAGATAGTTATAGATGTGATTGGCCTGATCAAGTACCAAGTTGTGACGCAGAAGGTTTTGTGATTTGTTTTAATCATTTGAAATTAATAACAACAATTTTAGCATATCTTGGATTCAGTTGCCCTCCTGAAGTAACACACGGATTTGTAGATAACAGCTATAGAAGTTTTCGGTCACCTTCTGATTGTCAGCGCTACTATATTTGTATAAATTCAAGACCTCGACTTTATAATTGTGGAGAAGGAAACGCTTTCAATGATATTACAAATGCATGTGATGCTATTGAAAATGTAACTGGATGTGCGTTATTTGCTCAAGAAGGATTATTAACAAACATAAATGTTCACAGGAATTATTAATGCGTAAATACGATATTAAGGACGAATGTTTTAGTTTAGTATTATTGTTTAATATATGTTATGCTTAATTTTTTTATTAAAGTGTTACCAGAATAAGTGGGTATCTCAAGAACTGCCAACTACGAGTATT
Source organism: Vesta saturnalis (assembly GCA_036346205.1). Lineage (NCBI taxonomy): Eukaryota > Metazoa > Arthropoda > Insecta > Coleoptera > Lampyridae > Vesta > Vesta saturnalis. Next base: position 449,520 of record JARFJB010002325.1, read on the forward strand.
ATAATTGAGATTGGAAACCATGTTTTGAGGTGGTTTGCAAATACTCTTTTTCCCAAATATTGAAACTACAAACATAACCATCTCATTGTACACTAAAGTATAATGCTAATTTCAAGTTTATCACCCAACAATCAAAACTTAAAACTCACTAAAACGTGTGAAATTATGTCACTATACTTCACAAGTCATTTTCTAAAGTTTTGTTTCAAATCATCCCACTTTAAAATTAAATTAGGCCAGTATTGTAAAATTCAAGTTTTTGGTAGTGATTTGGATTAGTAGATTTTACAACTTCTAATTCCAAACTAAAAGGACATTTTGCCAGGAATAGGTTTATTACTGTATCCTGACCAGAACCTCACACTTTTCAATTCTGCATAAAGGATTCAAGCAAATTCCACCTCCAGTGCCATCTAACGGTTAGTGTAATCAACTAGAAATGAGGTTAAAAGCATTAGGAGTTCTGCAACATCAACCCAGATCCTTTGGTTCTTATCCGCACTGAATGCATCGAACCGGCGCGTATTCAGAAAAGTAATACGAAGTAACCTGATTCTATGATGTAGATGTTATAGTGTTGTGCTCAACAAATATGTTATCAAAAGAAAAACTTATGGTATCTTTTGTGTTGAAAAGTGAAAGTCAAAAGCAAAAATTCTCACAAATTTGTTGATATTAATCTTGAAAATCATTAACCTCATGTTCTCTAAGTACATAACCCCAGTTTTGATCTATTATATTGGATTCTACTATACAATTTAGTTGGTTCCCTACTGTAAATCGATTGAGTGCGAATTATAATTTGCAAAACATGCAACAAAATTTAGATAGGTCAGTTTTACTTTTCTGTCTTCTTGCTGCTCTGTCTCCATCGATCAGTTCGCTTGCTTCTTATTATTCTCATTCCTTTTTCATATTCCGATGTACAATATGACAACACTGGGGATATAAATGTTAATAATATTTCGACCCGGGAGCGCAATTGGTGCGGAGCACACGGGCGGTAAACCGAGGAGGCGATGATAGACACCCGGTTACAGAAAAATTCGAAAAGCGTCAAATTGTAAATAACTACAAAACTAACATAACATGCTACTTAGAAATGAAAATGTACCTATTGAGAAACTTGTTTCGAGCCAACTTTAATCAGATATGATTCAGCACGATGGAGCTCCAGCTCATGTTGGTGTAAATGTTCGGCGTTATTTAGATGAGATATTTCTCGGACGATGGATTGGTAGACGAATGGCCTCCACATTCATCTGATTTCAATCCTAAAGTTTATTTTTATTAGGGATACTTGAAAAATTCAGTGTACAAAACTAAACCAGCAAGTCTTGCAGAGTGAAGGCAACGAATTATCGATGAATCGCGATTAATTTCTAATTAATCACGGAGAGATGTGGTGGACGCATTCTACCATCGATTAGGGTACTGTCAACTCACAAATTCACACATTTTGTACACTTGATTAAGTAATCATTATGTTAAAAATGTTGTAATCTTTCATTTGTTACGTTTTAATGTAGTTGAATATAGTTTGCATTAAAAAATTTATTGAGACAATTAGGCGTTGCCACACTTCTGTTTTATGTATTTAAAACCCTTCAGACTGTATAAAATCATGTGTTACATATGGTTAAACTCGTATTGAGGAGAAGGTTCCAATAATGACTGCATATATACGGTAATATATTTAAGAAACCTAAGTGACTAATAATATCAGAGAAACCGCAAATCTGGCAACATTCCAAATCTCAAATTTGGAATCTCTGTATCCCAAAATAGGCTTATCCCAAATTTTGTACAATTCGGACTAACAATTTACGAGATAATAGACATTCCGGAGCTGAATACAGAAAGAAAGCTCGAAAAAGAAGAGTTAGCCAAAAGGGCAAGTGGCTCACTGAAAATGTTTTTAATCTCAGAAAAATCGGAAGAGGCAACAATCGTGAGATGACAATGACGAGATAGACAGAAAGGACCATCTTCATTTAACAAAATTCTAGAGGAAGTTGATTTAACCGAACAGACAAATCCTGAAAAGTTAAGTCCGTGGTCAAAAACAATTCAGAAGGTCAGCGTTTGTTAGAAGAAGTAAGCTTGCATAAAGAAGATATTTATAAGGATCCTGGCCATTGCCCTTCCGTACTATCCCACAAAGTTAAATTATATTTAGTAGCGTTAGGCATAACCAAACTTACAGAAACAGATGTAAACTTTCTCTTGGATAAAGATTGCAGAGGTTTCTCATCTGCATATTACAAAAAAAGATTAAGTAACGGGGAAATAATTGGAAGAGTTTGGCTAGTCTATTCTACATTAAGGGATTGCATATTTTGTTTTCTTAAAAAATATTTAAAACCTTTCCTAGTGCCTTTGTTGAAAGTATAACGATTGGAGATATTTATCTCAAGCTATAGAGCGGCAGGAAAAATCAGAAAGTCATATTTGTAACACAGAATCTTGTATTGATTTAAATAAATTGATTCAATCTCAAACCACTACTGATGCGCTAAATAGGAAAACGATAAATCAGGAAAAAAGTAGATGGTTACCCGTGTTAAAAATTATAATTTACACTGTTAAATTTTTCGCTGGACAAAATTTAAGTTTTAGAAAAAATAACAAGCTGTGCGAGCAACAAAATGGAGATTTTTTAGAATTAATTGAAACAATTGCACAGTTTAACGATACTACCATATCCTTAGAATTAACAAAAATCCAGCAATTATGATTCACTATTTGGGTGTTCATGTTCAAAATGAACTTAATTCCCTTTTGGGACAGAGAATCAGACACGAAATAATAAACCTGCTTAAAAATAGTAAATATTATTCCATTATTTGGACACCACGCCCTGTGTCACCAGGACCAACTTACCGTTGTGGTAAGATTGGTTCTGTTAAGTAATAAATCAAGTCAAATTGAAATTATTGGGCACTTTTTAGGACTCATTGCAATATCTAATTCAATAATCCAGTCAATCTATACATCCATTGATGCAAAAGGTCGGGTAGTTCTAATTTTTTGGTATGTTGTATGTAAAGGGTCACTGTTAAATGCGCCAAGTTTTCGACCTCGCTAGTGCACCGCGGGCGCCACAGGCGCCGAAAAATGGCAAAATTTTTGACCCTTTTCTGGTTTTCTCGAATTTTTAGCATGAAGGAGTGGTTTAACAAAAAAACTACTCAGTACTTTTTTAAAGTATAGTATGTTTGCCATAATTTATAGAAAAATTCATCTTCCTGAGAATAATAGTTTTTGAGTTGCAGCCATTTAAATTTTTAGCTAATTTTCAAAAGATTCAAAAATTGTTAGTTTTTCACGCAGGTTTTCTGCATCATCATCCAGTTCGCATAGTGGTTTCATTTCGGTAACCTTTTTTACAAGAACACGAAATGAATTTCAGGAGAGCTTGTGGAGCTGGGACCTTTTCCATTTTCTTTGGGCTGAGGCTACGAGCTGACTGTACCCATCCCCATTCCGTAGGATTTTTCTCTACTCCCAACCATTTCTGCACCTGAACAAAAAGCTAATGTATGAAACACAAATCGAACATTAAACAAGTATTGTACATTACCTGGTGGTAAGTCCTCAGAGAGTGTAATCGTGCAGCATCCTGGGTAGGCGGAAGTCTGGCAAGATGGAGGGTCGATTTTGCAGATCTGACAAATAATTTATACCGCAGGTCATTGAGGTGTTCTTTGACTTGACGTCCATATGTTGCTACCAATAATTGCTCTCCCACTGCAGCAACTTGTGGTTGTTTTTGAACAAGTGACAAGATTTTATTTTTTCCATGCCCATGCAGGCAGGATGTGGTGTCGCATCCTGTGAAAGCATGAACAACAAGAATCAAGTGAGACAGTGAAGGCACGTTCAATGAGGTTGATGAATAGAAAACATCTTATGGTTTGCCTCTTCCACATTTTTTAAAATATATGTTTGTTTCACATTTCACCAATCCTGTGAGAAGCACCAGGAGGTCTATATCTTCGCCCACACTAATCACTGCATCGTACTGGGGGCATTTGGAAATAGCAGAGGTGACAATCAAGACGTCTGCATCCTCAGGTGCTTGTTGTACTGGAATACCAACACTTTCCATGTGTGTTTTTAGCATGTTGATCAACCGAGCTTTGTTGCTTTCACTTCCAAAAAAATTTTGTTGAGGTACTGTAGCAACCATTGATTCTTCAAACATTAAACCAGGGGAAGAATGAGCCTTAACTCTACGACCACGTTCACTACTCTTTGTACTTTTTTGACCTGCCTCTGATGGATACCCATCAAAAACTACCATAACCTTTGAGCCATAGTGAGAGTTTACATATTTTATGTAAGTTGCTATTATAGTTTTGAAAATAGCATTGCTGGGCCAAACCACTTTGTGGAGTAAGTGCCCACCATCAACTACAAAAAAGTGATGTTTTCCTTGTATTTCATCCTTCTTAATTGGTGTAAAAGCTTTGTATAAAGACGATTTAGTGCTTTTACGCATACCTTCATCAGTAAATAAGGACATCGGGTATGGTGACATTTCATAGGAAAAAAATTCCTTTATGTCATCATCGGTCTGTTTCACCAAGCACATTCTATGAAATAGCGTGAGAGGATCAATGGTCACCCTTTTTTCGCCAACATTCACATAATTTACAACACTTCCAAGCGTCACAACTTTGTCTTTTCGCTTGAATTTCACTTCTGAAAAATTAGTATTGACGATTGTGAGCATCAGTTTTATACCAATCTCCTGAGACATAAGGCAGTTCACATTTTCGGGTGCAATCACTCCACTGTTAATCGAAATTAGACAATTTGTGTTAGGAAATGGAGGATGTTGAGAAAACCATCAGTTTTTCAGTGTCAGCTTCATCTCGAATAATACGAGAAGGCCGGGTATCAACATGTTGCTCAGAGGTTGCTGATTCAGTGCCACAGTAAGTTTCTACCTCACTGCAGATGTTCTGCAAATACACCATTCCTAGTGTCCAACGGACAGTGTCAGTAATTCCACGTCCTCTGGTTAGGCCGCCTGAGGATTTCATCGTCTTCATGAGCGTCTGCTCAATGGTCATATCTGACCAATTACCAGACCAGAATTTTCTTGTCCGCCGGATCGTAAAATATCCTTCACTTGTGAACTTATTATATTCCACAGGATCCATTCTGTCTTTCAAGGTCAACATGTCTTGACGGTATAACTGTGCACACTTAGCATAGAAAATGTGGCCTGACGCATGAACGAATGGCAGCATTTTTTGAATCGTTGTCAGATGAAGAACCCAGTTGCCTGACCTTTCTGCTTCGATAAATTGTTTGATTAATGTTACCATAGGAAAGTATTGTACCCACAACTTGGCCGTGGGGCCATTGCTTTCCATTTTGGAGAGAGCCTTTCGAAATTTTGTTGCAACGTTCTGAAAATTGTCGTTCTCTTGGAACGTCAAAATCACGGATCTGTCATCAGTTAGTAGCCACTCATCTAAGAGATGCCTCTCTTCCATGTTGAAAGTCATCGTTTCCAGAATTCCAGTAGCCAATGCTAAATGAGTTAAAATATGAGCCCGCACTGCTCGTCCATATGCATGCCCGGACATGATCTTTTCCATACTATTCTCCGCGTAAATAGTCCAAAAAGTTCCTTCAGACCACTGCCATTCACAATCACACCAATAGATCCCATAAAAGAAATCAATAGGTGAAAACCTCCCAGCCTCATTTCAACATTCTCTAAATCTAGGCGATTTACAACTATTTCCTTACCTTTCAAGTACAAAGGCTGATCACAAGTTACAAAACAAGTTTTTTGATTACACTTTTTCCTGGCAAATAGAAGAGCTGTTAAGATTGTGTCTGGATTAGATGGGGGGAAGTTTATAAATGGAAAGCATACAACTTTAGATTGTTCATAACTTTTATCCTTCATCGCCTCTTCCATAAAACCATTCCAACCTGCAACATTTTTTTTCTTCAGGCATTTTCCATACAGCCAAATGATATCAGTAGCCGAAGGGACTATTTCATCATCGTGAAGTAGGTGGATAGTGTTTAAATCTGCAACTGTAATGGACGCCAATCCTTTTAAGAAAGTTTTATCAAAAGTTTGAAGCTCTATAGGCGCAATAGACTTCACAATACCAGAGGCAGTGTATTTCTTTACTTTGGTAATATTATTGTCTGGTTTCATTGAAGCGCGAGGAGTTATTGCCATGACACCTCCCAAAGCGTGAAAAGTGCCTGAACCGTCCAATGTATGGACATTAAAATCAGCGTTGTCAAATACGAACTGCACAAAACCACCGTCATCGGTCTCTAGCTTGTCAGGGCGTAAAATTGCCGATGTTGTTAGGGACAAGGTGTCATTGTAACTAGATGAGAAGCCTAGAGATGACAGCAGTTCAATGAGGTGCTTTGATCCAAATTTGTGGTACAAATACACACCAACTCCAAGTAAAAGTGAGGATAAAAACGAGCGAGGTCGAACTGCAGCTATTAGGGCATGCGACATTGCGACACATTTCTTTTTCCACTTATCCAGGCTGCTACGCTTACCTTTGAGGATAAGAATTTCAAAAAATTTTAACACTGATTTGGGGATTACTGAATCTACATTTTCCAAGAAATTATCAGAAGGTGTATATTCAATTGTTTCATATGGTTGTGCACGAATGTCTCCAAACATGAGTTCAGCAGCAGCTTCTATTACCCTCATTTTTTCTTCTTCAGGGTCCAATTTGTTACTCTCATACCAAGCAGAAGTTAGTATTTTGTGCCCAACATTTTTGAAACATACAATAGTACTTTTGGTCGCTCTTTCAGCAATGACAGTATCTTCCTGGTATTTCTTAAACAGATGACTTTTAATGGTCCGAGTGTCAGGGCGGTAATCCCCAGGAATTTGACTTATCAGCTCTTCAAATGAATACTGGCATTCTTCAGAGTTTTCCTGAAGAAATGAATATATATGTTCCATTGCCCGTTCCACATTGGAAGCTGGTCGGTATCCTCTTTTATGTCCAGTGGATGGCGCTGCGTACACTTTTCTTTGGCAAAACAAGTGGTACCTTACATCAAGTGCAACTAAATCAATTTCTTGTTCCCCAATCCGTTGTTTGATTTTCATTGCCCATTCATCACCTCGTTGATCGGCGGCTTTCAATATTTGATTTTTCATTGAATTTATTTCCACAGTTATCACATTATTCCTTTTCGACAGCTTCTCCTTCTTCTGGGCTTCAAGGAATGTGTTAGTTATCTCTTCTCCGCAAAGGAAACAACAGTGTTGAAAATCAAAAGTTTCGGTAGAAGATCTTGTTAATTTCGCAGATGCAGTGCTCAAATTTTTGTGACGAAGATACGCTGCTATCAATTTCGGGTTGTTACGCCTCTTTTGGCAAGCACTGTGCACGGACACTTGTTTCACGCATTTTAAAAAATTATGATCCTTAATTTCCCTAGCAACACTGGACTTCAAAAGAGTTGCTATTCCTTTTTCTTTTATCAACACGACATCCCCCTCCTTTATACTAGTTTTACAAATAAAGCACAAGTCTGATAAAGTTGAGGGACCACCGGTAATCCACGAACAAGACATGCTACAGTCACTTATAATACACTATTGTTACACCATGTAATGCCTTTTTATTATACAATATCACTATATTAATAAAAAAGTAAAATACGATGCGGCGAAACTGCACTCATAAAAACTTCGCGCAATAAATAAATACAAAGTACAGCAAACAACTAATTATGAAAACTATTGACAACTGACTCAACACTCTTCTCACAACTGATTTTGTATTCTGTGGAGGGGAGTTCGGCACCAACCGCCCCTTCCTCTGAACCAGTCTCAAACCGACCTTCATTTGAATACGTGGCATATTCTTTCCCACGTTTTATAATATGTTGCACTGTCAATATACCAGTCGTCTTATAATGTAGATACATTACCTAATTTAAACAAACAGCTTTTCAGCCGCCTTGTTTTAGAAGCTAATGATAGAAACCCCATTTTAGTCACAGATTAAAGCACAATTTTTTTAATTTTGAAGTAAATGTTAATCAATTTTGCTGGAAAACCAGTGAAAAATCAGAAATACTAACTGAAAACTAACAATCCTTGAAAATATTGAAAATTCGTTCAAAATTTGAATAGCTGTAACTCAAAAAGTATTACTCTCAGGAAGATGAATTTTTTTTAAATTATGGAAAATATACTATACTTTAAGAAAGTGTTAAACCGCTCTTTCACGCTCAAAATTCGAGAAAACCAGAAAAGGGTCACAAATTTTGCCATTTTTCGGCGCCTGTGGCGCCCGCGGAACACTAGCGAGGTCGAAACCTTGGGGCATTTAACAGTGACCCTTTACATACAACATACCAAAAAATTAGAACTACCCGACCTTTTGCATCTATGCCCACCTTTTCAGTCACAGATTGACTGGACTACAAGAGGACATGATACAACTAATGTTGTAATAGATTTTTTTAAGACTCACAACATTTGTTTAGATGATCTAAGGGGACATCATAACGCTTTTACTTTCGGTGGACGGAATTATTTAATAGGGACGGAGCAGTAAATTGCGGAGGGACTATCGTGGACACCAACCTAGGTAAACGGAGTTATAGCGGCCGAGATTCTTCTTCGCGAGGGGATTAAAAGGTAAAAGGGGACTGAATAGCGTCATAGGAGACGTCGGTTTACCAGAGTCTCCGAAGATTTACTGCGGTGACGGTACTCAGGACTTCTGTCTTTGTTGAGTCGGAAAGGTGCGGTCCCGGTAATGTGAATGCAATAGGAAAATATTAGATGTGCAAAAAATAATTCCTGGTAAATTAGCAGCGTGATAATAAAATTCAGTTTTACAAGTTGTAAATTAAGGAATAAAATAAGTCAAACGGCAAAAAAATAAACTAAACTCTCGGTCTCAGTTTGAGAAAGATAAACCATTATCGCAGGTAAATGGAACAAATTAAATTAATATTTCACGAACTAAAATATAGTACTCGTAAAAGACACTCTGTAAAAGAAATGGGTAATTACGGTGCAAAAAAATCCTTGTGAGTTAATAAGCAAACCAAGAAACAAGAATTTACTCCAATGATTAAGGATGCATTTAAAAGCATATAAAAAAAATATATATTTGGTGATGGTGGCAAGAACTTAAATTCCTGTAAAAGCAAATTTAACAAGATAATTTACAAATGCTTGATTTTGTAAATAAGTTTTTCACTACATGTTTAGTTATAAATGATGAGATAATCCAGTTACTGTATAATGCTTGTTTTTCAACCATTCTATTCTGATAAATAAAAACGTTATCAGTACTTTAATTGTTTTCATTAAGAGTTCCGTAACAAGAGAGAGACGTGTGCGTGATCAGCTTTTATTACAGAAAATGTTCATTAGTCTATAGGCCACTAGATGGCGCTAATATCAATTTTAACTCAAAGGGGACCGGGGCGCAGACCCTAATACAAAGTCTTACAAGGCTAGGCCCACCTTATTAGAATACAATTTTTTTATGACGGGGGCGAAGGCCTACAACTGTAGGATTAGGTTAGAACCCACATACAATTGCACCAAGGGGGTCATGATAAGGGCCAAGGCACAAGAGCTAGTTTCTGCACTTATATATAAGGTTAAGGCCCCATACCATTACCAACCAGGGGGCCCCGACGGGGGGTGAAGGCCCGAGTACAAGTTTTGAAGACCTACATGGTAGTTCCTATACTTGCCTTAAAAGAACCTCTTTATTATTAAAAATCAATTTCAAATTTCCCGCGCAAGACCAGGTTCCTGTGATAGTTCCTACACCTGTCTTACAAGAACCTCTTTATTACTAAAAAACATTTTAAAATTTCCCCGCCATAACCAATCAGAATGCAGAGACTTAGGCCTCCAATCAGAGCACAGCGGCTGAGCGGTGGGGCTAAGGACCAATCAGAAGCCAGGGAGGCAGGTGCACGCACGACCAATCCGCTAAAAGTGGGGCCTAAACTTACACCCTCAAATAGAACACTGCATGAACACGCAATTGCCTAACCTCCAAGGGGTATACAGCCAAAAAGGCTCTTAATACTACCAAATTAGGGGCTCAACTCCGCCTAAAGGTTGAAAAAGGCCCCCGAAAAGAAGCCGGACCCACCCTCCAAATATACGCCTCCTACGTGGGCATGTAAAAAAAAGTGATGGGAAAGGTGTCCCAGGGGGCGAGGCTTGTGACGTAAAAAGTGGATGGGATAGTGTCCGTGTACTACTCATGTTATTAAACTACCTCCTCCTTTGTCACAAACAAACTTGCATAATCACACTTATCCAATGCCATCGTTTAAAACAAAACACAGGAACAACGAGGCGAACGTTGCGAACGAACTTCAACAACCGGTAACTTTTTTAGCTGTAAACACGTAATATTTTTTCAAAGAAACGCGTTTTGTGTCAAAAATCCCGCAAAATTTTTAAAATTTTTGCAAAGTAGGTACCCGGAATTTTTGGAAAATGCAGGTGTGAAACTAAGTTACATTGTAGAAAACGTATAAAAATCCTAAAATAAGCCCAAAGAGAAACATTTCAGATTACTCCATTAGAACTTATAGGCGTTCCAGGAAAATTCGTTTTTCCAGAATTTTTCAGATATCTCATTTGGGAGGCCGTGAAAACTTTGGGAAGATGATCTTTAACTATTTTATCAGCTTGTTATTCTAGATTTTCGAGTTTGGCCTGTTTTTCGCCTGAGCTATTTCAGCTTCTTCCTTTGTACGACAAAACTCAACAATTTCAACAAAGACCTCTTATTTTTTATTGCGATCTTTATATTCTTTCAATATGCAATTTCACAAAACGGTCAAGTCAATTAATGAGATCACTTTCCCATTTAACCACAATATATATATATATATATATATATATATATATATATATATATATATACAGGGTGTTCCTTAATGATATGCGAATATTGAAGTGGATGAATCTACACGAAAAAATAATTATAGTTTGCTTAATAAAGTACGGTCCTAAACTGTACCGTTACGGAAATACGGGGTGTCAAAGTTACACGAAAAATACGAAAATTAATTGATATCTTCTAAACCGCGAAACATTTTCCAGAGAAATTTAGTACGAAACTAGAGTGCATGAAAGTGGATATTTTTCGATACGAAGTTAATTTCCAGCTTCTGCAGTGGCGTGCGTACGGGCACTCACTTGGATATTTTTGAAAAAATAAAATTATACGCCACTGATTTCTTGAAAAACAAAATTACATTTTAATTCCTCGTTCAATTTGAAAAATAAAAGCTCTCTTGAATTATGTTCCTAGAATGTTCCGTTTGGGAGTAATAAAATAAAAACCGTTGCATTGTACGAGAAAATTAATTCAATGAATGAAATGACAATTTCGCAATAAGTCTAGTTGCCTTTCAAAATGACACTTGCTTTTTCCATGTGACATTTTCTAGTTCAATTTAAGTCACTGTAAATTAACTTTTCCCATTGTTTTTGTAAAATTTTGTTATTAGTGATGCCGTATACAATTACTGAAATGGCTGATATGCATTATGTGTATGACCTCGCTGATGGTAATGGAAAAAAAGCCAGACTGATTTATCACCAGAGATATCGCAATCGTGCTTTACCAGATAGTCGAACCTTCTCGAATATTCATCAGCGTCTTGTTGAAACTGGTAGTGTCCGAAGAGGTGTATCTGAAGGTAGACCTCTAAGTGTAAGAAGAACTGCAATTGAGGAAGCAGTCCTGTACGCAGTCGAAGAACAGCCTGAAACGAGTACAAGAAAGATAGCTACAAACTTGAATATTTGCCATCAAATTGTTTTGGAGAATTTTAATGGATTATGTGTTATACCCATACCATATTTTGAGAGTACAGGCATTACTCCCGAGAGATTTTCCTAAGCGAGTAACTTTTTGTCGGTGGTATCTTCATAGTATTGCACATAATCCACAATTCGATTCACATATCCTGTTCACGGACGAATGTAATTTCTCAAGAAATGCGATTCAGAATTTTCACAATAACCATTTGTGGGCGGATGAGAATCCCAAAGCCACAGCTGAAACCCATATCCAACATCAATTTTCGGGGAACGTCTGGTCATTCTTTCTTCCGAGACGACTTGATGGACAATCTTACCTTACTTTCATTCGTGAACAATTGCCTGAGCTGCTTGAGGATGTTCCGCTTTTAATAAGACACCATATGTGGTACATGCATCATGGTGCACCAGCACATTTCAGTGGAATGGTTCGCAATCATCTAGATACTGTTTATTCTAATCGTTGGATTGGCTGTGGGGGACCTCAAGAATGGCCACCACGGTCCCCCGACCTTAACAGCTTAGATTTTTTCTTGTGGGGCTATCTAAAAACGCTAGTGTACACAAGTCCCATTAACAGTGTAGAAGAATTGAAAGAGAGAATAGTTGCAGCATGTAATAATATAAAACATACTCCGGAAATATTTCAACGAGTGCGGAATTTCATGAGGAGGGCAGAAGCATGCATTTTGAGTGAAGGAGGCCATTTCCAACAATTTTTGTGATTACCGTTCCATATAACTTGTTCCCAATATTATGTTTATGCTGTATGTTTCCATTAGTTGGTTTTGTTGTTGTTCAGTGAAGGCAGATGCCAATTTGTAACGTATTCTTTCAATCATTAAATTACATAATTTTCTCGTACAATACAACGGTTTTTGTTTTATTACTCCCAAACGGAACATTCTAGGAACATAATTCAAGAGAGCTTTTATTTTTCAAATTGAACGAGGAATTGAAATGTAATTTTGTTTTTCAAGAAAACAGAGGCGTATCATTTTTTTTCTTCAAAAATATCCATATGAGTGCCCGTACGCACGCCACTGCTGAAGCTGGAATTTGACTTCGTATCGAAAAATATCCACTTTTATGAACTCTAGCTTCGTACTAAATTTCACTGGAAAATATTTAGCAGTTTAGAAGATATAAATTAATTTTCGTATTTTTCGTGCATCTTTGACACCCCGTATTTCCGTAACGATACATTTTAGGACCGTACTTTAATAATCAAACTATAATTATTTTTTCGTGTAGATTGATCCACTTCAATATTCGCATATCATTAAGGAACACCCTGTATATAATAATAATAATAATAATAATAATAATAATGTTTATTTCGAAATAAACATTATTATTATTATTATTATTATTATTATTATTATTACTTATTACACTTCAATATTCGCATATCATTAAGGAACACCCTGTATATAATAATAATAATAATAAAAATAATAAAGTGAGGCCACCGGAGGCCAATTGGCACGTCTCCATTGCACTTGTCACGTGGCCTTCTTTGATTTAGACCGACATTCGACGGGTTCGGGTTGGCGTGCCATCCGCCACTACCTTCCAACCTACATATCCATATGTTGGTATAGAAGATTATGCAATCGATTTTTTTTACAGTGCAGCTAAATCGGCTTATTAGCTCATTTTACAACTTATCGCCAAGTTTCACTAAGATCGGCCATCATGTTTGGATGTCTGTGTGTGTCCGTATGTCTGTATGGATATATGTTAGTATCCACAATAACTCAAGAATGAAAATACCTACGTACTTAAAATGTTGTATTTAAGCTTGTTTTCATTTGGAGCTGATTTTAATGAGTTTAACTTTTGAAACCCTAATTTCGTGGAATCTATTCATAATAGATTGAAATAAAACACAAATGAGTCAAAGGAAATCCACAATATATTAAAAATGTTAACAATAACCTACAATTGTTTCACGAACCTAGTTCGCATCGTCAGGTTTGACAAGAAATTGACATTATCATGAACAGTCAATAGTGGCACTCTTCCTTGTATGAATGTGCATAGAAAAATAGGTTTTATAAAAGAAAAATCACAATAAAATTATTCATTTAGAAGGCAGTTCAGAAGTGGAGAATTTCCTAGATTTATCTGTTCATTGACTTCTTCATACTGAGGGTCTATTAAATGCCTTTTGATTTGAAACTCTTCTAGAAAGTCAAGTTCTTGTTTCTTGTTACAAACGTGTAAGATTTCGGGTTCTGTGTTTGGTGTGAGTGAGCGTCCTGTATTAATTAGATGTTTAGCGTAATGAGAGTTTTCTGTGTGTAGTAGTCTATAAGCTCGTACGTGTTCACTGTACCTAACCTCAATATTTCTTAGGGTTTGACCAATATAGAGTGCGTTACATTCAGGACATTTTAATTTGTATATACCTGACTTCTTTAATAAAGTATTTTTGTTTTAACATTGAATAAAATTGTGCTTACATCACTTTCTTTCTTAAATGAGACAAAAGCAGACGTTGTTAAAGATATTATTTTTGAAATATTATTTGAAATGTTACTACAGTAGGTAAGTGATTTATACACTTTAGTTTCTTTGGTTTTTTTATAAAAAATTAGTTCAAGTGCTACCTTTTCTTCTTTTTTCTTGATTATTTTATTTATTACATGTAATGAATAATTATACGATTAATAATTATTTTCGCGCATTGGGACTGAGAATGCTTTGTGTATCATAGAATGGGATGCATTAAGTTTGTGTGATGTAGATTGATTGGATTCAAAGGTATAGTGACATCAGTGTGGGTTGGCTTTCGATAAATTGAATAATTAAGTTTATTGTCTATTCTCTTAATTTTGAAATCTAAAAAGTTAATTGAGTTGTTTTCTTCAATTTCTAATTTGAACTTAATTTTTGGATGTGAGTTATTAATGTTATTTGTAAAACTAGTGCCTGAAAGGTTTTGGAAACGCGGTGCAAAAATTGTAGTACCTACAGTTTGGTTATTCTGTGATTGTTCATGTCTGAATTGCGTATGTTGAAGTTTTTCTAGTTTTTGTTCTTGTTTCAACGACTTATTATATTTCATTTTTCTAACCTTGTTACGTGCAAACTTCAACTTTGTACCCAAAACTTACCATAACAGAGCAGATACCTCTATAGGACTGCCGGTAGCTCGGTCACGGTAGAGGTGGAGGGGTTCTACAGTGATGCAGATGGTATCTGTAAGCTTAAAGAGAAGAATGGGCGCCAGCTAGAACAATAAATCAGCCAGCCCTAGATAAATAGATCATTTGACACTTTTCTAGCCAATCAACGAATATATGAAAGGATCTGAGCACTAGAAAAAGTAGTTGTAAAGCAGAAAGTTCCCAAAACAAAAGCGGTATATTAATTACAAATAATGGCAGTATATAGTTTACATTTGTATGTACACATACATCTAATTTAATTTATATTCCCCATAAAGTAAAAGGAAGATAATTCCCTAAATAAATAATTAATTCAATTGCGTTACTCAAATCGTTAACCACAGAGATAATACATAGAATATTTGTGCTCTTAAGTACACAATATAGCAAGCCACCCAAAGAGTCTAATACTAGAATTTAGATAATGAAATCAAGTTAAATTTACATCCAAAAATGACAAAGTAATATACAGAATTTCAAAGCTAAATTATGCTAAAATATAGGTTTATAGTCTTAAATAAAATACAGTAAACAGGTAATTTAAGCATTCCCCAAGTTGTCAAGGCACATTGAATAAAAGATTTTAGTAATAATACAATTGCTATGAATAACTTGCAGTAAACAAATATAACAGAAATGATTAGATGGTTTATAAAATCTTTAACTAGAATCTGTTGAGCTGAACGCATCCAGTTACACAGTTTCTTACAAAACAGTGTTTAAATACATAGATTACCAATAGGCATGGTAATTTTTATACTAAAAAATTTACCCAAAGCAATTTCATGTAAAAGCGCAAAAATTTGTGCAGTAACACTTAAAGTTTTTTCACAAACATGTACATAAGTCTATACAACTTATAGGATTGGTCACAGATTAATCAAAGCATTAAGGTATCCAAAGACCCCAAATATGAGTGGTTTATAACTTATCTTTCATATCCCAGCCTGTCGGAAAGTTATAATTTCAAGTATTTCACAGGTGTTCCACTCTTGGAAGTCAGATCTCTTGCTAATTATGTAATAAGTAACACACTTCATCAGCCAAATGCCGATATGTACACCTATGTACGAATTATATACAAATGTGTTACAGCGTACCTATATCCATATTTACATAGCATACAACAAGTATATATAGATGGTGTACGAAAAGTATATTATATGGCGCACTAAAAGTACCTCTAAAATTAAATACATACAGCCCAATGAAAGCATGAATATCAATCTTACCTTCAATGAGGTAGAGAATCAAACAAGTATTAATTGTAACGTTCAGAAAGGGATTCAGTCAAGTACAAGTATGAGAACAGCTGATGGCTGTCTCGAACAGCTAAATAGTAATTGCTTTCCCTAAAATAAAAATATAGCTAGCAACCTTTTCTTTCGTCAACCAACAGACAGAAAGTGAAAGTAAAAGTCAAATATCCGGATGTCAAACCGATATAAACCAGTGACCTCCAACACATAAAGTTGAAATATAACTTATAAGTTACCATCAAAAAGTTTACCCAACCACTACAGAAATGTTTTTAATTGTGAAGCGTAATATATTCAAGAAACTACAGAGATAAGCTTAGAGAAAGGTCATTATTTTTAGAAAAATAGAAAGTTCAAAGAACTATGAGTAATCCATTAATTTTAAAAGATCGCAAAAACATACTTAATCGTACAGCAAAAGTAACGAATGTAACAACCTTTTCTCTAACTTTATCATCTATTTTAGACAATATATTCATGGATAATTTAGAGAAACTTATTTTTAACACTAATAATTCAAAAAACATTTTATTTTGGTACAGATATGTAGATATTAGCTTGCTTTGTAGGTAGTGATCGACAATTTTTTATTTTTTAATTACATTAGTAACTTACATCCAAAAATTAAGTTCACATTAGACATTGAAGAAAATAACTCAATTAACTTTTTAGATTTGAAAATTAAGAGAATAGACAATAAACTTAATTATTCAATTTATAGAAAACTAACCCACACTGATTTCTCTATACCGTTTAATCCAATCACCCTATGTAACACAAACTTAGTGCATACCATTCTATGATATACAGAGCATTCTCAGACCCAATTAGCGAAAATAATTTTAATAAAGAAATTAGTACAATTAAACAAATAGCCAAATCGAATAATTATCCATTACACATAATAAATAAAATGATCAATAACAAAGAAGAAAAGGTAGCACTTGAACTAATTTTTCCCAAAAAAACCAAAGAAACTAAAGTGTATAAAGTACTTACTTACTGTGGTAACATTTCAAATAATATTTCAAAAATAATATCTCGTACAACGTCTGCTTCTATCTCGTTTGAGAAAGAAAGTGATGTAAGCACAATTTTAATAAACGTTAAAACAAAAATACCTTTATTAAAGAAGTCAGGCATATACAAATTAAAATGTCCTAAATGTAACACACTCTGTATTGGTCAAACACTAAGAAATTTTGAGATTGGGTACAGTGAACATGTACGAGCTTATAAACTACTACACACACAGAAAACTCTCATTACGCTAAACATCTAATTGATACAGGACACTCACTCACACCAAACACAGAACCAGAAATTTTACACGTTTGTAACAAGAAACAAGAACTGCCTTCTAAATGAATAATTTGATTGAAAATGCTGAAACTGTATTATCGATATTTTTATAGAAGCGCGCGGCTTTGGAATTTTTTTACGTTAACATGTATTACAAGTCACTAATATTAATACAGTCAGAGGACGCCGATGTCAGATTATGAAAAATAACGATTTGACAACTGTCAAATCTCAGCTTCAGGGGTTATTTTATTTTATCACAATAATTAAATTTAAGTTTTATATTTCTTTTTTAATGTTTTTTTTGTGTTATGTCAAATGTCAGAAATGCTTGACAACACCGGACAGAATTGCTAACCGAAATCAGTTCTATCTGCATCCTCTCGTGCACAATAGGCTTTGAATTCAAAGACAATAGGCGGGTTCTAAAGGTGGTAATGAAACAAAGTTAGTTATGTCGCAACTACTCTGACTGGTGAAAATTGGTATAGTAATCTCTATCTGGCATGAAGTTTTAAATGTTATTCTGACATAGATTATTGCTTTTGTTTTTACAATGTTGCCTGTTTGCATTATGAACGTATAAAAAAGAGGTTGCATAGTTACCCTAAAAAAATTGAAATTAAAATTAATTCATTTGTTTTAATTTAAGTCATGAAGTTTTAAACGTCTGTTTGACATAGATTATTGTTTTTACGTTTACAATGTTACCTATTTTCGTAATGAACTTATAAAAGAGGTTGCATAATTATCCTAAAAAAAATGTTATCACAATTATTCCATTCCTTTTAATTTCTATTTTGTTGATTGGAAGGTCGTGTGGTGTTACACACTAGATATTTTCAACTGACACAAGTCTACAAAAACGTCCTCATCATTCTTTACTTTGTCATTTGGCCTTGCCACTTGGCATATATCAGCATAAAGAAAGCGTGTCGTATTCCATAAACCAATGTATTTACCCAAGACAAGCTAGGAAATCTATGACAGTGGATCGTAGAACTAAATGCAAACAGCTGTATTAACTAAATCAATATACCTTGCAAAATTTTTAACATCCATATTAACTATAAAAATGTTAAGGTACTAGAAGATGTTACATCCCAAGAATTATAAAGGGACACTAATTCAATTTCAACAAAAGCAATTTTTGGCTTAACAATACTTGAACTATTATAATTTACATATTGACAGTGTTTTAATTCTTATACTGACAATGGTCACAGTCAATAACCTTCAATAGCAAAGAAACGATACCAACAAAAGTAATGTAATAGTACCGTTTCAGTTTTACCTCATGCATCGTTGAAGCAAATACAAGAAACGTAACAAACGTATCAAATACAAATTCATATAAATATATTTATTTTAATTAAAAAAAAAACTACAATCATGATTTATATTAGACACAAAATGCAGTTTCTTTAAGCTACCATTATGCTTGCATGTAGATTTTGATTATGCTTATATATAATATGTTTTTCTAGCAGTTTTCTTAAACCAATATTATGCATATAATTCTATTTAATACTTAAATGTGTAGTTAAATGTCCTTTTAAGTTACATTTATAAATGCTTTTATAACTACATTGATCACATCCATAAATTTTGACATTAGCTGCATGTTTTTTTAAATGACGTTGTAAATACGCATTGCAATGCGATTTATAGTCACAGTATTCACATTTGTACATTTTCCATAGGACATGCTTTAATACATGTGCTTGTAGATATTGTTTTGAATAAGTTTTATACTGACATTCATTACATTCATACAGAATACCCAAAGAGTGACTTGACATATGTTGCTGTAAATACTGTTCATATGGTGTGTTAAACATGCAATACTTGCATGTGTACATCACCTCTTTGTGTTTTAATTTATGAATATTAAGAGAATACTGTTGTAATGTTGTAAATTCACATTTATCACACTTGAATTTATTAAGATTGGGTTTGTGCTTTGTTAAATGGAGTTTTAAGTAATGTTTATTTTTCGTATTATAACTGCAGTATTTACACCTTAACACTTTGTTGCAGTTATCGTTATCATCTACTGTTAGATCTACAACTTCGAATTGTGGTTCCGGTTTAATCTCAACTTCGTGATTAATTTGTTGATCTTCGATAACCCATTGGTGATCTTCATATTCTACCTTAATTAGTACATTATCTTCCAGTTTAATTACATTTGATTTGTTATCACAGTTCATATTGTTATTTTAAAAAGATTGTGTGTTACTAAATATTACATATGTAAATATAACCTCTTATTTCTGAGTAATGTAAAGCAGTGTTTACACAACCGACAATACAAAACACAGCATTGTACAGCGTGATCCAGATTGATTGTAGTTTTCTAAATTGGCTGATGTCAAATTTTCATGTCAATAAATATTACCGTATTTTGCATGAGTGTGATTTATTATTCGTGTAAAATTATTAGTTAGTGATCAAAAAATGTCACGGCATCCAACAGTGAGATGCGTAAAATGATTTTACACGGGTGCCACTTTTGTTTCCTCAAGTGATTTACCACCGATTTTTGACTAATTTCATAATCCGCAGCAACAGCAGGAGTTATTATATGTGGATTTTCGTGCACATCCAGTTAGTATATTAAGCTGCGTTTCATCATTTATTGCGGGGCGTCCCGTTGTTGGTAAATCTTTAACATGACCGAATTCTTGAAATTGTTTTTTAATTTTGCTAGCAATCGATTGAGTTATTGGTAATCTTTCCGGATGAATATTGATAAATAACTGGTATACTTGATCTTGTGTTCTTTTTCTATCGCCGTATTCCATCATTATTAACCATAGTAAAAGTCTTTTGACAATTTTGTCAATTTACTGAAATTGTTGAGTTGGTATCCAGATCATAACCGAAATTTCTAAAGATACTACGTAAAGTCAGACCTTCTATAGTGATGATATAAAATTGAAATTCTGTTTTTATTATTCAAAATTAATTTCCTCCAAAATTTCCTTATGAAAGTAAGTATAATATTTTATACCGTCACTTAGACAATCGCACTGGCTATTAAAATACCAAAAAAAAATCGGAGTTGCCATTTAAAAAGTTGACAGTGACATTATTGTTAGATAGATCACCCTGTGTATTTCATTATAAAACCAGTAAACGTGCAATTAAAATTAAAAGTTGACCTATTCTTGGAATTTTCTTAAAAGTTGATGGTTTAAATTTTATAGACATTATTCCAGACTCTTAACTCACACAGTGTACGTATAGTAGGTTATGCATTCGACTTTTTCTGCACTAACGCAAAATTGACGTGTTACCTCATTTTACAACGTTTGAAAATGTTTTGCCAAGATCGGCCATGATCGTGAAAACGCACGCGTGTGCGTACGAGCGTGTGTACATGTCTGCGTTGTGTGTGCTTGTGCTGGTGTGTGCTTGTATGTGTCTGTGTCTGTATCTCTGTTTGTGCCTGTATCTCTGTCTGTGCCTGTGTCTGTGTCTGTGTCTGTCTGTGTCTGTGTCTGTGTCTGTCCATGTCTGTGTCTGTGTGTGTCTCTCCATGTCTGCGTCTGTCTGTGTCTGTGTCTTCTGTGTCAGTGTCTGTGTTTGTGTCTGTGTCTGCGTCTGCGTGTGCGACTGCGTCTACGTCTGCGACTGCGCCTGTATCTGCGTCTGTGTCTGTGTCTGCACCTGCGCCTGTGTCTGTGTCAGTGTCTGTGTTTGTGTCTATGCCTGCGTCTGCGTCTGCGACTGCGTTTGTGTCTACGTCTACGCCTGTGTCTGTGTCTGTGTCTGTGACTGTGTCTGTGTCGCTAAATAGACTTATTAACTCATTTTACAACTTTTGGCAAGTTTCGCCAAGATCGGCCATCATGTCCAGATGTCTCCCTGTGTGTGTGTGTGTGTGTGTGTGTGTGTGTGTGTGTGTGTGTGTGAGTGTATTTATATATATATATATATATATATATATATATATATATATATATATATATATATATTTATATATATATATATATATATATATATATATATATGTGTGTGTGTGTGTGTGTGTGTGTTGTGAGTGTGTGAAAGTGGTGAGTGTTTGGGTGTGAGTGTGAGGGCGAGTCTGCAATGTGTGTGTGCGAGTCTCTAGGTGTGTGTACGTGTGAGTGTGTGAGTGTGTGAGGTGAGTTGTGTGTGTGTGTGTGTGTGAATGTGTGAGTGTGTGTGTGTGTGTGTGTGTGTGTAGTGTGTGAGAGTGTGGTGTGGTGTGAGTTGTGAGTGTGAGTGTGTGAGTGTGTGAGTGTGTGAGTGTGAGTGTGTGAGTTTGTGAGTGTGTGAGTGTGTGTGTGTGTGTGTATGAGTGTGTGTGTGTGTGTGTGTGTGTGTGTGTGTGTGTGTGTGTGTGTATGAGAGTGTGTATGTGTGTGTGAGTGTGTGTGTGTGTGTGTGTTTGTGTGTGAGATTTAATTTTATGTAACTTTTCTTTATAAAGTTTCTTAATATCAATCAAAATCAGAGTAAAAATTAATTAAATAGGTTTGAAAATGCTTACCTGTATGATCGATATTTTATGGAAGCGGGCGGCTTTTAAATTTTTGTTCAAGTTAGCATCTAGATTAACCTCTGTCTGATAAGAAGGTTTAAATGCATTGAACTCTATAGCACCTGGAAGGGATGCACTCTCAATGCTGTGAGGCAAATATTTAATATAGGCAACCCGCCGGCTAGAGCGGTTGCTATCTCACACTCACAGCGATATACAGGATGACCAAGTTTGTAACACATTATCTGGATTATATTTGAACCTAAAGTTGCCAAATAGCTTTCTTCCGCATATACTGGTGTGAGTACTTACTACCTAGAATTACTATAATAAATTTTTATACATTTAACAGGCCGAATTCGTTCTAAATTTCATTTCTTAGGTACAAACAGGAGGCATAAGGTGAAATAAGTAGGCAAGTATTTAAAAAATATTTATTGATAAGTACATTAAGTATTTTGTTTCATATAAAAACGCTAATTTAATTAAAAAATAAAAATTTATGAATAATTGTGATATAGTATTAACTTTTTTTCACCAATATTTTTTTCAGTTATTAATTTTGCTTCATGAGGCCATTCTACACTTTAAATAACCTTACGATAGTTTTCACTAATTGTAATTCGTCCAAATCTGATCAAAATTCTTCTTAACCAAAATCTGTTTTCTGCATTTTGTACAGTCCGCGCGGCCAAAGAATGCCTGAACGCTGGATGCGCATTCGTCCAACTTCAAGTCTCTTAAGCGCGGCATGTCAGTGGCGTCGCCACCAAAAGCGCGGTCCGTTTATTATCATGTATTACACTAATTAATTATTTATTTCTGTTATTAATTTACATACGTACTTGTTAATTTAACTTTATTACAATTATTGCAACAAAACGACAGTGAACCATTTTGTGTCCTATGTGAATTTTAAAGCTCATAATACTCCAATTTATTAGGCAAATACTTTCACAATGCACAGTAAAATAAATAAGTAGTTTTGCGGCGCATGTAATGCTAATGCATTTGCTTAAATTCTCATTAAAGAAATCATAATAGTTGACATTCCTTAGTATCATTAACAACAGATTATCAAATATTCAAAAATGTTTTTATTAGTCTATTACTGTTCATATGTAATTCAAATAAATAAAATATTTTAAAATTTCTTGTGGTTTGGGGACGAATAATTGAAAACGCGACACCGACGCCACTGGTAATGCTTTCAGTCGCTATTGCGTTAACGAGTGCGCCGAATGCACGAACATCCATGCGCGACAAGAGGCATTCTTTGGCCGCGCGGACTGTAATAATGTTTAAAATTTGAGTGTTTTATAGTTAACGTCTTATTGAGACGCTGATGACATATTTCAACAAAACGCACTATTCGATATACAATATCAGATGCAAATGTTAAACCACCATTAGTTATTAGACTTCAGAACCTTTTAGGCATTTCATGAATGAATGCAATGAATTCACTATAATACCACCGATGTACACACTGTGTACATCTGTGATAATACCTAACACCGGGTATGCTTACGTATGAAACTGTATATTTGGGTTCTTTGAATAAACGTTTTTTTATACGAGACACAATTTACCACACACTTATTTAGCACTATACATAATATATCGTCACTCGTCAAGTTCGCCAGGTGAAAGCTAATATCACCGCTAGAACGAGGCTTAGGTAAACAGCGATGTGTCAGAAAGAGAGGCAAATCCCTCTCGCATACGCTCGCTCTTTCCACTGCGCCTGACAGAATAATAGTCACAGAGAAGCACGCCAGTCGCCCATCCAATTGTAACAGAATGCAATGTTTAAATGTGCATCTAACATAGATTATTCTTTTTGTTTTTACAATACTGCTAATTTTCGTTATGAACGTACTATTAAAAAAGAGGTTACATAATTATCCTAAAAAGTGGAAATTTGAAGAAAATAAGCAACATTGTGAAAACAAAAACATTAATCTATGCAGATGGACGTTTAAAACTTCATGTCAGTAAGAGCTTAGTAGACATGGACGCCAACTTAAAAACAAATTCAAAAGCCGCCCGCTTCTGGAAAATACTGATAATACAATTTAAGCATTTTCAATTCCATTTAATTAATTTTTAAACTTAGATTGTCTTATATTCAGAAACTTTATAAAAAAACAAAATTTTCTTTAACCCTAGACTTTTTGAAAATTCACCAGTTCATCATAAATGAAGGATCCGATTGCTAATCGTACTTTTACCGATAAATAAAAGATGAGAATAAAAACTGTCCGATGAAATATAATTCTATATATGCTCTAGTAAAATTTAAACAATTAAGAACGTTAATTATGCTACAAATTAGTTCTGCAAAAGTTATGTTGGGGAATCGTTAACATATGATCCTAAGCAAATTTGGTCTTTTTTAAGCTCTAAAAACGGCTTCCTGAAAAAATGTTCAATGATAATAATTACTTTACTACTCCACAAGAAATTGTAAATGACTTTAATAACTACTTTTCTGCTGTTTATCGTCAACCTTTAAATCGTGTTTCGTCCGTACCTACTCATAATAACCCGCCATGCATTAATCTGCCACAGATCAGTGAATCAATGGTCGAAGACGCTATATCCTCGCTGAAAAGTTAACAAACCGCAGGTTACGATAAAATTCCACTTTTCTGAGTGAAAACATTATCTTTAATTTAGCAATCCGGCAGTAATGCTTTCCTAATAATATAATAAATAAGTCTGAAGATCCTGCAACAGTTTCTAATTATAGACCAATTAGCATTATGTCAATGTTTTCAAAAGTATTCGAAGTTGTTTTGTATAATAGTATCTATCCCTATATTAAAAGTCATATTTCAGACCGTCAACACGGTTTTATGCAAAACCGTTCTACTTTAACTAACCTTGGATGTTTTACGGATTTTACTTATCAAGTATTGCACAATTCAGGTCAAGTTGATGCAATTTATATGGACTTTGGTAAAGCCTTTGATAGCATTGACCACTCTGTTATAATTCATAAACTTGAGAATTTTGGATTTAGCGATTCGCTGCTCTGTCTTTTAACGCCTTAGTTGAATAATCGTGTTCAGTATGTTACGTATAATAATTTTACTTCTGATCTATTTATGGTCACATCTGGCGTTCCTAAAGGGTCCAAACTAGGCCCACTTAGATTGCTTATGTTCATTAATGATATTTCTGACTCAATACTATGTCATCATCTTCTTTTCACAGATGATCTTAAAATTTATAAAAAAATTACAAATCCATTAGTAGAAGACAGGCACTATCCTGTCCACTTTTTTACGTCACAAGTCCCGCCCCCTGGGACACCTTTCCCACCAGATTTTTTACACGCCCACGTGGGAGGCATATGTTTTGAGGGTGGGGTCAGCCTTTTTTGGTGACCTTTTTCAACCCTTGGGCGGAGTTGAGCCACTAATTTGGCAGTATTAAGAGCCTTTTTGGCTGTATACCCCTTGGAGGTTAGGCAATTGCGCATACATGCAGTGTTTTATTGGAGGTTGTAAGGTTAGGCTACGCCCACTTATAACCGATTGGTCGTGCGGGCACCCGCCTCCCTGGCTTCTGATTGGTCCATAGCCCCATCACTCAGCCGCTGTGCTCTGATTGGAGGGCTAAGTCTCTGCATTCTGATTGGTTATGGGGGGGAAATTTGAAAATATTTTTTAGTAATAAATAGGTTCTTGTAAGACTACTATCACTGGGACCTGGTCCTGCGCGGGAAATTTGAAATTGTTTTTAGTAATAAAGAGGTTCTTGTAAGACAAGTATAGGAACTACCATGTAGGTCCTCAAAACTTGTTCTCGGGCCTTCGCTCCCTATCACGCCCCCTTGTTGGTAATGGTATGGGGCCCTAACCTTATATAAAAGTACAGATACTAGCTCTTGGGTCTTGGCCCCTATCGTGGCCCCCTTGGTGCAATTGTATGTGGGTTCTAACCTAATCTTACAGTTGTACGCCTTTGCCCCCGTCATAAAAAAAATGTATTCTAATAAGGTGACCCTAGCCTTGTAAGACAGGACTTGTATCAAGGTCTGCGCCCCGGCTCCCTTGTTGCGAAACTTGAATTTGTTGGTAGGGCGATCTAGTGTTGTTTAGACTAATGAACATTTTCTGTAATAGAAGCTGATTATGCACACGTCTCTCTCTTATTACGTACTAGAAACGTCTTTATTTATCAGAGTAGAATGGTTGAAGAACAAGCATTATACAGTAACTGGATTATCTCATCATTTATAACTAAACATGTAATGAAAAACTTATTTACAAAATCAAGTATTGGTATTATTTATTCTAAAATACAAAAACATTATCGTATAAAGTCCACACACATCCGAACGGTAATCCTGCTGCATTGTCTTGTTGTAGCGGAACCATCTAGAATTCTTCTCAAGGAAACGTAAATGGTAACCTAGCGGGGGTCGGCCAAAGGAATCAAAATATTCCCCATTACGATTCTTGGCAATGTAGATAGCAGTCCAATGCTGACCTGGTTTGTGTGCTGGATTCGTGTTTACAATAATAGCACAAGGTCTAGGTGCGTGTCACGGCAGCTGATTAGAAGCACATACAAGTCGAAACTCATTTTTGTGACTGAGGATCGATTTCAAACATTTCAACACTTGTAGCGCATATATCTTTGGAGTTGGTATGCACCCAGTCTTACAGTAGAATGCGTTTTCCAGCGCGCACATAGTCTACTCGATCTTATGGTTTAAACAGCTACACCCCTTTGCTTCCTTTCTCAATTTTTTAATCGACGGACAACCAATCTCGTCCAAGTTTAGTATTTAGTATTGTTAAGGAATCTTAAAAACTGTTGTTTTTCAGTACCCTTAACGTGAATTTTGTTAAACGGCAGCAGAGTTCTTATCAGCTCCTCTTGAAAATCGTTGTATGGCACATACCCTGACCGCCATTTCAAGCCGTGATATTTATCCTCTAAGTACCTTATCTGTCTTGACATGAGCTTTGATATAAAATAATCTCGAGGTGACTTTATCAGCATCAGCAGTAACGAACCATGATCTGTAATCACGGCAATTTCTTTCGGTATGGATTCGTTATCAACACCTCTAAACCCTTGTACGTCCAAGTATGCGTCCATTTTCTTTCAGCTGTTATACACTGAAGCTTGTGATCTAGAGCTGTCTTTTTTAACAGGCGAAAATCCACGACCACATTCTGATATTTATCGATCTCAATCACGTTATCGAATTCGGCGTACACGAAACAGTTAACGGTTTCTACGAGGCTTCTTCAAACGACTTCTAGGCGAAGGGAGCCGTTTCTAACTAAATTCCAGTGTGCTAGCGTTTGCAGACAAGTCAGGGGTTAGGTCGAAGACCATTAAACAGTAACCGTTGGGGTAATCGCTTCTCGCTATATCGTTGCCCTCATTGAAAAAATGAATACCCGTACCGGAGAATAAGGTGTAATAGCCCTACATATAAACCATTAGCTGTAAAGTCTGGTTTAAGGCCTTCGAGAATTTGTTGGCCTATATATAAGACATGTAATTAATATTGCTGTGATAAATTGAAGATTTGAGGGTAATCCCGTTGAAGGCTTTATTGCGACAAAACCTACGATACATCGTTTAGGTAACTGACCAGGAAGATATTATATGATTTTCGCAGTATGCCTGTAGGTATAGTTAACACTTGTACGTCGGTCCTTGTAACAGGATATTTTGCTGCAGCTGTTTCTAAAGCTTTAGCGTGTGCAATTAGAATGGTGGAGTTGATTCGCATACGTTCCACCAGTAAACTAGCGTCCATAATTCGCATCTTGCAAGTTGAAGCGTGAGCCGCCATTAGACTGATCGTACAAATTTAGCCTTTAGTTAAACACCGCTCATGAGAAACTTTTCCTGATTAAATAAATCCGAGTGCACGTGACCAATCATCTCGATTTGTTTGTTGGTTGCTGCAAGTAATTGACGTTTCAAAAAACCGTTATTTGCGTTTCCCAGTGTATTCAACTGCCCAGCTGTATCATTGTGCCATAAGGTACAACCTAGATGTGAACTCTTGGCCTTCTTTCCATAATTTAGCAACGTTTCGATATATGAGCGGTAGGCGTAGGTGTTGTTTGGTTGTGACACAATCTTCTGATTTAAGTAAACCTCCACTTGTAAGAAAAGGGAATGCATCCAATTGTTTACCGATGCTACAACATCCGCATCAGTAAGTGCTGTATCATCTTGATTCAGAATTTTAGCTGTGATGGTCTGACTTAAATCTATGTAATCGTTTCCATTTCCGGGTACTACAAATTCTATTGGAGCGTCATCACTAAGAGCTGATAAGGGTTTGTAAAATATCCATTCCCCACCCTCAATACTTGTCTGCGTCGATGGTAAAGTGAATATATCCAATTCGGACTTGACGCATTCACATGATTGAGCATGTAGAAAAGTCATTATCTTGAAAATATATCGTCGTAAGTAGGTTTCTTCTTCTTCTTAGCGGCAACTGCTCTCGGTAGACACTGGTCATTATCGGCCAGATGTACTCTTCAGACACGACGTCCCAAACTCGAATGGCATTGCTGCACCCGTATCTGTTTTTATATTAATCTCGATGTTTTCAAATTCCCCTGTCATCACGGGCATGTAGTGTGCAGGCGGAAAAACCACATCTTTACGACCTCCGTAAGCGTAGTTTCAGAAGTAAAGTTTATTATACGCATAAGCGAAGATAAAACATCGCCCACAATTTGCGGTTCAACGATGTCGCAATAAACAAACATTTGCGTTGGTAAACCAATCCATATACTAGCGGGGTGAGGAGGTATAGCTATGTTTTAATATGGCCGATAACCCAGCTGTAAGGCTAAACGTTGTAAGAATCCGAATAGCTAGAGGGAGGTTTTTAATTTCGTAGTGACGCGCTTGGTTAGATTCTGGTATTCTATTGTTAGCAATTTACTTGTTAGCTCGTGATTATTTAGCTCACTGGCAATTTCTTCTATATTGGCATAATTCCATGAAGCAAAACGTAACACATACTATCCGTCCTCGGTATAAATGGCTTTCTCGTTGCCGTGTTAGAAATGTGATGCAGCCTTTTTTAATATCGTCTTTAACACATCCTCTTTTCCTGGGGGTGGATCAGTTCTGTAATAAATTAAATTGTCTGTCGCACTTACAGCGGCAAAAGGACAAGGGTACTGAATTTCCGAAATGCCTACAACCCATGAGCCTGTTAATCTTATTCGCTTTGGCAGTTGTGTAATAAAACTTGACGTCATATTGTCGGGAAAGTACGTCATGGAACTATTACTTAATAAGGTGAGATAAAACTCCATTTTATATATCTCTCAGCTGCGAAGCTAATACCCAGCTATTAAATTTGTCACTGTATCCACGTCACTTGACCAGGCATTGTTTATATCGTCCGCGGCCCTTCTCAGCTAAAATCTTATCGGCTTTGAATAGAGCGTCTTT
This sequence comes from Vesta saturnalis, assembly GCA_036346205.1. Taxonomy (NCBI): domain Eukaryota; kingdom Metazoa; phylum Arthropoda; class Insecta; order Coleoptera; family Lampyridae; genus Vesta; species Vesta saturnalis. The sequence continues at coordinate 479,085 of JARFJB010002325.1, forward strand.
ATCAACCGTAACAACTTGCAACTCCTCCTCGTAAGATCGTTACGCCTCGCAACAGGATCGTTATTAAGATCGCTTATGCGATAAACTGGAGGTTCTTCTTTTTATCACTGCACTAATTGTAAAAACTTCCTCGCTCCAGTTCGTTTCATATCCCTTCTCAAAGGTGTACTTAGTTCTGGCGATAATAACATGTTCGCCGACTTTATATTTAGGATGACGTGATGTGCTAAGCTTTTCGCTTATAGGTTATTCCACACTTCCAAAATGTTTTCATCGTTTACAGCCGCAGGGGCCATCTTTATACTTGAATGAGGGCTATTGTTGTAAGCAGTCACAAGTTTTTGGAGCACATCAATATACCTGTAGGAATTTTTTTAGATGAAATAACGCCACATCTTTCTCTTCAATGTTTTATTAAATCTTTCAACTACAGATGCTTTTACATCAGGGTTATTTGTTAGATAGAAATTGATATTTTGTTTCTTGAAAAAGTTTTGTACACTGACTGCCATAAACTCCTTGCCTTTATCCGTCTGTAGATTTGCCGGTGTATTACCACTCTCCTTAAAAATATCGGTGAATGCTCCAATTACAGATGCTGCTGTCTTCGCTCTCGCCCAGGCCCTCTTGCTAAACACATCAATAACTGTTAATATGTAGTTGCATCCACTATTGTGTTTACTTAAAGTTCGCAGATCGCAAAGATCCGCTTCCACAGCTCGTGAATGTTGCTCAAAATATATTTATTTCGCGGAAATTTTTATATGACAGGTTTATGAACCCTATAAGCCTCCTGCGCCTGCAGCCATTTTTTCACTTCACCATATATACCCTTTACAGCATTAACTCAAGGTGTTGTACCCGCAAACCCGGCAGCATGGCCCGGATCATAGTATACAGCATCCATGTTACGTTACATTCTCCACGTATCTCAATTTATTGAAGGTTTCCCTCGATTCACTATCGGCATCGTAATTCTCATCTATAGTTATGAGGCTCGGTTCAATGTTAGGTGATAAAGTAACATCACGTCTTCGAGTATTTCCGATAAACTCTCGTGGTATATTTATTTCTTTAATCTAAACTGTTTCTTGTTTTTTATAGATTCACCTCTCTGTGCCAGCCGCCTTAAAGTATCCTTATGTTGAGAGAGTCGCTGCTTCTGATCAACTGACAGAGGTCTATGATCTTTTAAAATGTTAGGTGCACACTCACAAATGCAATCCACCTGCTTACTATTCAGACATTTCAATAAAGCGTCACATTGGCTTTTACTCAATCTGGCTAATGCACGCAGGATATCGGTGTTTTCGATTAAAGCGTCAACCATCATACATGATCTAATCGTTATGACTGTGAGGCTTAAACCCTTTTTTCTCTATATATACTTGGCAAATACCTTGAGGTCGGAATATGTTTGCTCTATAGCGTAGCACATCCGATGTATTCTGTTTTAAATCGAACAATAAATATTCGTGCGGGTTAGAAGTAGCATCTTGGTACGCTGACTCTAAAAATTTCGAGCTGCCAGGTGAAATCTGTCTTGCTAAATGATGTATCTGTGCCCTGTCACGTGGGTTCTTAAACAGGATTATGTAATGACGTTGAATGAGATTTCATGCTATCCACGTCCTTGATGAAATATGTTTTGCGTTAAGAAAAAAGAAAAACACGCTTAGATTTCTGTGGTAACAGCCCTTTGTAAAAATATCAACCACCAAACCGTTAGTCTCGCGCATTAGATCATCAATTACTATTAAGACTGGTTTTTCTCCTTCAAATTGGTAATCCTTTCTGAAATTCCACTGAGAGATCTTTGAATAATGGTTGCCAGTCGCGGTAAAACCAGATCATTTTTTCAAAAGCTGTATCGCAGACAGTTTCGATATTTTTTAGAAAATCAACGATAAAATACGATTTCCCACAACCAGATGACCCTGCTACTATTGCAGAAAAGGGATGCTTAAACTGACCTTCCATCTCGAAACGCTAATCGATACTAAAAAGTATTCTGTTATCATCACCACTTAAATACTAGCTGGAAAAAATCTGCAATATTGTGTTTATTTATAATGCCTAATTACCTGTTTACTTAACCGCAGCTCATTTATTTATTTATTTAAAAGCAATTTTGTGTGTGTGTGTGTGTGTGTGTGTGTGTGTGTGTGTGTGCGTGCGTAATTGAACATACAGATAACTCAGTTATAATTTCGCATGTAAAGGTAATGACAGCTTAGATAGATAGAGAATCTGCCTGTATAAAACGTTAAGGTGGAAAATGATTATTATTCCACCTAATACCTGGGTCTTAATGTTTTTTGCAACAGCAAATTTTTAAAAATATTTGTAAACACATTAACACGATGTTGACTGGTGATTACTTTCCATTTCATTTCATAACTGCCTTTGCATAAAAACGGTTTAGTGAAATGTGAATACGGGCAGCAGTAAGTGCAATAGAGATAATTAGGTCTACATTCTAAATTAGTTTATAAGGGAAAGCAATAGCCAATTTATATCCAGCCATTCATAAGCAGAAAACGTGTTTATTGAGCTGTATAAAAATATTTCAGTTCAACATATGGTTATTATTAGAACAGTTGAAAGAAAAACACATCTGAAGGTATGCGTATTATATTTTAATATATGTTTTACCTGCTATTGCTAACAAAAATGTCGATAAAGATTTTTTAATGTATTATAGGATGTTTTATAGTATGACGTCATAAAATCAGTTCTACAATAGCTGGTACGTATTCGTGGATTTTAAACATGTAGTTATTGTTAATTCGCGTATAATAATAAACCATTAAAACGTTTTGTCTTTTATTTCCATTATATCAATTTGGTATTTTTAAAACATGTTAATTTAATTTAACTCTATGTTGTATATATATATATATATATATATATATATATATATATATATATATATATATATATATATATAGTACATACTAAACATTAGCAAGTATAAAAATTATTTTCATTAGTTATTTCACTCGTTTACATTCAAAACTTTATGATTATGTTAATTTATTTTGTCGCATTATGTCAATATAGCAGTGGCGTAGGTAATTTAATTCATACTTGTCTGTTAAATTGTAATCGAATTTTAAGTAAAATGAGATAATTGACATCATATAAAATTGCATAGTCAATGTTTGTTAAATATATATTAGTTAGACAAATAGTAGTTTATGATCAGTTATAATAATAAAGTACATTTTTACTTTTCAAAATGTATAGTTTTGTATTTATCATTGTTAATATATTACACTTATTACAGCTTTCCTAAAGATTTGGAGAGAAGAAAAGTTGGATAGGCAACATGAAGCTTAATAATTGGGAACCTACAGCAAATAACCGAATATGTTCAAAGCATTTTGAGCAAAAGTGGTTGTACAAGTCGGGTACATGTTCGGAGTGTCATTTCTTATCTTAGCGCACGTAGGTGTTATCTTTTTGTTCAAAACTGCTAATAAACTTCACAAATTTGAACAATGAAACTCTGAGCACGCAATGAAGACCAAACTTTCACTGTTGTCAATTTAATGGTCAACGTATTTTGTATTTATTTGTAATATAGGTAAATAACTGAAACTCAGCATTGAGGATCAGGCTTCCACTGCTGTGGTTAATAGTATAATAGTCAATTATTTTGCATTTTATCAGTAATAATTATATTTTATTATTGAAAGTAGTTAACAAGTTTTTATTATATTTACAATTATTTCTGATTATGTTGGACATCAATTAGATTTGAATATATTTTTTCCATTGATACATCGTTTAATTTACATTTGCCTAAAGGCCTATTCAGAGTTCAATTTCGGTAAGAATTAAGCAGTAACGTTAAGCGGCAGGAAAAATAAACTTAAGAGCATAACCATTTTGATTCATAGTGTTGCAATAATAAGTAAGCTAAAAGAAATATGCCGTAAGATATGGTTTAATTTCATTCTTGCGTTAACGCTTACCGAATCGGGCCTGACCATTCATGAATCGGACGTGGTTGTTTTATGTTGTTTATTTTTGTGTGGCTGTTTATTTATAATGTCGCCGTTTCTTTTGACTTTTTTTCAATAACAAGCAAAGTAAAAATCCTGCCAAAATAATTAAATCATCATCCATTTCAATTAGTGAGGAGTACGGACAACAGAAAAATAAAAAAGTTAGGTTAAATCCTTAAAGCATTCGTTCAGTAAAACTATGAATCACTTCATGCCTTACAGCTTAAGTTTACGGCTAAAAGTTTATTCCTTACGTCTAACTCTGAATCGGCCTTTAGTTTACCCTTTACGTTTCTAGAAACTAAAAACAACATTAAATATAAAATATAATGTAGAACCTAATGGATTCATATTTTTTACTTTTAGTAAATTGAAATTTAATTTTAACACTTTCCATGCCCTTTAAAGCTGTGTGTGTGTGTGTTTATGTGCGTGCGTGTGTATGTGTCTGTGTGTGTGTGTGTGTGTGTGTGTGTGTGTGTGTGTGTGTGTGTGTGTGGGTGTGTATTGTGTTGTGTGTGTGTGTGTGTGGGTGGTTGGGTGGGTATGTGCGTGTGTGTATTGTGAAACACTGCAAAACGATGAAAAACGAGCTAATAAACGATTTAGTGTTAGTTAAGCAAACCGATTGCATAACCTTCTATACCTACATATATATATATATATATATATATATATATATGAGGTCGGAAGGAGAAAAAGGTAAAGGTAAACGCATACGAATAGGCATACGCACACACACACAGACAGACACACACACACACACACACACACACACACTCTTCCACCCACCTACCCACGCGTATGGAATTTTGTGTAGATATGATGAATCGGGCTAATGAAAACGAAAGGTTTATTAAAAATATTTTGTTTACCGACGAGTGTTCTTTTAACTTACATGGCCATCACAATCCGTCTGTTGCTGTTGGTTACTCTCGGGAAAACAAACACATTAGTATTCCTTACCGGACACAATACCCTCAAAAAGTTAATGTGTGGGCAGGAATTTTAGGCAATTCAATAATTAGTCCATTTTTTATCAACGAAAACTTGAATGCGGAGAAATATCTAGAACTGTTGAGAAACCAGATAGTTCCAGCGGTTCAACGCCTCAATATAGACTTTGATGACATTTGGTATGAAAAAGATGCCTGTCCTGCTCATACTACCACAAGAGTTCAACCATTTTTGGAAACTACGTTCCCTAACCGTATTATTAATGGAAAAGATACTATTAAATATCCTCCTCGCTCACCTGATATCGCGCCGAACGACTTGTTTGTTTGGGGATACGTATCCCAGCAAATTTATGGTCACAGGCATGTGCTAACAATTTGAACGAACTTCGTCTCAAAATTACAGACTCTTTAAACGGCATCACCCAAGGAATGCTAGAAAACACCAGAACTGAATTTTATCACAGATTGGGTTACTGCCTTTTCAAAAATCTTATAAAGTAGAGTTTTGAAAAAAGTGTATTCTGTTCATTTTTAGAAATAATTGATTTTTCAAGAATTATAATGCTAAAGTTAAACATTAAACTTAACTTATACTATCAACGTAAATGTTAATGTTCTTGTTTGTAGCTCTCGTAAGTTTCTTCTTGGTTTTTCTTACGAGTAGTAATCGACATTCGCAATTACAATGAACATCGATGTATGAGGTATTATCATTTAATGTTTAAGTGTAAAATATTTGCTTAATAGTTTCAAAGAACACGCGACTTTTCAACATCATCTTAATTGCTTTGGTTTCGCTAGAACAGTTGAAGCTAGATGGAAGGAGACTTAAGTAGTTGATATTTTGTGCCTACAACCAAATATGTACAAGTGCAACATCGGTAAAGTTATGTCTTTCTCACACTCATATAATGCTTATTGGGTTTCTTTCTAGCTCATTACAAGTCAGACCCGCAATAATGTTCTTCCGTACCTGTATATGTATGCAAAGTTACCTTCATATGAAAAAAAAATGATCCAAATCCATCAAGTTGTTTCGGAATCTGCGTGTACTAAATAACCTGATTATTTTAATACATGGGATTTCTACATTACCGTATCTATATTAAGGCAAGGTATAGCGATCATGAAAAAATTCGACCTAGAGGTATTGACGAATTTTCACGTTTTGAGAGTCCCTTAATTCATTTTGACCATTTTGAATGTCTGTTGTGTAGTCGTGTAGTCTGTTATGTGTGTGTTGTGTGATGTGTGTGTGTGTATGTGTGTGTGATGTGTATGTGTGTGTAATGTGATGTTATGTGTGTGTGTATGTGATGTGTGTGTGATGTGTGTGTATGTGAATGTGTGTGTGTGTGTGTGTAGTGTGTGTGTGTAGTTGTGTGTATGTTGTTGTAGTGTGTTATGTGTGATTAATGTGTAGTGTGTGTGTATGTGTTTTGTGTGTGTGTAAGTGTAAAAGTGTGTGTTTATGTTGTGTGTGTGTGTTGTTATGTGTAAAAGTGTGTATGTGTTGTGTTGTGGAGTGTAGTGTTGTTGTGTTATGTTAATGTTTGTGTGTGTAGTGTTGTTTGTGTGATGTTGTGTGTTTGTGTGTGTGTGTTATGTGTGTGTGTGTGTGTGTTGTGTGAGTTGTGTGTGTGTTGTGTGTGTGTTGTGTGTGTGTGTGTATGTATGTCAGTTATGTGGGTTGTGTGTACATGTGATATGGAGGTCGAAGGAGAAAAGAAGGAAGGTAAACGCATCATGCATACGCACACACACACACACACACATCACACACACAACACAGACACTCACACACACACCATACCACACACATCACAAAACACAACCACACACAAACACAAATTAACACACACACACACAAAATTACTCACATACCACCACCACACACACACACACACATACACACACATACAACACACAAGCACACAAACACACATAAACACACACAAATACGCACAAACACACAGTCATACTCACACACACAAACACACAAACACACACGCACGCACGAGCACCAGACACACACGCACACACGCACCAGCACACGCACACACGCACACACGCACACACGCACACACGCACACACGCACACGCACACACGCAACACGACAGCACAGCACACACGCACACATGCACAGACACATGCACACACGCACACACACAGCACACAGACGACACAACAGACACACACAGACACACAGACACACAGACACAGACACACAGACACACAGACACAGACACAGACACACAGACACACAGACACAGACACACAGACACACAGACACAGGACACAGCAACAGCACAGACACACAGACACAAGACACAGCACACAGACACACAGACACACAGACAACAGACAACAGACAGACAGACACACAGACACAGCAGACGACACAGCACACAGACACACAGACACACAGACACACAGACACACAGACACACAGACACACAGACAGACGACAGACAACAGACAACAGACAGACACAGACCACAGACCACAGAACACAGACGACCAGAACGCACAGACACAGACCAGAACACAGACACAGACCACAGACACAGACACAGACGCACAGACGCACAACGACAGACGCACAGACGCACAGACGCACAGACGCACAGAGAGACGCACAGACGCACAGACGCACAGACGCACAGACGCACAGACGCACAGACGCACAGACCACAGACCACAGACAAGCACAAGCACTAACAGACACAGACCACAGACGCACAAGAACGCACAGAATACGCACACACGCACAGACGCACAGACCACAGACACACAGACAACAACAGACACAACGACACAACCACACTGAAAGACTAAAGCCGAAACACTAGTAAACTATGCAGGAAGAAACACTGACACCACAGAAACACGCTATGCTTACCAAAGAGATGCGTTTAGGTTGAAACCTCGAGCAAAAAAAATAGCACTGACACGCAAACGACCAGGGCAAAACACTTTCAACACATCAACACACACACACACACACACACACACACACACACACACACACACACACACACACACACACACACACATTCAGGAGAAAGACTTACCGAAAACATCTTAGTAAAATCGTTTTGGGCAGGAAGGAAACACTGACCACCACAAAACACCTATGCTTACCAAAGATGATGGGGGTTTAGGTTTGTAAACCTCGATGCTAAAATGAAAATGTTTAGACTGGACACAGCAAAACGATACCTGATGGGGCAAGAGGACACCATTTGGAAGTGCCTTTTCGACTATGAACTGCGACAGAACAGACGTGGAAATTTAACATGGGAGAACTTCATGCTAGAGGGAGAATCTTTTACGTGCCGATATACAAGCAGCTTTCAAAAACAGGTGCTACAAGCGAGCAAAGTATTAAAAATAAGCATCGAAAACTACCCGTTAACAGCTCAAGACGTGCTGGCCATCCCTTTAACTCCCACAACGCTAACAAAAAATGTTAAATTATCTCCTATATGGAAAAAAATGGGTATCAAACGCTTGGAGATCTTAACGACCAAAGAAAATGGCAATCCCTTCCGGAAAATATAAGAAACACTTCAAAATAGCAAACACTTAATTTACAAACAGGTTACAGACACATACTCGAGCCAAATGAGATACCAAGGACCACATTACAAACCAACAACATACACTGTAACATGCGGACAGGAAAAGGTGCCATTGGGCGACATAAATAAACATAAAAAGGTAGTGCTAAAGGCTTTTCTTAGCAAAACATATCAAACTCAGCAGGCACTCCAAAATAGTGTTACAAATAGCCCAGTTAATTGGGATACCTTCAACCAGCACCCTACCCTAGGAAAAGAAAGCGCCATCGCATGGAGATTTGCAAAAGGACGGCTTGCAGACGATGTTTTTTTAAAAAGATGCGGGTACAAAAACACTGATCTATGCACAGACTGTGGAGCAATTGGCAACGTAGCTCACATTATGCTGAATTGCAAAAAGGCAAACTCCATATGGGAAGGAGCACAGGATTTATACCAAAAACTAACTGGACAGAACCTACTAGAAGGCGATATCATAGGAGGGGTGGGAAAGGAAACTAAAAATAACAAAATAGCGAACTACTTATTGAACACAGCAAAAGACTCTATATACAGAATATACATAGCTGAAAGAAAAGAAAAAAGAACAGTTAAGAACCCGAAAGAGTATTGGATGGGAGCAATCAAAGGGAGAATAATGAGAGAATTTATACAATATAAAAGCAAAAACGGTCTCAAAAATTTTGAAAAAGTGTGGTGCGCTGATAATGTGTTGTGCTTTCTAAACAAAGACCATGAATTAGTACTTAGATTGTGATTGCATTAACCCACAAAAAGAAATGTTGGCATATTATTATTATTCGGAAATAAGCGATATTTTGTAAACGAATATTGTAAAAGTGAAATTCTACACTCATGTACATGTATCAAACATTAATGAATAAAAATCCGAAGGTTAAAAACACACACACACACACACACACACACACACACACACGCACGCACGCACGCACGCACTCACGCACGCACGCACGCAAAGACGCACGCACGCACGCACGCACGCACGCGCACACACACACACACAGACGGCATTCCAAAAATGCTCAAAATGAATTAAGGGGCCCTCGAAACGTGAACATTCGTGAATATCTCGAAGTCGATTTTTTTCATGATCGCAATACCTTGCCTTAATATACCGGGTGGTCGAAAGTAAGGAATAAATTCAATATCTCGTAAAGCACAATTTTTTGCAAAAATCGCTCGGACCCGTCGATTTTAAATTTTTTCGGGGCATATTTTGCGAAAAAAAAATTTTATACAGGGTGTCTCAAAAAATGATTTGCTACAAAAATTTTTTTTTTTCAAATTGCAACGCAATTTTTTTATTGCATTTTTGTATTGCCCTTACAATTCTAAACATTTGTCATGTAGCATGTGCTATACCTAAGTCCAAGCGTTTTGGAGTTATTCGCATTCAAAGTTTAAAAATTGAAAAAAGATCATGAAGAAAACGAAAAATAAAATAATTTTTATAACGTTTTATTATATCGAAAACAAAGATTCGTTAACTTAAAAATAATTTTATTTCAGCAAATGTTCGAAATGTCCTCCATTAGTCAACTAACGCCCGAAATGGTTCGAAATATGCAGCAGGAATTTGTAGATCGATTAGGCTATTGTTGTCCGTTTACATATGCAGGTTCGGAAAAACATTATTGCGGGTCTGACTTATAATAAGCTAGACCCAATAAGCATTATATGAGTGTTTTTATTTTTATTTTACCGATGTTGCCACTTGTTGGCTGTTGGCACAAAATATGTTGCGTGTTCTTTGAAACTATTAAGTAAATATTTTACACTTAAATGATAATACCTCAAACATCGAAGTTCATTGTAATTGCGAATTTATAACATGGTGCGATTACTACTCGTAAGAAGAACCAAGAAGAAACTTACGAGATCTACAAACATTTACATTGATAGTATAACTTAAGTTTAAGGTTGAACTTTAGTATTATAATTCTTATTGAAAAACCAACTATTTTTAAAAATGAACAGAATACACTTTTTTCAAAACTCTACTTTATAAGATTTTCGGAAAGACATCTACCTCGCGCAAGGCAGTAACCCAATCTGTGATAAAGTTCAGTTCGACTGTTTTCTAACATTACTTGGGTGATTCTGTTTAAAGAGTCTGTAATTTTGACACGAAGTTGGTCAAAATTGTTAGCACGTTCATGCCTGTGCCCATAAATTTGCTAGGATACGTAACCCCAAACAAAAAAGTCGTACGGCGCGACATCAAGTGAGCGAGGAGGATATGTAATAGTACCTTTTCCACTGATCATACGGTTAGGGAATGAGTTTCCAAAAACTGCTGAACCCCCTATTGCAGTATGAGCAGGACATCCATCTTCTTGATACCAAATGTCATCAAAATTTATATTAAGGCGATGAACAGCTGGAAATATCTGGTTTCTCAACAGTTCTAAATATGTGTCCGCGTTCAAGTTTCCGTTGATAAAAAATCTACCAATTATAGAATTGCCTATAATTCCTGCCCATACATTAACTTTAGGGGTATTGTGTCCGGTAAGGAATACTAATGTGTTTGTTTTCCCGAGAGTAATCAACAGCGATAGACGGATTGTGACGGCCATGTAAGTTAAAAAATACTCGTCGGAAAACATAATATTTTCAATAAATCTTTCGTTTTCATTAGCCACATCTTCACAAAATTCCATACGCTTTTGATGATCTTCTGGAAAAGTTTCTTGTGTACTTTGCAACTTAAATCAATGGTATTTATTCCTTTTCAAGATATTTCGAACCGTTCTTGGTTCAATATTCATTTCTTCAGCAATTTTAGTACTATTGCACGGGAAATTAGTTTCTGCTAAACTACACACTGCAATTTCTTGGAGTTCGCGCTCTTCGTTTAAGTTACGACCAGGATACTCACCATCATTACCATCAATGCTACTGCATTTTCTACAATTATTTAAACATCCGCATATCTTTCAAATTTACAAACAGTCCGCATAATAGTACTTTCTGATGGAAGTGGCCTGTTGCCAGACCTATTCTTGTGCAGTGCTTCCTGAATAATACCACTTAATAATGTGTATTTTTTCTTCAGTGGAATACATCAGTATTGTGTCGGACTTCCAAAAATACTGTTTTGCAATTCTCGTTGACAGTAGCAATTAAATGTGTCATTGATACTAGCCTACTAAAAAGACGTATGTATGGCATCAGCGCTTTATTTTTGTTGTGTATTCTATCTCACTTAGCACGGGAACTGATTGTGCTATCTTTGGTTTATTTATTATGTCAGACCCGCGATAATATTTTTCCATACCTGTATACGTTTGTATTCAATTTATTATGTGTTTTATTTTCACCATTCAATTTAATTTTAAACGCAACTTTTTGCGGAGGAAAGGTAGTTATTATTAAAATTGTTACATTTCTTTTATTTTCCACTTGGTTGGTTATTTTGTTATTTTTTTGTATGAAGATAATATGACAACGTTGGTTAGCAGTCGCTTATTTAGCCATACCGTCATACGTTAACCTAAACGTGCATCTTTCATAACAAATTAAGAATAAAAAATACTCATTTCTTTAGTCTGATCAATATGCCTTTGGAAGTTGTTAATATTATTAAACTAGAACCTAAGGAGGAAAGTCGCGTCAATTTATACCTTACTAGGCAAGATGTAATAGTAAATAGTGACTTGATAAAAGAAGAACCTGAATACGACCCTAATATTAAGAGTGAATTGGAAAGTATTACAGAATTTAAAGAAGAGGACAGTTCATCCTTTGGTAAAAAGACAAATGTAATAGAAGATTCCGTAAAATTCAGACACAATTTGGGTGTACATGAACTAGATATTACAAAATCTAAACTCACGTGTAATCGTACAACAAACACAGAAATTAATTTAAAATCATTTAAAACAAAACATGCTTCAAGTACTGTATATAGATGTGACCAATGTGGCTTTACAGCTAAACGGAAATCTAATTTACGAGAACATTTAGGAATACATAGTTCAAATAAGAAATACAAATGTGACCTGTGTGACTATTCAGCAGCCGCGAAATGCTATATAAAGTATCATCTTAAAAGACACAATTTTATTACTGCTGAATATAAATGTGACCAATGTAACTTTTCGTCCAAATGGAAATCTAGTTCACGAGAACACATCGCAAGGCACACTGCAAATACAAAGTACAAATGTGACCAATGTGAGTATGCAACACATGTGAAACGTTATTTAAAATTTCATCTTAGACGACATAATTTAGGTACTAAACACAAATGTGATCAATGTGATTATTCTACAAAATGGAAAAGTAACTTAAAAACACACCATGTACTACATTCTTCAAATGTTAAATTTAAATGTGGCCAGTGTGACTATTCAACAAAGACGAAACGTTTCTTAAAACATCATTCAGCAATACATACTTCTAATAATGAATACAAATGTAACCAATGTGACTATTCAACATGTGTGAAACGCTATTTAACAAAACATCTTAATAGACATATTTCAAGCACTCAATATAAATGTATTCAATGTGACTACTCAACAAATTTAAAATATAATTTAAAGCGACATTATGTAACTCATACTTCAAACACTAAATTTAAATGTGACCGTTGTAACTTTTCAACAAAATGGAAATCTTGTTTGCGACAGCACATCACACGACACTCTTTAAATACTACATACAAATGTGAGCACTGTGACTATTCAACACACGTGAAACAGTATTTAAGATATCACGTTAGAAGACATTTCAGATGCTCCATACAAATGTAATTAAATCATAAAGTGATATGTAACCATTCAACACTTACCAACAATAATAAAACTTGTTTCGGAATATTGTTTGTAGTTCTGTAAAGGGATGAAAATCTTTACACTAGGTATCCCGATCGATAATTTATTCCTTAATCATGAATGTTTAGAATCAAGAAATGATCAACATTTATCTCCCTACGCAGTTTTTACAAAAACTGTTTTTCTACATCAAATCTTTACTGCTTCCCCCATTCACGATAGACAAATTAGAGATACATAAGAAAATGTAAACTTTAACCATTATACACATTAAAATACTTATCTTTTTTGGCTTTTTTATGTTTTTTTGTGTTTTTATATCATTGTTACTCAATCTAAATGTTTCAATGACACAGTTATCTTCGTCAGTAGTAATACTATCTTCCAAAATTGTTAAACAAGAAATAAAATTTTTTGATAACTGTAATTGTTTCAATATTAGATTTGGCTCGATTTAATGGATATCAAGTTTCTATTTGTGAATGCTTTTATCAATTTCAAATTAAAGTTTTTCACAACTTTACATGTACATCATAACTTGAATAAGTTATTTTATTTTTCACTGTTAGCTTTTGACTGTTAGAGGGTGTTCTGATTTGTCATCTTCAAGGCAGTTTAACAATATTTAATTTATTAATGATCTAGTTATTCTTTATTTAAATTGTATTCCATAGTTGGTTTCATACGTTTATCAAACTGTTATATTAATCGCAGGCTTATGTCTGCGTTTTTAATTTTTCAAATTTCACAAATGTGTTTCAACATCTTGAAGAATTTTGAAAGATAGTATTACTACTGTTGAAGAGAACTGTAAGTGTTATTGAAACATTTAGGTTGTATAACTTAAGTATTCCAATACACCACATAATCATTAAAAAAAACAAAAAGGATACGTATTTAATATGTGATAATGGTGAAAGTTTACATTTTCATAAATAAACTAGTACCGTTCGTGTAAATTAATTAATTTATATTGTAAAAATTGTGTTTTATATAATAAAGGTTTAAGCGTGAAATACGTCATTGTCAATATGTTTTATTTAAAAAAGCACGTCAATCTCAAAGATAGTATTAACGTATTTTTGCCGTCCATGACTACCGTTAAGTAAATGTGATAATATTCGCTTAGAAAAACAATATTCTGATTACTGTGTCGTGTAATTAACTTTTAAATAATTTTTTGCATTGCGTGTTGAGATTAATTTAAAATGACTGAAATTTAATTATTAGAATACAACCCAATGTATATAAAAATTTCGTAAGGTTACAATCTGTAGATAGGAATTAAAAGAAATACAATTATGCAATGTCATTTGATAAAATAAAAATAGGTCCTAATACATATTAATAAACACAGCTTAAATAAAAATCTTTTTCAATCAGAATACGTGCAATTGCCTAGCCTCCAGGGGTTGTACTGCTCTTAATACTACCAAAAAGACCTTAATTAGGGTTAAAAAAGCCCCCCCCCCTAAAAGAAGCCGTCACCCAGCCCCAAATCCAAGACCAAACTAAATACACCCGTCACGTGAGCAAGTACAAAAAAGGCATGGCTGTAAAAAAGGCTCTTAGTACAACAAAAAGGGGTGAAAAAGGCCTCCGAAAAGAAACCATAAAATAAGGCCGACAAAAAAATTGCTATCGAAAAGAGCATAATTAGGGATGAAAATTCCATCATGGGGTTGAAAAAGGCCTCCGAAAAGAAACCATAAAAATAAGGGTGAAAAATACGGTCTCACACGTGGCCGGCCTTGTGACGTCAAAATCTAAGATGGCGGCGGAAGGTGCCCTCACTTCTACTCACGCAGAATTTATTGCCTGTCAAATCGTTTGAAAGATACGAAATTGTGTATAGAAAGTTTATGGACTGGAGATTAAAGAACGGCATTAAATCTCTTTCGGAAAATATGTTGCCATATTTTGAAGAACTCTCAAATACTATGAAACCATCTTCACTTTGGGCAATATACCCTATGTTAAGAACAACAATAAACATAAACCATGACAGCATTAATATTGCAAGGTATTCCAAGTTAACAGCCCTACTCAAAAGGAAATCAGATGGTTTCAAAAGCAAAAAGTCGAAAACGCTCAGTGCGACAGAAATTAATAATTTCCAACATTTACCTATTCATGAAGGTATAATATAGATACCTACTATATTATTTAAACATTTATATTTTGTTTCATTTCGGGTGATTCTTATCATTGGCATTAGCGGTGCTTGTAGGAAACAAGAATTGCGAAACATAAAACCTGAACACGTGCAGGATACTGGAAAATCTTTAATCATTAACATCCCCGACTCAAAAACAACGACACAACGTTCTTTTGTTGTATCTGAAACTGTTTACCGTATGTGTAAGAAATACATGAACCTACGTTCTCAAGGAGAGGAGTCTAAATTCTTGCCATTTTTTCTAAATTTATATATGTAAAATACACCAAACAGTGTGTTGGAATAAATAAGTTTAGTAGTGCACCAACAAAAATTGCAGAATATCTTGATTTTTCATATCCAATAAAATACACTGGTCATTGCTTTAGGCGTTCGTCAGCCACCATCCTGGTTAATACATTAAAAAAGCATGGCGGATGGCGGTCGTCAGCTGTGGCTGAAGGATATGCGGACAGTTCCATACAAAGCATAGCCAACAGTTCAACAAAAATTTCTTGTACAATAAACGCAATCAACACATCACACGACAACACTACCACGTCACATAATAATATAAATGCATCCTTTACTACTGCCACTGAGCCTTCCTATGTCTTTAACAATTGTTCCGTAACGGTAAATAATTACTGTAACAAAATGTAAATATTTCATAATTTTTGTACTTATCTTAATAGAATGTTACACATTACTAAAATATGTCTTTTGATTTAATGGGAATTCTAGTATGGAGGGTATGGAGCCGTTTGAATAGCTGCTTTAACGTCACTGGTTTTACGTGGCCAGCCAGTTGATATTTTGACCGATATGACACGTGTGGTGTAATGGCCGCTCCCTCGTGTTCTTCCCAGTTTTCCTTGTCTATTTTGTATCGTTTGTAGGGTGGTCGTAGAAAAAGTATGGTACAAAACTAGAGTTGTAAAGCAATTACGCATTGGTAGAAATACGCACTCGCTGGTACGCGGCTCGTGCGCACCTTTTTCTACTCTTGAATAATATGCGTCTTACAACTCTTATTAGGTACGTAATACACTATTACGTTCCAAGCTACATATACATATGTAGGTATAGAAGGGTATGTAATCGACTTTTTTTCACTATCGCTAAATCGACTTATGAGGTCATTTTATAAAGTTGTGTGTGAGTGCGTGTGGATGTATGCGAATCCACGATAACTCCAGAGCGTAAACACCTTCGTACTTGAAATTTTGTATTTAAGCTTGTTTTCATTGCGCTTGGAGCTGATTAGATTTTGGGAGAAATCCATCGGCGCAAAGCAGAGGTTTATTAGGGGCAGTTCTTGTTTGTTAGCGAATATTTCTAAAATAGCTGCATATTTCAAAGATATAAAAATACCTAGATATAGCCCTTAAACATGTCGATTAATTATGTTCCATGCAATTTTTTGATACCACGCGTAATTTACCGGCAAAAAACTCCTAAGGTAGAATTTGAGTGTTAGTTCAATTTTTTTTCAATATCCGAATGATTAATTAAAAGTGTAGCCATATTTTTTAAAGAAAATTTAATTTTACATAACTTTTCTTTATGAAGTTTTTTAATGTAAAAATTAAATAAATATGATTGAAAATGCTTAAGCTGTATTATCGATATTTTTATAGAAGCGGGCGGTTTGGAATTTTTTTTTTTAACTTATTTATGTCTATTAATCTCTATCTGACATGAAGTTTTAAAACGTCATTCTGGCATATATTATTGTTTTTGTTTTTACAATGTTGTCTGTTTTCGTTATGAACGTATAAAAATGTGGTTGCATAGGTATCCTAAAAAAATTATAATTAAATTTATTTCATTTCTTTTAATTTCCACTTTGTAGATAGGAAGGTCCTATGTTGTTTCGCACCAGATATTTACGTATATTGCTATAAAAATTGGCGTGCTTTGGATTTTTATCAAACATTTGTTTTTCTTCAAAGTCAGTAAACATGACATTTAGTGACGCATTACAAGATACTAAATTGTAATTTTGTTGTTGTCATTCTCGAGCGGCGCTAAAAAATCTTAGCGCCGCTCACCAGCGGCTGACTAATTTCGCAAACGCTTCCAGTTTCTCCTAATGTCAAATTTTGTAATTTACGTTAGTGTTTTATTTTGCGGAATCCATAGCTACGCACGTCCAACGGTTTGCAAAGACACCTATACAAATCTAGGTTAATGGTAGATCCTTGTCTCGCGAACAATTTATCTTAAAAACAACTGGGCCTAGGTTAGGTTTGAAGAAAAAGTAGCATATCTTATGTGGAGCTACAGTGACTTTTTTATCTCATCTCTAATCGAGCATAAGCGGAGATTCGACGACAAAAGTATCGCTTTAGCTCCGTGTAAAATAATATACTATTTTCTTCAAACGTCAATAAACATGACATTAGTGATGTAATACAAGATACTAAATAGTCATTTTGTTGTTATTCTCAACTTTAGCGCCGCTCACCAGCGGCTGTAAAGTGACAAATTTCGAAAACGCTTTCAGTTTCTCCTAATGTCAAATGTTTTAATTTACATTAGTGTTTTATTTTGCGGAATCCACTACGCACGTCTAACGTTTTGTAAAACAACCTATACAAATTTAGGTTAATGGTAGACCCTCGTTTCGCGAACAATTTGTCTTGAAAATAACTAGGCCTAGGTTAGGTTTGAAGAAAAAATAGCATATTTTATGTGGAGGTAAAGTGACTTTTTTTTGGTCTCATCTCTAATTACCAATCTCGCTTACACTCGGCTGGCAAACAGAGATTGGACAAAAATATATCACTTTAGCTCCGTATAAAATAATATAGGGGAGAGTGGGCCACAGTGAAACATTTTTTATTTTTTTAGGCATAACTCATTCTCTGTTCACTATAAGTGAAGTTTTTTTATGGGTAGAAATTGTGGAACATTTGCGATGGTACACAATGAAACGTCGAATAGTTTACAGTGAAACATAATTAAAAGTTTATACAGGGAGGAAAGCATAATAAAATATTAAAAATTAAAAAGTTAAAAAAAGGTTTAAAAAAAGTAGATTAATTATCTCACGTCAAGTGAGCCAAAGGAAATGGAAAATTTCAATTAGTTCGACATCCTTTTCGTGTTTCGTCTGGCTTCGAGCTGAGGCAAAACACTTCTGATGTCACGTATATTCACAACAGAAACAGTTGGAAATAGAAAGCTGCAATCTCCAAATTTGTTTGTCTTGCGTAAGAAAGATGTTTCATATTCATCACCTCCCAATTCATCCAGTACCTTTCCGATGTAATAAATGTTCCCATTGAATCTAACAAGAACGAAGTCTTCTTTCCTGAGCGTTTTATTTTCAAAATGGTCATCAGCATCAGGTAAACTCAAATGATCATCATCAGAGCTTCCAGCATATCTTAGTTCTACATCTGAATCTGACGACTCATCATGATGTACTTTCTTTACTGTTTTGGCCTTTTTGTGTTTCTTTTCTACCACATTTAATTCTGATATTCTGATTCGAGTCTTTTGTGAAATATGCTTTCTGTTTTCTTTTTCCAGAAGAGCTTCTTTCTCGGGTGTGTCGGTTATTATTGTACTTCATTTCTTTTCCCTTGGCTGTCTGTTACTGTTCTTTCGACTGTGCGCCTTAGGGAATCCTTTATATTCTTGTGATGAGATAAATTTTTCCTTCAAAATACTAATAGCGGCAACGTTTCCAGTTGAGATGGCAACATTCTTCTCAGGTGTTCCTTGCTCGCCATAATAGAGTGCATTCTGTTGCGATGGACTTGGCTCATCAACTGGATTATTGTTGTTTGATACTGACTGTGCTGGTGAGCCACAGAAACCAACGTCATTAACATCTTCTTTTGAAGAGCTGGGAACTACGTCAGTTTCTACAAGAGGTTGATCAGTAACTGTCGAGCTAAGGAAAACACTGTCTGTGAAAATGAATTTATTCAAAGGATAGATTCCACACTTACTAAACCCCGCCATTATATTTGCTGGTGTTAATGCCCTTGTGAGAGCTTCAGATACACATTCACTGATATAAATCGATAGAGGAACACCCGGATGTCTAATCATCCAAGATTGACAGGCGGAATTATAGTAACTCTTGAAAGGAGCAAATACTGACACATCAAGGGGTTGAGTTTTATTACTAGTATGTGGAGGAGGTGTTAGTATGGGTACCCCAGCATTTCTTGCTTTATCCACAACTTCAATGCTAATATGGCTCTCGTGGTTGTCAAAGATTAATAAAGTAGGCCTCTTTTTACAACTTCCTGTATGTTTAATAAAATGATCCATAACAAGGGGAAATAATTCAGCATTCATCCAACCCGAATAATTAGCCAAACCAAGGGTTCCTGAAAAACCACCCTTCAGCATATGTTCTTTAAATGTTGTAACCAGCTGCCCTCTTTCTCCACTTGTACAGCTGTTAACCTGTTTAACCCCCTTTTCTGCTACAATTTTCTTAGGAACATGTACGGTAGTCGTACTAGTTTCGTCTAAATTGAAAATGCGGGAACCATCTGTCAGTTCTGGTATTCAATTAAAAAGTTCCTGTAATTTGGTAAAAAACTGGTCGATATTGTGCCGGTTAAATGAGGTTAATCTTGAGAGACTACACTGTTCAGGTTGGCGAATACTAAGATTGCCTCTTCTTTTTAAAAGTCCTCTAAGCCAATATGGCCCTGCTACCTTATTTTGTTCCCATGATTCTGGAAATCGTTTCTTATTTATTACTGCACATTCGTATGCTAGGTGTCTTACTTTGGCGGTAGTCAACCCATGGGCCATTTGGCTACATGTCTGGATATAGTCAGCTAATGAAGATTTCTCATTTTCTGTAAAAAATCCGGTTTACATCAAATGAGGTTCCATACGAATGTCAATATCGGGATTTAGCCGTTTCTTTTTCACATATCGAAATAATGTCACGTATTTTACATTAAAATTCGGGGCAGCTTGCCTCAATGACATTCCATCATGAAGAACAGTATTAACAGCCGCAGTCATATCTTCTTTAGAAGCATACCCTATTTTTCTTGGTTCTGGCTTCCTTGCCATCTGCAAAAAAAAAATTATATACAGCTCGTACATGTGGTATACAGTGAAACGGTTCGAGACCTTTTGTTGGTACACAGTGAAAAGTTTCACTGTGTACTTTGCCACGGTGTTTCAGAGTGTACTTCTAACGAATTTTGCAAACAGTTTTACCGAAACTTAATAACACATTATTTAAAAGAAGTAACTTGTAGGTTAGGTTAACAAATGATCCAGGCAGCCGATAAAATATTAAAACAATGATTTAGTAAGAAGATGCATTTTAAATATGTATGAAACTGTGACCTCTAGAAAACAAATTACCTTAAAATTGCCACTGGTTCTCACTACAACTTAGCAGTTTTAATGGAAGACATCAACCAGCTACTGAAAGTTGTTGCTCGGGTGACTGTTACCAACCTACCAAAACTGCAATACGGCGGCGTATTTAAAAATTAAATTGATTGTTTCACTGTGAACGCTGTTTCACTGTGTAATCAAAAGGCAAAGGTATTTGAAACTTGTATCACAAAAAATGACAAATTCATTTCAGGTTATGATTGTTAATTTCATGACTTATTTCGTCCGAGCATGCGAAATTCGTTTTGTAGTTGAAAACCTCAACTTTTTTGCGAATTCGGATTTCGTATGAATACTGGACAATAGTGATACGGACTGTAAAACAATAAAAAAACTGCAACCATGTAAACTAAACTAACAAAAATAAAATTTGTTGCAACAATGCACTGCGTCTTGTCATTTAATAACGAGTGAGGTTATGTAGAATTGTTTATTTAGCAAAGTTGTAAATCGTTTTTCTAATTTATTAAAATACTTTGTTAAATTTTCTCCCTTACTATTCAATCATGAGCTCTAATACTGTCAGTCCTGATTTAGTACTAATCAAATCCGAAGAAGAAGCTGAAGGTTTAATTCCAGTCAAATTAGAAAAAGAAGACCCGTTAAACATTAATTGTATTAAAACTGAACCCATATCTGATCAGGATGTTAACGAAGAACTGCAGTTTGTGACTGTAACAGAATATATCAAAAATGAGGTTCACAGTAATTTAGAATCTAATAATAGTTATGATTACAAAATAACTTCCGAGTTTAACATACATGCACATCAACAAGATCTTAAAGAGTTCAAACGTAATTACAAACCAAAGTACAAAGATCTACAATATACTTGTGATAGTTGCCCATACATTACAAACATTAAAGGTAACTTAAATAAACATGTGTTAAAACACACAAATATTAAGTATCAATGTGAATATTGTAAATATAAAACACACCTTGAAAGTTATTTAATAACACATGTAAAAAGAGTTCATATAATAGATAAAACAGTGTTATATAAATGTGATCAATGTGATTATAGTACTTATAACAAATATCATTTACAAGGACATTACGTTAAACACACATCGGATAGAAAATATATATGTGAAATCTGCCCTTTTAAATCAAAATATTCTACCACACTAAAACGACACCTACACATAAAACATTCATCAAATACAATAGATTACAAATGTGATAGATGTGATTTTAAAAGCCTGTATAAGGAAAGTTTAATCAACCATTCTTTATTACACAGAAACGAAATTCACTCATCGATCCAATCTGACATTCATTTCAAGTCCATATCTGAAGATACTTTACATGAGAATGTTCATTCTGAAAGTAAAACTCAAGAGATCGTATCAACTAAAGTATTGGAATTTCTATGCCACCATTGCAATTTTAAGACAACTCATAGGAATAGTTTAGTGAGACATTTATTAAAACATAAAAGTGATTATTCATACCAGTGTGATAAATGTGATTATAAAACATATTATAAGCATAATGTGCCTCGTCATATGTTAAGGCATTGCACAACTGCAACAGAGTACAAGTGTTTACAATGTACTTATAAAACAGTGTATAAAGATAATTTTAAGAAACATTTATTAAGGCATCCAAATATTGATCATTTACATTGAAACATTGGCCACCTTTAGGGAATTATATGTGTTAAAATGGGATTTTATAAAGAATTTAGTGATATTAGCTTTAAAATGAAAAGTGATAGAGAAGTGATTTCTATAAAGAGAATAATAACAATTTATTACTCATATATTTATTATTGAAAATTTATGAACTATTAAGGGTGTTGAATTTATTTAAAGCAGATTAGGTAGTTTATTAAATAAGATTGCCTTTATTTACTTCAAAACCAGAGATATTATTGTTTTATTAACAGGAAATGTAAAATTATGCAAAAACACAAAGACTGTCTTTAACTTGTTTGATAGAACTAAAACCTGTTTGTTGTCACAAACACTCATACATACATCATGGAAATTGATAGATCATTTCAAAATGGCGAACATGTGCAAACCGTAAAAACGATGTCGATATTTTTGGGGATATATTACTAGTGTTATGATTATCATCGATGATAGCTCGATTTAAAACTGATGAAACCGCACAAATGCAACAGTTCAATTTTCTAAAGGGTTTAACGAGTGGTATCATCAATTATTAATCATAAACGTGTTATGTTTGGTAAGAGAATATAATGAACGTTAATAGAAAATATTTTTAAAGTCTTTTGTCACTTTGACAGTAAATTATTTTATTCATTAAAATCATGTGATAGTCAAGATGCGGTGATAAAATTATCACCGATTTGCTAGTCTATTCTGCGATTTTGTTTTTGTATTTTAACCAATGAAAATAATAAAAAATGTATATAATAATGTATATAATTATATTCTCACAAAAATAATACACCCGTGCGCGCATACACACGCACGCGTGCGCGACTAGTCATCGAGAGTACTCGCTTTCTGATTCACAATTGTAATGTGCGCGTATAATTGTTTAAAAATGTGTAAAACGTCGAAAACCCAACATCGACATTTGCTTGAAAATAATACACATACGCATAACTTAAGATTGGTCAATTTTACATATATTTTTATACATATGCAATATGGACATTGCATAGAAATTAAGAGAAGAGAATGACGGACTGAATTAAAGATTTTTGTTTTGTTTAAATTATGTGTGTATATATATATATATATATATATATATATATATATATATATATATATATATATATATATATATATATATATATATATATATATATATATATATATATATATATATATATATATATATAGGTGAGTCATTAGTGCGCCGTCGGAAGATCCTGGCTTTATTATTAAAATAAAAAAATGTTATAGCGCCGATCTATATCAGACTTAGATGTGCATCGAATAAAAATAGTTTCATCCCTATAGAGTTCCAGAATTGCAAGACCGGACTCAGCTTTGTTTTGTTAAATGGAACCCTATATTTATTTAATTTTATTATTATTTGTCTTGTTGAATGCTAAAAAACGGTACTTCGTTTTAAATTTATTTTGTGGCGTTGCCAAGTCAGAGCATTTTTTCTTTAAAAACGTGAAAATTTATACCTTTACTTAAATTGTTCTGAAGACTTTAATAGTAGAACTGTAAGGTTTGGCATACGGGTAAACAAGATCTTGCTCTATCTTTTGACCTTCATACTTCCTGATTATACTATACTGGGTGTTTACCAAATATGGTCAATTTTTGCAAATTTGAAATGACCATCACTTTTGTTTTTTTAAATAGAACACCCTGTATTTTATCGTGTTCTGTTTTTAATTCTCTTACTTTTTTGTTGAGCATGTAATATACATAACGTTACGCGTTCTCGAAATATTTAAGATTTGTTGCAAAATTAATAAAATCATGACTTTTGCTTTGAATATTTACAAATCGTAAATGGCTTGTTGACAATATGGTCCAATAAACACTAATGGACAAAGGTTTACTTCTTATTCGAGTTTTTAAAATCATA
>JARFJB010002326.1:0-140000 GCA_036346205.1 Vesta saturnalis
CACACACACCACACGACACACACACCACACCACACGCCAACACACACCACACACACGCACACACACACACACACACACACGCACACCACACAC
Organism: Vesta saturnalis; assembly: GCA_036346205.1. NCBI lineage: Eukaryota > Metazoa > Arthropoda > Insecta > Coleoptera > Lampyridae > Vesta > Vesta saturnalis. The sequence goes on from JARFJB010002326.1 coordinate 94, forward strand.
ACCACCACACCACAACACACACCACACACAACACACCACACACACACACACACCACACGCACACGCAACGACACACACACGCACCGCACCGCACACCACACGCACCGCACCACACGCACCAGCGCACCCACACCACACCACACACACACACACACACACACACACACACCACACCCACACACACACACACACCACACACACACACAACCACACGCACACGCAACGCACGCACCACACGCACACGCACACGCACACGACACGCACACGCACACGCACACGCACACGACACGACACACACACGCACACGCACACGCACACGCACACACGCACGCACACACACGCAGCACACGACACACACACACACACACACGCACCACGCACACACACACACGACAGCACACACACACACACACACACACACACGCACTACGCACGCAGCACGCGCACACCACACACACACGCACACACGCACGCACCACAGCACACACGCACACGCACGCACGCACACAGCACACGCACACAGCACACGACACACGCACACGCACACCACGCACACGCACACACGCACACGCACACGACACGCAGCACCCACAGCACACACGACACACACGACACACACACGCACAACACACAGCACACGCACATAAGCACACCACACCACGCACACACGCACACCACACACACACACACACCACACACACACACACACACACACAACACACATGCACACGCACCGACTAGCACACACCACGCACAAACACACACACACATCACACGACATCACGCACGTGTACAGTAAACTCACACACATCAACAACACATCAGACGCACGAACTCGCATATCGACATCGAACACAGCAACACACAGTCACACACGCACACGATCGACAACGACAGCACGCAGCAACGACGAGAGCACACGACACACACACGTACACCACACAACGACAGCACACGCAACACGACACACACACACGACACACGACACACGACATCAACCACACTGACCCATCACACACACAAGCACCACAGCACACACCACACGCACGCAAGCAACCGCACTACGCACACGCAACACGCGCACACAAACGCAGCAACATGTCACACAACACGACTAACTGAACAACACACATTGCCCACACGACATCACGACACACATACGCACATAGCAACTTCACAACTACACACAACACATGTCACACACAGTCACCACACGCACGCACAACACACTCACACACACAGCAACCATACACTCAACAGCACACAGCACACGCACACGCACACGCACACGCACACGACACGCACACTAACGCACACGACACACGCACAGCACACGCACACGCACACAACACACAGCACACGCATACACGCACGCCACACCACATCAGCACACGCAAGCACAGCAGCACGCATACGCACACGCACACACACACACCGCACACACACACAACATGCACACACACACCACACACGAGCACGACGCATCACACACGCACACACGACAACACGACACAGCGAACGCGCACGACACACGACACGACACGCACACGACACGACACAACGACACAGCACGCCATCACGCACGCGCACACCGCACACACACACAGACGACACGCACATCACGACGCACACGACACGACACGCTACGTCACACGCACACGCATTACGACAGTAAGAACGCACACATTCACACGCATATTTCACGACGCACCACGACATTCCTCAGCACACGGCACGCAGATACACACACGCGTACATCTACAACACGCAACGACCACTGCACAAGCACGCACCACCCCCCACGCCACGATTTGTAACACAGCGCGACAGCAGCCACACACCACACACCACAACACAGACAAACATACAACGGACTGCAAAAACATCAAGACATACAAACACTGGTGAATACAACGAGTTATCAACACCCGCCGCCTCCCGACGTACACCAGTAATAATTTGATTTTTCACCTTTTTTACGATCACATTTTGGATATTGACTAACTGTTTTATGGACACCCATAATTTTTCAAAATCTTTTTCCCTTGCACAAGAGCTTTTCAAAATATGCACAGTTATGATTTAATTGTTATAAATAAATAAATTAAATAAATGATTTTTCTATAATTTGCATTGAAAAACAAAATAATTAATTAATCACAAATATTGTTTAAATTGGACCATTATGTTCCTACAAGTTTCAAAAGTTTATAAATTCTTTTAATAGCATTTTCCAAAATAAATGATTGTCTTCGTAATTCTGCAAAAGCATTTTCCGTTGCAATTTTTAATTGTTGCATGTTGGCATATTGCCTTGAATAAATTTTATTCTTTAAATCTCCCTACAAAAAAAAAATCCAAAACCGAGAGATCCAGTGATCGTGGTGGCCATCGAACAGGTCCATTTCTTCCAATCCATCTCAAACGTTCATTTAGCCAGTTTTGTAATATTCTAGCATTGTGGGCTGGAGCCCCATCCTGCTGGAAGAATATATCGTTCAGTTGAGCCAGTGGAATATCTTCTAAAATGTTCATAGTTTTTTCTTGTAGAATTTGTAAGTACCCATTAGAGTTTTCTTCATAAATCTTGTAATCTATTTTCGGTTAAAAATTAAAGCAGGAGACATTAAATCCGAACCTGCCTTGACGCTCTCTAGGAAAAATCACGTGGGTGTTTTCTTGACTCAAAAGCGCGAGTTATAAACACACCACACACACACACACACACACACACACACACACACCACCACACACACACACACACACACACACAGACACGTACAGCAACACCAACGCACATATGGACACACACGCACGCACACGCGCATACATTCACACACACACATACCGCAAATACTGCCTGGTTGATAGTGATACGCTGCAATACTATAAACAATATGTCATTACACACCTTTGTTCACGAAGCACCTGATAGTCTTTGATATTCGTTACTGTTTTTATTAACACATGTCCCTGAAGCATACATGATCAAACAGTGCGTAATAGAAGATGATGAGTGCATACCTGTGGTGGAATGAGGAAAACTAGACCGTTGTGATCAACACCGGGTTTAAAAAAAAATTGTTTCACATCGATTTTTCACTTTTCTGACGTATCAGAACACTTTAGGACATTGGAAACCAACTTGTTTCTGATGTTGTGTATGTTTTCATTAACAAAAATTGAGCATACTGCTAAATAGATTTCAATGGAAGTTTGACTGAATTGTACGATCTGATAAGTTTCTAACGAATATCGGCTTATGTATGCGCATAGTTTACTTCAGCACAATTATATTTTAAGAAAATCTGTCTTAGATATACGTTTTTCGATTAAATGTATTAAATAAAATTCTTTGAGTAAGCAAACTATCAAAATTACGCCTTTGGCTTCCTTTACAAAATGTTTACGAACTGAGATAATAGCAATGATTTGATTTAAATGAAGAAGGTTGAGGTTGAAAATAACTATTTCAAAAAATATTTCAAGCAAAGGTTACAGAGGCCTTAAAAATCTAGAAAATATGCTGGACGCCATAAATAAATGAACACAGTATTTTAATGAAATTTTCAAAAAGGTCAATTTATTCTTATTGAGAAACGATTCAGCAAGATACAATATGGGTTAATCAAGCAATCATCGACAGTGAAACAAAAACCCTTTCTTTTCATTTGTCATTAGTTAGTTAAGACAATGTTAAGCATATTTGTAAGCTTAATAAGTAAACACATTAAAGTTGAAATAATTCCTCCTGTACGACGTCGTGCAAATTTCCATCAGTTAACCGAGTTTGAACATGGCAGAATAATCGGTCTACGAGAAGCCGGATTATCAATTCGTGATGTTTCTCGCGTGGACGCATTGTCACCACATTTCATTTTGGCGTAAACCAGAAAATAATGACGAACGAGTTTGCGTCCGGATATCTAGACGCACCACTGATCGTGAAAGTCGTCTTTCGGCTTGTAGCTCTTCGAGATCGTTTTTCATCAAATTGGTAATAAATGGAGAGATTAACTGATCATCTCCTTACAATGGACGTATCGAAGAATTCGATCTTTGGTCTCAAATCATACCGACCATTGCTTTGTTTACCTAATCGCCAACGTACTGCTCGAAATGGTGTAACAGAGGTTGCATTGAATGTCAAAGGAATCAAGTCACATTTAGTGACCAATCTGATTTTGTTTTTCCATGATGTCAGTTGGTTAGAAGACGTCCTGGAAAAAGATGCAATTTGTTGTAGTTTTCTGTACAGCGACATACATACTGTCTCACTAAAGGTGTAATAGTGTAATAGTGATCTAATATGGAAGCATACTTCTCTAGTAGTTATTGAGGGAACATTAAATGCAAATCTGTACATTAACAATGTTATTGAATCAGTAATACTGCCATATCTTCAAGAAATCGGAAATCCAATTTTTCCGCAAAATACTGCGCAGCCGCATACCGCAAGGGTTACAGTGGAGTTTCTAAATACTGCTAATGTTGATCTGCTTCCATGGCCGTCTCGTTCGCCAGACTTATCACCAATCGAACATTTGTGGGATATGGTAGGACGGAGAATAAATGATCTACAGCCACTCCCAAACAATGTGAATTCCCTTCAAAAATGGATTTTAGAAGTGTGGGATAGTGTATCTCAGGTTAGCATAGATTCACTCATTTAAACTATGCCTAATCAGCTAGCTGAATGTGTGAGAAACAGAGGAGGGTCGACGCATTATTAGTGTTAATAATATTTGTATCTTGTTAAAAGTTTCATCGTTTGTTAATAGGAATAAAATACACGTTTTCTGAAAATTTCATTAAAATACATCAGCGTTTACTGTGTGTTCAGTTATTTATGGCGGTCAGTATATAAAGCTTTACTTTTTTCTGTAAAATTGGTAAGTGAAAAAGCCACGATTGTATTCTGACATGAATATTTATGCTATAATGTAATTTTTAGCAACTAGTGCGCTGTTTAAACATTTTTTGGTGATAGGCTTTCCTTTTTAACCCGCCGAGAGATAAAAAGGCCGGGCACCAAAAATGTAACAGCGCACGTGTTGCGAACGGAATTGTTTGTCGTTAATAAAATTAGGAAATAGTTATCTTTATATTAAGTGCGAGAAACAACTGTTTTTTTGTTAGCGAAATAGCGTTTTAGGTCAAGACCGTAGGTCGAGATCCTAAAACGCTTTTGAATGGACTAAAACACACATCTCTGCACGAAATATAAACAATATTTATTCTACAACTACCTTGTGAAGTGCTTAAAATTCATTGAAATTTACCTGACACTGCAAGACTACAGAAACGCAGAAGGTTTTGATTCCGTATTCATAGCAACGTGGTTGTCAATAAATAAAACAGTTAAATTAAACTAAAACAGTGCATAAAAAATGTGTTTTACGCACTAGGGTGTGAAGTAAATCATGTTAAAAAATTACATGTTTCATGTACCAAAAAGGGTGCAAAAATGCAAGCTTTTTAATGGAGTTGTACAAACATTTTTGAACATTTTTTGACAAATGTCAAATTAAACACATCAACAAAAAAGTTTATACATTTAGTGTTTATGTATAACACGGCAATGTATTCTATTTTACATGTTTGGCTGTGATGTTATTACGCGTAAGTAAATCTTCATAAAAAGAATGCAAATTGCCTTTGTAAAGGAAGTAATGTTGGCGTTCAAATATCGAATATCTTACAAAATTCTTGTTCGCTTCATTTTTCTAATAAAATGGGCAAAAGAAGGTTTTGGATATTACAGGTCCCAAATAAGGAGACCGTAGAACCATAACATTTAGTTCTTGCCCATCGAGACAATGCGTTTGATCGCTTTTTCGACAAAGTCGATCTTTAAATAACACCGTAAGACTACAAGATGTAGATGTTGGATATCGAGCATACATGCATAGTCGTTGACACAATTAAGTTGGTGTTGAATACGTTTTTAAAATGAAATCGGATAAAGAAACTAGCAGTATAATTGTTATAAAGTTATTTGTCCATTACCGTTAAAGCCTGAGATTTATTGCAGAGAAACACACGCGGAGTACCTTTATTAGACTTACATTTTATAAAATAAGTAGCATATTTACTAAAGAAATTATTTTACAATCTATATTTACAAAACAGTCAGGAAAATGTTGAATTACTGTCGAGGAGCCATATAGAAATATGAGGCACTTTGGTCCAAATATTTTAAGGCTTCCAGTCAATTGAGACATTTTACTGACGACTTCATGTATATTATTTTTTCTGCAATCGCCAATTATTATAAAAATTTATTGTAAAACTTTTAAAGATGAAGATGTTCTGTACATATCTAGCAGTGCACTGCCCTGGTTACTGCGAAAATTTTAATCAAGAGATCCAAAACACTCAATAAAGATAATCGGTTGATTAAAGTAGGCCGGTTAAATCTTTTTGAATTGCTTAATTACCACAAATTTCTGCTTGGATATTTCCACTTAACACAAATATAGTAACTGCAATGTAACAATAATAAAATTATCTCGGACGCCAAGTTATTTTTTGATTATGCGCGGAATAACTAAACCGAGGATACAATAAAAAATTCACCAAAATGTCAAAATAAACGATATACAAACTATATTTATTAAATATTTAAATTTAGAATTATATAAAGTATATATTAAAAACCAATTGTAATAGCCTTAAATTACTAAATTATTAGAATATAAATACATGTTTGAAACTTTTTTGTACACAACTTTTTAATAACATCTGGTATCTAAACAGATACGGAAATTTAAACCAAAGGTGATGTAATCTTTGCACCAACATTGCGCAATATATCGTAATAACAATGCTGTACGTTGTAAACCATACCAAAGTTGAATTTTACTTCTTATAGATTTATCTTCATGAAATTTTGAATAATCCAATGTTTATTGCATTCTCTTGAAAGTTCAAATAAAAAGGTGTGATCTAAATTTAGGTCTGAATTAAAGGCAAACTTGCAATCATAAGCATCAAAAATGCCAAAAGTAAAATGATAAAAGTAAAAGTTCTAAAAGTGCAAAAGTAAAAGTGCCTGCAAAAAGCAAATGTTTTAAATTTTAATATAATGCGAGTTAAATGTACCTTACCATTAAATCAATGGCAATTTTCACAAAATTTAGGTGGAAACCCAAAAATAGCTTCCTGTATACACAGAATACATCAAGAAAAGGACGCTTAGGATGTCAGATGATGTAGCGGTGAGCGAAAAAAGGTGCGCAAAAAATAAGTCAAAGATATGGAATATAAACCCCTAAGAAAATATGCACTTAAGTTACACCAAAATGCAAATTAAGTTGCCTACCACATACTTATAAATCATTAATAATTAAAAACTCTTTTTTCTTATTTACAACTAAATGAACGAAGAACGTAAATTACGGTATATTTTAATACAACTCAAAATGGGTTGTTACAAGTTGAAAATCTTGATAGCTTTCTTTTCATGACTAGTCCAGAAAATTCAACTTTCCTGCTGCAAAACGATACAGAAAAAAAATATATACTGTATCAAAATATCGTTAATATTGTTTTAACGCATAAATCAGTGGCATATTTAATAAAGATACTAGTAATATAAATTGTTTTGTAAAAGCAATTACCTAATACAGTTAAATTTTGAGATTTATTAACAAGCGACATGCGCTCATTACCTTAATTAAACTCTCACTCTATATAATCAATAGAAAGGGTTGATTATGTTTTAAAATCTAAATCGGTGATACACTTAATGAAGAAACTAATAATGCAAACTGTTTTATAAAATAATTTGACCATTATAATTAAAATTTGAAATTTATTAAAGTGCGAGGTGTGCGCCTTACCTTCATTATATTCGTATTCCCTATAATTAATAAACAACCTACATTGTTTTGTAAAAGAATTTGTCCATTATAGTTAAATCTTAAGATTTATTTTAGAGTAACGTGCGCACAACACAGTGAATAAATTCCGATTCTCTACAATAAATAGCAGACGTTGTTTATGATTTAAAATCGAAATCTGTGACGTCATTTACTAAAGAAATTAGTGATATAAATTCTTTGGAAACAGTGTACCTAATAAATCTAAAATTTTTGTGATTATCAAGCGCCCGTTCGTATAAATGCGTGCATGCTATGGTTTACCCCAATTAATAGAATGATTACCATTAGTTGATTGTATTTTAAAGTTAACTTGCATTTTTTTATGTAGATTCTATACAGGGTGTCTCTACAAGGTCTGTGCAAAATACTATGACAACTTTCTTAGACTTAAATATGAGGATCCAGCCCCTTTACCTTGGTCCAAAAGTTGATAGTTTGCGGAATACAGGGTGTCAAAGTTAATATTTTTTTAAACTCTTTTTTAAATATTTATCTTAATAATAACAGGATTTGCACGAAATTTGGTACCTAGAGGTTTTCTATGGTGAGAAATGCAGATTTGAGCATAGATTTGATGTATCTTCCAGAGGACGCCACCAGCAGCCGTTTGTCTACATTTAAAGCTCTCGGTATATCAAATTTCTAGTCGGAAATTCTTATTCCCTTATATGTTTTCTTCAAAAAATTTATACTTTGAAGATGTCGCTTCGAGCAGCCGTTTCTATGATAATCGAATTTAAATGTTTCATTGCGTACTAAAATTCATCATAGCAACGACTAAACATTATTAAGTACTGTTATTCGCTATGGCATGCCCTACACTAACGCAGAAATGACCCATATGATATTAGTTTATGGTTATTGCCCACGAAATGGTCGAAAATCGATCAGAGTATACCAAGAAAGGTTTCCAAATATACGCGTTCCAAACCAGCAAATATTTTACGCTGTTGGAAGGCGTCTTCGAGCAACCGGTAGTGTTGGTCTTGCTACGGTTGATATGGACGGAATCGTACTATTAGGACAACAGAGGTTGACGAAGAAATTTTAGAACGAATTGTAGAAAATCTGAGTTTGAGCACCAGACACATTGGTCTGGTTTCTAAGGATACGGTTAACACAAATTTAACACATACCAAAGCAACTTTTTATTTATGTATTTAATAAAATTAATAATAATTTTTTGAACGATTTATAATTTAATAAATGTTTGCTGTTTTGGTTTTTTGTTATTGACCTTGTACGCTATTCCAATTGTTCTTTTCCAGCTCATTCTTATGTTGTTATGTTGTTCTGTTGTTGTTGGTCGGTTCGTCCTCAAACTCGCTTCAAATTCTTGGACCAGTCCTAAACCTGGATAAAGTGTGAAGTAGGGCTATGATGAATTTTAGTACGCAAAGAAACATTTAAATTCGATTATCACAGAAACGACTACGCGAAGCGACATCTTCAAGGTCACCTTTTTTTTAAGAAAACATATCAGGGAATAAGAATTTCTGACTAGAAATTTGATATACCAGAAAAAAGATATGGAGCTTTAAATGTAGACAAAGGGTTGCTGGTTTCGACCTATGAAAGAGATTAATTGTTTCGGTCGCCTTGGTAACCAGAGTGGTGAAGCGCACTTTTAGATATGTATAAAATATCTTCATCTTTAAAAGTTTTACAATAAATCTTTATGATAATTCGCGATTTCTGAAAAAATAATATACATGAAATCGCCAGACTCGGAGCCTTAAAATACTCGAACTAAAATGGCTCGTAATTCTAAATGGTCCCTAGACAATTATTCAACCTTTTGCTGGCTGTTATGTCAATATCTATTGTAAAACAATTTATATTAGTTTCCTCACTAAATGTACCACCGAATTAGATTTTAAAACTTAATCAACCTCTTCTATTTATTATAGAGAATGAGATTTTTATTAATGTCATGCGCGTACGTCGCTCTTCATTTGATCCCAAAATGTAACTATAATGAGCAAATAATTTTACGAAACAATTTACATTTCTCGTTTTTTTTTATTAAATATTTCATCTAGTTTCGGATCCTTAAAGTACTCGAACCAAAGTGCCTTGTAATTCTATATGGGTCCTTGTAATCGTATCCTGTTTCGACTGGCCTGCTCTAATTGACCCGCTTCCTTCTTTTATTGCTAAATTGACCCTTTTAATATTTTAATCGAAATGAATCTTAATTCATTCTTTATTTGCCTTGGCTAATACTCTGTGCAATGAGAAAACTCTTCACTCTACAGGTCTTCTGGAGTGTTTTTAATGCATTTACGATAACAATAAAACTTTAGTATATTTATTCAAAACAACAGACAAAACAATTGTAATTCCTCGTTACAAAGAAAACCAGGTTGCGTGAGAGAAGGGCATGCCGGTTTAAAGCTAGTACTAACATGCAATCGTAAGCTGACGTAATAATTCTCTAGATACCAATTCAATTCAATAATGGAGGCACGTTTGCCGAATTGTTTTGTCACCCCTTTAATTATTAAGCATTAAAAAAAATTCGTGCAAAAACCTGTAGAAGCTCGCGATCTTCTTTCTTCGCATAAGCAAATCCGCCGTTGCTTGGATGCTATTCCCTCATCAAACAAACAAAAGCCAGTTGATACTTAAAAGATAGGCGAACTAATGGGAAAAGCTTCTTATAGCCAATGTTGCAGTTTACTTCTTCAGGAGAAACAGCACTCACTAATATAAATATCGCGCTTACGAATTTTTATAACTTTAATATTTTACAGCGGTTTAGTTCACTTTGACCCTTTAATGGCAGTTATTCATATTTGTTTACGGATGACTTGCAGAACTTGCTTGTGCTTTTCATGTTGACCAGTTTTCATTATTTCGCTGTCAATTACCGAACTCTGTCTTTAGCGCCTTTGTAGCGCCTTATTTCTACGCACACGTAACTTATCACTGCAATATATAAGGTACAGCATTTATACAGCGTACTGCAGAGTAATACATTGAAATAAAATTAAGTTTCATGCTATAATTCACGAGGTATTAATCTTGACAGTAATTCAACATTTTCTGACTGTTATGTAAATGTCCATTATAAAACAATTTAATATTCACGTCACTAATTCTTATTCCAGAATTAATTTTAATTAATCAAGCTCTTCTATGGAGAATACGACTTATTATATGCGCTTCTCGCTCTTAAATAAATTTCAAATAATTGTAATGGTCAAATTATTTTATAAAAATTTTTATTAGTTTCTTCACTAAATGTGAACAAATTTAGATTTTAAACATAATCAACCTTTTCTGCTTATTATACCGGATGTCCAAAGCATCACGACAAGATTGTGGCTTCGCTGTTGATTTTCATTAAAATCATTTAAAAAAAATTATATGGTTCTAATACTTAAAATATTTTAGCACCTACAGGGTGATTCAAAAGTACTGTATCAACCTTTTATTTTAAATGGAACACCATGATTTCATTACATTTTCAGATAGCCTTTTCAAAGATGTATACATTTGTACATATAAAATGCAACGTTGCCAAGTTATTTAACAAAACTGTATTTTTTCATGAATGTAAGGTTACACTAAAATTAATTCTTGGTTTATTATCTAAGTTGAGACAAATTAGTTCAGGGATATAATTAAGCTAGGTATGGGTTTTGAAAAGATGTAAACGTTTTATTGATATATTGAATCGGGGAGAGAAGGCTCCGTGTGAAACTTTAGCATGTTCAACGTACATCAATTCTCTTATTTCAAATGGAACACCCTGTATATTTTGATATGGGCGAATGGTACTCTTAAAGACCTGACTTTTATCTGATACATTGATACCGCTAAAATGTATAGTTTTTAGAATATTTCCATTTTTTTAATATTTCTATAATTATTTTATAACGTAACGATTTAATAGAGTGCCATGATTTCAAGTCACAATACCAGATTAATAGTAATAATTAATTTTATTAAATTTTTAATAAAAACTAAAAATGTAATAGAAATAATAAACAAACAATTAACAAGAAAAGAAGTAGGTAAGTCAAACATATGCAAATGTGCACTTAAAAAATTATAAATAAGGTTCAAACAACTCTCTTTTTTAATGCACTGATTCAATTTGACTGATTCAATCGTTGTCTGTAGGAACGTTGTAAATCATGCAACATTTGTTGGTTACATTACGAAACGCTTGTTGAATTCTTTCCCCTGTTTCTGCAGTAGCCAGCGGTGTTCTATAAACTTCAATACGTCCCAAAAATAGTCTATGAAAGTCAAATCAGATGATCTAGCTGGCCACCTGAGAGGCCCATAACGACCTATCCAACGATCAGGAAATTACTGATATAAAAAGTCCGTCACATCACGAGCCGAATGTGCTGCAGCGCCATTTTGTTGGAACCATATTTCCTCATTAGCGAATGGGATGTTCTCTTCAATTCATGATAGCACGTTGGTTCGCAATAAATTTAAATAATTTCCTGCATTTAAAGTGTTTTCCAAAAAAATAGGGTAATCTGTTGCCAATAATACCAGTCCAAACATTGAGAATCCATCCATGCTGATTGTTTCTGTTATTAATTATATGTGGATTTTCCATGGCGTAATAATGACAATTATGTCTATTTACAAAATAATTGTTGCGAAAAGTAGACTCGTCTGTTATCATAACTGTATTAAAAAAATTATGTGGTTGTTGCAATCACCAACGACAGTAAATTAATCTATTTTCAAAATCGTGTTCATCCAATGCCAGGTGGAGTTGGATCTTGTATGGATGGTATTTACATTAATTAATTATGTTGTGTATTGTAGATTTCTGTAAATCATGTTCCATTGCAACTTTTCTAATACTTATTTGAGGGTCTCTTGTATAACTTTGCACCACTGTAGTTTCCTCGTTGATTACAGGTTTTAACAATTGTACCTTTATATGTAATCACTCCTGTTTCCTATTATGTAAATCATTTGAATTAATTCGTTCTTCGTACATTTCATTTTAAAATTTAGAGTTAACTTCTCTTAATTCAAGTTTTCTTCTAAATACAAATGTAGTGAAAAAGTAGTTTTGAAAGAAATCAAGTTAAAATACACCTAATTGACATATTAAAATTTTGTTTCATTGTTTTTAAATCATGGCACTCTATTAAATCGTTACGTTATAAAATAATTATGGAAAAATTAAAAAAATAGAAATATTTTAAAAATTATAAATTTTAGCGGTATTAATGTATTTAGATGAAAGTTAGGTCTTTAAGAATACTATTCACCCATATCAAAATATACAGGGTGTTCCATTGGAAATAAGAGAATTGATGTCCGTTGAATATGCTAAAGTTTCACACGGTGCCTTCTCTCCCCTATTCAATATATCAATAAAACGTTTACACCTTTTCAAAGCCTGTAAGGCCCACAATTTTGAGCAGGTTTCTTTTATGAGTTACCCTTACTAATTACCACTATGTGGATTTCTTTTTAATCTCGGCTAGTCAGGAATTATGGGAAGTGGGTTTGTAGACTTATATAACTGTTAAACAATTTCGTACCCAGGTTTAATACATATATTTAAAACAAACTTCTGGAATTATAATAATAATATAAAAAAATGATATTCTGTTAAAACAAATTAAGTATTCAAATTTAACAAAATGGTGGAAAATAAACAAAAATAATTTCTAATACAGCACCTGGTATTTGGGCAGCTCACCGCACATCAGAGTAATGCTGGTGTCGTTGAAATGTCGGCGATAAATCCTAAGATTTATAATGTTTCAGGACAGGTGTATCCGGTGTATCGGGGCTCGTCGTCGTCGGTTTGGAAATTTCCTGTAAACAAGCGCGTTATAATGCAGTGTTCAAAATTAAAATAATTGTGGTTTTGTTTCTTTGTAAACAAAAATAATGTGTTCCGGAGAAAATAATACAAGGGTGTGTGCTCAATTCAAAAAGGAGGATTACTGTGATTTAGACAGGTAAGTTTATTCTGGTTATTATATTTTACATTTAAGACAATGTTGTTGAATTCGAGGTTAGAGTGTATTTCAAATCTTTATCGTGGACTGGCTCTTTTATTACTTATATTTTCTTAAGTAACGTTTTCAAATACGGAATAGGTTAAAGAAAAGCAGGTCCTACATACGATTTGATAATTACACGATTAGTGTTAATACAAATTCGTGTTAGGCAACGGTTGTGTGTGATGTGCTTAATTTTTAGGGTTTGTACACACGGACTAAGGGAAAGACTAATTCTAAATTAACTATAAATAATATATACAAGGGGTTATTCAATGTTTTGGAATTCGCAATTTACGGTTTGTAATGGTTCATATGATACAGGAATATTTTCGACAATGTGTTGTTGAAAATTTGATAAGAGTTTATTCACTACTAAAATGTAACGTGACCTTCGTTTTATTGGTATAAAGAGGATGATTCTTTACACTTTAATTGAAGGTGGTTACTTATTTGCGAAATGAAATTTTATTGTCTTTAAGAAGAATTTCCTTAAAGTTTTAATTGTTAAAGCGTAAATAAATCTCGTTAATGTAATGGATTTCTTATTGTAAAATAGAAATTCTTTCACTTTGAAGTAAAACGTAAAATTTACTTTCTTGTCGTATAAATTTAATGTTTTACACAATTCAGGTTGTTTTCGTTAATAATTTGGATTTGATGTTCAGGTGTATTTTCGTGATATACAGGGGGAGTAAATTATAAGTGTTGATAGCCAAGCAGGGAGCTCGAGCTAAATCAACAAATTCTAGAGATTCTATTTATTCAAAGCTGGAACGGACACTTTGAATATATAGAACTATATACAGGGGTTCAAGATATATCTGGTGTTCATTTATAATCTCGTTAATAGCCAAGACAGTGGGCTCAATAGTCTAAATTAACGAATCTTAGAAATTCTATTTATTCACAGCTGTATCGGATACTTTGAATGTATAGAACTATATACAGGGGTTCAGGATAATTTGTAAATTGTCGTTTTCTTAGGTTATAGCGCGTGTTGTGAGCAACCAGACGTAGCCTTAGAGAGTCCCATTAACTGAAGAAGCCCTATAATAATCCCGGTGACCGCCGGTGTTAACCAGTCAATCTATCTAAGATCAGTATAATACGCAAAACCTCTTTGACGTCAATTAATTTCTTAAGGATGGTTTGTTAATAGGAATTTCTAGGTACTACAACTATTTTCGTAAAAATTGGTTATACTTCAGAGTGTTAGAATTCTATTTAATTCAATTGAAATTGCTTTAAGAACGGTCCGGCGGTTATGTTCTCGAATAGAGAATTTCAGGTGTAATAAATTATTATAAACGGGCAGGCAGGAGAGTATTTGCAGAGAAGCGTTCTACAAACAGAATTTCAGGTGCAATAATAAATTATTACAAACGGGCAGGCAGGAGAGAGTATTTGCAGATAAGCGTTCTACAAACAGAATTTCAGGTGTAATAATAAATTATTACAGACGGGCAGGCAGGAGAGTATTTGCAGAGAAGCGTTCTACAAATACAATCCAAAGTAAAAGTTAAAATTTTCGCTTAGAAACCTTGCGAATGAGTGGGGTTTTAGGTAGGAAATGTCGCAACATTTCTGCACATCGTGAAAGTGGGGTATCGGTACGCACGCAAAAGTGCTGATTATTTACATTTATTTAGAACTGGAATAAAATGAATTATTATTTAAACATTATCTTAATAATTTTCATTAAAATAACAATTTATTTGTCTTACCCAATTCTGGCTTATTACAAGCCTATACCTAGCTTAATGTGTCCCTGAACTAATTTGTCTCAACTTAGATAATAAACCAAGAATTAAATTTTATGCTAACCTTACATCCAGGAAAAAAAACATTTTTGTTAAATAACTTGGCAACGTTGCATTTTACATGCACAAATGTATACGTCGTTGAAAAGCTTATTCATTAGGTTATCCAAAAATGTAATGATATATAGAGTGTTCCATTTAAAATAAAAAGTTCATACTCCCCTACTTTTACGAATCACCCTGTAGGTGCCAAAATATTTTTAAGTTATGCACGTATTGGAACCATATAACCTTTGTATAAATGATTTTAATGAAAAATCAACGGCGAAACCACAATCTTTCGTCGCGTGACGCTTTGGATACCCGGTATAGAGTAGGAGTTTAACTAATGTAACGCGCGCATGTCGCTCGTCAATTTAACTATAATAGGCAATTCATTTTATACAACAACTTATTTTACTAGTTGCTTTATTAAGTGTGCTACTGATTTCTGATGTCGTCCGTTTTTAGTCAATTGCTCAAACATCAAAGTTGAATTTTCCGAACTAATCATGAAAAGAAACCTGTCAATATTTCAACTTTTATTTTCAACATTAAAACTTAATTAATTGCTTCGCTCGCCTCAGCAACCAGAGCAGTGGTGAAGCGCACTACTAGATTTGTATAGCACATCTTTATCTTTAAAAGATTTACAATACATTTTTATAATTAGCGATTTCAGAAAAAATAATATACACGAAATCGTCAGTAAAATGTGTCACTTGACTCGAAGCCTTAAAATACTCGGACTAAAGTGCTTCGTATTTCTGTATGGGTCCTCGATAGAAATTCAACATTTTCCTGACTGTTGTGTAAATACAGATTGTAAACTTTTATGTAAATATTTATTGTAAAACAATTTATATTATTAGTTTCTTCATTAAACTGAATTAGATTTTAAAACGTAACCAACCTCTTCTATTTATTACAGAGATTACGAGTTTAATCAATAACTAATTAATGAATACACTTTAAACCTATTTTACAGAAACAATTTGTATTTCTTTAATAAATATGCCACCGATTATGACTTTCATAGTAACTTCTATTTATTTTACAAAACGAAAGGTTAATAAAGGTACTCCACGTGGGTTGCTCTGCAATAAATCTCAGCAATTAATAATTGTAATGGAAAAATAACTTTAAAAAGCAATTTATATTGCTAGTTTCTGTATCCCATTTCAATTTGAAAATGTAATTAACCTCTTCTATTTAATATAGAAAATGCGAGATTAATTAAAGTATTCCGCGCACGTCGCTGTTCAATAAGTCTCAAAATTTAACTATAATAGACACATTATTTTATAAATCAATGTATACTACTAGTTTTTTCATTAAATGTGCCACTGATTTCGATTTTAAAACAAAATCTACTTCTTATATTATGGAGAATGGGAGATTAATTACGGCAGAACTTTTTATGCAAACTCCAAACGTAACCCAGTTTTGAATAAATTTTCAAGTCATAGTGTGTCCAATGAGGTTAAAATTTGAGATTTAGTGACATGAGGGACGTGAGAATATTACCTTAATTCAACTTGAATTTTCAGTATGAAACAGAGAAGGTTGATTATAGTTTAAACTCGAAATCAGTGGCACATTTAATGAAGAAATTGGTTATATATATCGTTTTCTAAATCGGTTTCAATTGGATGTTTATTATAGAAAGACGTGCGTGGACTATATTAAGTAAACTCTATAGTGAATAGAACATTGATCTTGTTTCAAAACCAAAGATGGTAATCGTTCATTAATTCAAAACTCATATTGGATGTATGATCAGGATATAAATGAACCCTTAGTCTCTCATCCAATTTTATTCACTAAGAATGTTGATGCTGACATTTGTTTCAGTCTAATACAAAAAGGAAGACCATTATCAAAGCTTAAATGCTAAAAAAACACAATAAGTAACACAACATGTAACTTATCTAATAACCTCTAAACATACTTCAATAATTATTTGTGGACTACGAAACCACCTCACACACATATTACGTCAATGTACAAATAATTAATATAATTCCGTAAAAGATTAAAAGTCTAAGAAAATTTAAAACAAGAAAAACGTGTTGGCTATGTTGGAAGTTAACCTTAATAATTAGGTGTGAGCAACGTCAAGATGGTACTGCATTCGCCAAAATTCGAGGGCGATCGGTAATAACCTCGTTCAACACTGTTACTGCCATGTTTTTTAAATGTTTGTGTATTTCTAGGTTTTCGTAATTAATTAGATTTCTGTATCTGTCTGAGCTGTATAGAACGTCTACGTCAGTATTGCGATTACAATTATGTTTTGACTCTAGAATGTGTGTAGCAAAGTTAGATTTGTTGTTGAGTACGTTCTTAGTTTTTAAAGCTCTTACGTGTTCACACACCCTCACCCTCACGTTACGGCTAGTAATGCCTATGTATCTAGCGTTACAATCCTGGCATTTGGTGTCTTCATTGTTACCGATTGCATTGGTAAGGTTGTTTGTTACTTTTTGAGCAATATTGTATTGGCAGGTTTTAAATACTGTGTGGATTGATTCAGAAATATTGTTAAGGTATGGTATAGATCCTAAATATGTGACATCGTCTGCTTCTATGGGTATTAAACCGGTACTACTCAATATTGATAATTTGTTCTGTTTTTGTTTGTTAGTATTTTGTTTACAATTTTTCCCCATAACCATTGCTCTCGGCAACGTTTTTGATAGTGCCCAGTTCTTTCTCAAATTTGTCTGATGGCATAGGTACGGTTAGTAATCTATTAATCATTGAGTTTAGGGCTGCTAACTTATGTTGATAGGGGTTATTACTATCAAACGGTAATATATTATCCGTGTGAGTTGGCTTACGGTAGACCTCGTATAAATAGTGGTTATGGTAATCGTATAAAAAGTGTTTTAATAATATAATAAATTAATAAAAAAATAAGTGTAAAAATGTTCTCCAAAACAAATCGTTAAACTAACTCAAGATACAAACCATTCACCAAAAATAATGCCTTTGACTCAGTCGGTTGATTAATGTAGGGTGATTCAATCTTTTGATTTGTTTAATTACCACAATTTCTGCTCGATTACTTCCACTGAACATCAATAGAAAAAAAAATGCAATGTAACACTAATAAAATGATCTCGGACGCCAAGTTATTTTTTAATTATGTTGGGAATAACTCAATCGAGGTTTACAATAAAAATTTACCAAAATGTAAAAATAAAAAAATATACAAACGATGCTAATTAATATGTAAAATTTAGGTTATATAAAATATATCTTAAAAATAGCCTTAAATTACTAATTTAAAAGTTATAAATTCATAAATTTTGTACACAAACTTTTAATAACCTCTGGCATCTAAACTATTACGGAAATGTCAACCAAGGTGATGTCATCTTTGCACCAATATAGCGCAATATCTCGAAATAATACTTTACGTTGTAAACCACACCAAAATGGAATTTTCCTTCTTATAAATTTATCTTTATGAAATTGAATTATCCGTTTATTGCATTTTCTTGAAATTGTGAAAATGAGACGTACGTAAAATGGAATTAATTGTGCAATCAAAAGCGGAAAATTGAAAATGTAAAAGTAAAAAAGAGAAAGTGCCTGAAAAGAGCAAATGTTTTAATTTTTAGTATTACGAGTTAAATTATCTTACATCAAATCAATGGCACTTTTCACAAAATTTAGGAGGAAACCCAAAAAAAAGCTTCCTGCACAACTCAACATTCATCAGGAAGTGAAAAAATGGACGCTTTAGGATGTCAGATGATATAACCGTGCGCGAAAAATTTGCGCAAAGAATTAAGTCAACGATGACGCATTGCGCGAAAACATTGAGCAGAAAAAATAATTTAAAGAAGGGCGAGTATACCTTTAAGAAGATATGCACTTAAGTTACACCAAAATGCAAATTAAGTTGCCTACCTCATACTTACAAATCATTAATAAATAAAGTTTTTCTTATATTTACAACTAAATGAATGAAGAACCTAAATTACGGTATATTTTAATACAACTCAAAATGGGTTGTTACACTCGAAACTAAATTTATTATCTATTACATTTAACTTAATGTCTAGAACTGGTAAGGTATTATTTTCCGCATGTTCAGCAGTGAAGTTTATGTTATGGTGCCACTGGTTTATTTGTGAATGAAATATTTGTAATTCTTCGTGACTTCCGGTAAAAAGGCATATAATATCATCTACATATCTGTACCAAAACTTAACATATTTTTGAAAGAAGTGATTACCATTCAAATAGGTGGTTTCAATGTGCTTAAGGAAGATTTCACTCAACAGGGGGGATAAACAATCTCCCATGTTTTAGCCTAAGTTTTGTTTGTAAATTTTGTTGTTAGATTGAAAGAGTTTAGGTCAATACAAATGTTAAATATGTTAAAATCTTCTGTCTCTTTATCATTAAGTTTGCTGTTAAACAAAGCGTTATTAACCAATTCTTTAATTACACCAACAGGCACATTGAGAAATAGGTTAACTACATCAAAACTAATTAACTAATTAACTAATCCTCTGGGACATGTATGTCCTTGATTTTATTTATCAGATCAAGTATTATAATAAATTCTGATTCAAATCTAGTTATATCCCTATAGGTTCTATTAAGAAACCTAGCTAACAAGTATGTATAGATTGAAACATATGTCAGCATCAACATTCTTTGTGAATAAAATTGAATGAGAGACTAAGGGTTCATTTATATCTCAAAGATGGTAGCATATTAAGTAATGTAACTAAAGACATAACTTGTTTTGTAATATTGTGCTGTCCCTTTGCTGCTTTACAGCTGTACAAAAATATTACTTTAAGTAATTAAATAAATTTGTATATTTGGTTCAGGGGATTAAGGATCTTTGTTTAAGGTAAGTGTGTGGCTCTTACTGTATTGCGAATTAGTGAGCTGGTTGAAATAAAAATTAAATCTGTCTAAACAGTTAATCAACTATTGGATTCGCCGGGTTCGGGTTGCTTTAGCTTTATCCCTGCGTTCAAACTTCCCACCGGTGTTGACGATGCTGGCGATCTAGCTCGGTTGTTACACGTGCGAGAAAATTAGTAACGTTGTCGGGGTATAATAAGAGTCGCTAAGTAGACCATATATATAATAATAGTAGTAAGACGACACCATCCTCCACGTTTTTGTGACGTCATAGGCCACGCTAACTTTTACTTTTCACCTGGACAGTAGACCTCGGACCTGCCCATGGAATAGGCCCGGGTGTTGACCTTGACAACCACGTGTGGGCATGCTATGACTTTGAACTTGACCTTAAGGCCTCGCGTTGGAGCCCTCCCTTGCAGTTGACCTTAGGCTAGCCAAGGTCAGAACCAAAGTCTAATGCTAACCAGTAAGACAGGTATATAAACTTGTGTTAGGGTCTGCGCCCTCTTGTCGTGGCCCCCATTACGATAAATAGTATTCTAAGGGCGCCCTAATAATAACCTGCAAGACAGGTCTTCGGAACTTGTGCCAGGGTTCGCGCCTTCTTGACGTGCCTCCCTTGGCACGAACTTTGAATTTGTCTGATTGTGGCGCCATCCAGTAGTGTATGAACTAGCGAATGTTTTCTGTAATAGAAGTTGATTGTGCGAGTCTCACTCTCTCTCTCTTTGTCTCGTCTCTCTTTCGTCTCTCCCAGCTCTCAAACAAACAAACAAATCAATTAATCAAATCAAATTAATCAATTCAATTAAGCAAATCAATATCAAACAAATCACGCTTCATCAAATCAAACAATCAGATCTATCTCAAGATCACATCAATCTCAATCAATCAAATCATAACTTACAGCTTGCGAAAACCAGCATACAGTACAAAAATACTGATTCGGTTTAACTTACAGCTTGCCCGCTAAAACTAACCACAATTCAAAATACCAAACTGATTTTGCATTTAAATTAGTAAAATGGCAATGTAAAAATATAACCAAATTCGGTGTCCGACCACTATATTATTTTACATGCAAGGAATTTCTTAACGGAAATAAAATCTCACGTAAACGACTTTAGATTTATAAATAAGACGACATGTCCTAAGTCCTTATTGAAAATGCTCAATCACCTAAATACCTATACAATAACAAGCAAATATAACTAAACTTCAAATTAGATCCGAATACCAAAAACCTAATGACCTGGCTCAAATTTATTTTAATTTCTCATTTAACCGTCTTATCGCATTATAACTGTAGCATTTTTAGTGGGACCTTGCTTGTTTACTTATATATCTTGAGATTATAAAGGTTAGCCTTCAACAATGCACATACAAAAATTAGTTTAAAATAAGACGAATTATTGTCATATACATCAAAATTAATAACTGGTATGGTTAATATACGATTTAAACATGTGCTAAGTTTAGTAATAAGCACGATAAAAAGTAAATATACTAGTGATCTCAGATTTTCATATGATGTTTAAGTTAGGATGATGACAAGAATATCCTTTAGTATCGTTACACAATTCGATATGCAAGGTCAGTTTAAGCATCCGTTTTCGCTAATAGTATCAGGGCCATCGGGTTGTGGGAAATCGCATTTTATAGTCAATTTTCAAAAAAATATCGAAACTGTCTGAGATACAGCTTTTGAAAAAATTATGTGGTTCTACAGCGAGTGGCAACCATTATTAAAAGATCTCTCAGTGGAATTTCAGAAAGCTTTACCTGATATGAAGCAGTTTGATTTAATAATAATTGACGATCTAATGCGCAAAACTAATGGTTCTGTGGTTTATAATTTTTACAAAGAGTTGTCATCATAGAAATCTAAGTGTGTTTTTCTTAACGCAAAACATATTTCATCAAGGACATGCCTCTCAACGCTCATTATATAATCTTGTTTAAAAACCCACTCGACAGAGCTCAGATACAGTATTTTTCAAGACAGGTTTCATCTGACGATCCGAAATATTTAAAGGCTGCGTACCAGGATGCCACTTCATATAGGTAACAATCGCACTAGCGAGGCTATAGTTAATGCGAAAGGGCAGGTAGATGGGGAATTATAATAAGCGTGAGAGAGATAAAGTGTAAAGGTCCTTGATGTATGTAACGAAATATCTGTGTCTCCTTTAATTTGGATTCCGCCTCTATAGTATTTTACATACAAGGTCTGTCTGTCTGTTATCAGAAATACCTTTGTCAAAAAGGGCCTTAGATTTGATAGTCAAGATAAGTATGCTGGCCGCACATAAGACAGTTTTATATACAAGTTCTGCCTTAGCAGAAATACCTTTGCCAAAAAGGAGTTTAGATTAAATATGTCTCTAGGAAAGATATTAGAGCGTGGTTACAGAAACAAGAAGCGTACACTATGCATAAGCCTGTAGTGAGAAAATTTACTCGAAACAGGTACATTGCGAGTAACATTTTTGAGTTATGGCATGCGAATCTTTTTGGCAATATGAGAAATCTAAGTAAATATAATGGACGGCTATAATTATGTGCTGACGGTTATCGATGTGTTTAGCAAGACGGCGTGGGCAGGAGCTCTGAAGCTGAAAACTGCAGGTTGTATAATCGACGTATTTTCGGATATTTTCCTAAAATGCGAAAATATATCTCATATACATAAAATTTTGCCACGCGATGTTTTCAACGACCCCATCTCTCTACTGGTCTGCCTTCCAAATGCAGATTTGTTTGTTTGTGATGCCATCTAGTGGTGTATTTTTAAACTAGCGAATATTTTCTGTAATAGAAGTTGATCGTGCTCGGCTCTCTGGTCTCCCTCGTCCCTCGCGCCTCTCTTGTGTCTTTCTCTCTCTCTCTCTCGTCTCCCTCGTCTCTCTCGTTTCTCTTCTCTCTCTTGGGACTGCCTATCCATCTATATTCAAATTCTCGATTGAAGTAGTCTCTGACATTTAACGCAAAGTGCACAGGAGTACCGTCATGTTGTAGCTGCATATTTTGCCTTAACACAACAGGGAGTTTTCTCAAAAGTTGAACCATTTTGAAAAAAATACAAATATTCAGCAACATTAAACTTTCCGCTAAAATTACCCATAATACTACACTAAGCATTCACAGCCCACTGTCGCTACGAATTAACTAATTTTACCATTTTTGGCTTTTACGTTTCATAATAGTGAAGATTCTGACAGCTTAAGTTACCACTCTGAGTAAAATTTGACTCGTGGGAGAATAATACATTTTGGAAAAAGTTAGGTATTATTCATTTCATTGTTCTCCTAATGTCCAAATCAGGGCTCAACAGTTTTTGATGGAAGGATAGTCATGGCACTTGTTCCTCTTAATATTTTACTAACGATAGAACGGGGTACATCGGTTTCCTTGGATATCGTTACCGAACTGGTAGAAGGCTCTGAAATTATAGACAACAAACCATTCAATTGGTCTTCGTCGCTTATCCTCCTAGCCCTTTCACATTTTTCATAATTCACATTGCCTATTCCAATAAACCTTTCCTTAAGTTTTTCTAAACCTCTAACCGAGGATTGTCTTCTATCGGGATGTTTTGCGCATACATCCTTTGAGTTGACAAACAATTTTGATCAGCAGATCCTATAACGAACATCATGTCAACCAGTTCCGTTATTTCAAAATTCATTTGTATTTAGTTATCTACAAACATTAACATGACATAACAAAAAACATCACATTTATGATATTTACGGACAAAACACAACATCAACAGGAATAAACAAACATTTTTTTTTGTTTCCACGTCAACATGTAGCCGGTTGACTTGATCAAAATAAAAATTAATTAATTTTTTTTAAATTTTGCCGAGTAATTCGGAAACGGTAAATTTTAAAGATAGGATAACTTACATCAAATTAAAATTTGACAACAAATCTGAAAACGGTATAAAAATTAGGGTATTCCATTTGAAATAAGCAGGTTAGTGGGAAATCTGGAACTGCGGTAGGATCTGTAATAAACAAAATACGCACTTTGACGCACTAATGAGCAATTCTACGTATATATATATATATATATATATATATATATATATATATATATATATATATATATATATGTGTATACATAGATTTGCTTAATAAAACATCTCATTGTACTAGTTAAGATATGATGTTTCCATTTATGACCAATGTAAAGAATATCGAATTTCCGTTTTAAATTGGCAATAGACGTTCAAGGTGTGAATTTGCTTTTTTTTTTAAATAGGCCACTCGAGATTCAACGATTTTCGTGAAAATAAAGTCTAAACAACATGAAAAACTTTGTTGCAATGCTGCATTAGTTTCACTTTAAAAATATAAACTAGTTTTCAAAACTCAAACTACTGTAATAACTATTTGTTCTTTCTCTCCTTGATTTCCATGGTCTGCTCTAATCCAAAGTAAGATGGGACAGAGTATATCGCGATAACCATGCCTCATACGCCCTGAAAAAATATTATTTTTAATTAATTATGCATACGTCAAAAATTATAAATTTAAAATAAAATAAAATTAATAGTAATTTTTAATTGCATATTTTTGAACTTATTCGTTCATAACAAAACTTATAATAATTTAATGCATATGACAAACTTACGAAAAAAAATCGGATCATTTTTTGACAAAATTCCAAATTAATGTGTGAAATAGGTACTCAAATGACATATAAATTAAGTATTATATATCTGTATATGTTATATAAAAAATATATTGTGTTAGAATTGATAAAATAAAGTTACACATTTACCAATTTTATATTTAGCTTCATTTATACCTTTTGTTTTATTGAATGTTAATCTACATTTTTGAGCTATTATTAATGTGCGTATTGTTCTAAACATGAAACGCGCACGCACACACGTACATGCACACGTACACGCACACGCACACGCACACGCACACGTACACGCACACGCACACGCACACACGCACACGCACACGCACACGCACACGCACACTCACGCGCACACGCTGTAACGTGCCAATTCCTGTCTGTCGTTACCTTAATTTAAATTTAGAACTTTTATTATTATCGATAAGTATATTTACATTACATTAGTATTTTTAAGCATTTCTTTCTCGTTTAATAATTAAATTTTTATATCGCAATACTTTCTATTCAGTCTACATAATTACGAACGTCCCTGTGTATATCTTAGACATTCAATTTTAGTTCTATGTGCAGCATGAGTGAGCATGCTGGTGCATTTCCGTTTATCATGTCGTGCATTTAAGACGTTATCTTTTTTAAGTTTTGCTTCCCTTTTATAAGGTATGTAAACGCGTTTAATTACATTTTCTATATATTATATTTAATAGGGAACAAAGGTAGGAATAAGAATACCGTTTATCTTAACAAAAAGTTTTTATTTTGGTAAATTTACGTATCATTGAGTGGAGTGGGTATGACGTCACGAACAGTTACTTTGTTAAAATGGAAAATTAAGGCAAAGTCATCTTTATGAACCTAAATGGAGATACCTTTGTTTTGCATCAATCACATAAGCTGTTATACATATTCTTCGTTCGAATCTGCGTTCGCTATATCTTTCAGTTGTTGTAGGGACAACAACATTTGATGTCAATTATCGAATGTTACTATATGCTACCGTTCGTATAATATTTATGTTGAAGACAGATGAAACTTATAGTGCTTACCTATACGCCTCTGTTTCGTTTATTTGTACGTTAATTACAAATGGAAATTACCTTTACATTATCGTATATTTGTCTTTGAATTGGAAATGAAAATTCTCAAGTTACAGTTCGTTTAAGACGAGATTAAAACATTTGTTTTGTACAAGTAAGTACTTATCCTTTTAGTGCAGTTAAGTAAATAACAAATCAGTTAGTGTTATTTTGATACGGTTAAGAAAAGGAACAGTTGACTCCTGCTCCTGACAAAAACATTTGAGTTCATAACCCATCACAACTAATTTGTTGACATAGGTCAATACACGTTTCATTATTTTTATTACTTCATGTTGAATAGATTGCATTTTGAATTCTAAGTAAACATAGATAGTAAGCTTATCTACAGTGTTTAATTTAGTGATTTTAAGATTGTAAGGCAGTACAAGAAGTATCATTTTAGTTATTTTACCCTGATATTAATCAGACATTTTGCTTTATTAAATATACATATAAATACAGATGTTTAGTGCTTATTCAGATTACCTATTATGTTCTGAGATACAACCTTTCTCAATTTTTGTTGTGTTTTATTTATTAAACCTAGAAATTGAGTGGTGCCCAATTAAAACAAATGCTAATACTGATTATATCTGAAAATATCTCTGCCTGCCTCACACCTGATGAACGAGTTCTCAATTTCAGTAAGTTTGTACCTCACTGAGCTGGACCGTGGTGCAATTTACCTTTCTAATATAACAACACATATAAATTTTAATTTTTTGTTATAACGCACACGCAGACGCACACGCACACGCACACGCAAACGCACACGCACACGCATACGCACACGCACACGCACACGCACGCGCACACGCACACATACACGCACACGCACACTCACACGAACACGCACACACGCGCACGCGCACACGCACACGTACACGCACTCGCACGCGCATACGCACACGCACATGCACACGCACACGCATCACGCACACGTACACGCACACGCACACGCACACGCACACGCACACGCACACGCACACGCCCACGCACACGCACACATACACGTACACGCACACTCACACGAACACGCACACACACGCGCACGCGCATACGCACACGCACACGCACACGCACTCGCACACATACGCACACACATGCACATGCACACGCACACGCACACGCACACGCACACGCACACGCACACCACGCACACGCACACGCACATACACGCACACGCACACGCACACGCACACGCACACGCACACGCACACAACACGACACTCACGCGCACACGCAAACGCACACGCACACGCATACGCACACGCACACATACACGCACACGCACACTCACACGCAACAACGCACGCGCACACGCACACTCACATGTACACACACGCAGACGCACACGCACACGCACACGCACGCACACGCACGCACACGCACACGCACACGCACACGCACACCACACCACACGCACACAGCACACCACACGCGCAGTCGCACACGCACGCGCACACACACGTACACCCACACGCACACACACGGACGCCATACGCACGCAACACACAACACATACACACAAACACACACACACACACACACACACACACAGCACACACACACCACACACACACACACACAACACACACACACACACACACACACACATCACACACAACATACCGTACACAAATACAACATCTACATATTCAACGTACACACACACACACACACAGTCACTACCACATTGCACCACACTGACGCTCACACTCACAGATAACGCAACACACCCACAGTGTCGATCTTGGACTAATCTTACGTCAATACGTGAGCTAAAGTTGATTTACGTATAGTGAAAAAAAAGTCTTTGCATAACATTCTATACCTGCATACGTATATATAGGTTGGCAAGGCTAATACATCTCATGTACTAGTTAAGAAGATATTCCATGTTTACCATTAGATTATCGATTTCACGTGTAACATGCTCACACGCACATGACACGCACACGCACACTCACACGAACACGCACACACACGCCACGCGCATGCGCACACGCACACGTACACGCAACTCACACGCATACGCACACGACACATGCACACGCACACGCATACGCACACGCACACGCACACGCACACGCACACGCACATACGCACACGCACACGCACACGCACACGCACACATACACGTACACGCACACTCACACGAACACGACACACAGCACGCATAGCACACGCACACGCATCGCACACTCATACGCACACGCACATGCACATGCACACGCACACGCACACGACACGCACACGCACACCACGCACACGCACACGCACATCAACGACACACGCACACGCACACGCACACGCACACTAACACGCACACTACGACGCACACGCAAACGCACACGCACACGCATACAGCACACGCACACACACGCACACGCACACCACACGCACACACAGCGACGCACACACGCACACTCACACACACACAGCAACGCACACAGCACACGCACACACACACACCACCACACCACACCACACACACACAGCACACACACACACGCAAACACACCACACGCACACGCCAGTCCACACGCACGCACACGCACACTACACCCACACGCACACACACGGACGCGCATACCACGACACACACACACACACACACACACACACACACACACACACACACACACACACACACACACACACCACACACACACGACACACACACACACACACACAAACACACACACGCACACCACACACACACACACACACATACATACACACACACACAGCACTCACTCATCACACTCACTCACACTGCTCACACTCACACACATACGCACGCACGCCCACGCACAGAGTCGATCTTGGCAAAAGTTCGTCAAACGTGAACTAAAGTCGATTTGGCGTTAGTGAAAAAAAAGTCGTTTGTATAACATTCTATACGTGCATACGTATATGTAGGTTGGAAGGTACATTAGTAGTGTTGGAGAAGATATTCTGTTTACATTTTATATTTCACGTGTAACATCTCCAATAATATACTCAATAGTATAGAAAAATGTAACTATCCATATAAAAATATGACTCTCACTTATAGAGGCATTGTAAATCTTTGGAGTTAAAATAAAAATCAATAAAGTTAAAACATATATTAATTTATTAAATTTACAATTTTCACAAAATATTTTTTTTACACTAATTGAGCATAACACTGTTAATGTAATCGATTTACCATTAAAACATATGTAATTTTTGGTAATGGATGGCCACATTTATATGTATTACAATTCTATTTTATAATTTACAATTAAGGAACAATTTCTATGTCTAGGTAACATTTAAATAATTAAATAAAATATCATCATCCATAAACAACTGGTGTTATTGTGCGTAGTGTTCAATGTGGGAAGTACAAATTTCACGTTTTATTGTTTGAGTAAAAAGAATACAAAAATGCAAATATGTGTTCTTATTGTTGATTCCAAACACTTTCCAGCGATGCTAACTGGATATCATTATTCCTATTAATGGTTTCTATACGTTATTATACAATATAATTATTAATTTCGAAGTGAATTTAGTTTTTAATATGATACTTTAAAATTTATTCAATTGGTAACCCCACCACTATCCAAACTAAATTTACAAAGTTAATGTGAAGTATTATACATCAAATTTGAAAGACACAACCAAGCTTTATGATGCAATATTTGTTAAAATTGATATTTTGTAATGTATGAAACAATTTCCTAAATCTTTTAACGTTTCCAATTGTGTACTTTAGAAGGTCCTTTACAAAAGGTAACATTGGTATATGGTAAAGATGTCTTTTATTGCGTGACTGTATAACATTCTTCTACCGGTAGTATATTTATTTGCCTATTAGAGTTGACCAGCAATAGTCTTAAAATAATCCTTGTTTTCTGAAATAATTGACAGTCTACGGGATTTATATGCGTAACTAAATTATTACCAGTAATTTTCTATTTATTCTGTAGCACTAATGAACAATAAAATCCTATAATCTCCAAAATAGCTGTTATAATCATTGCAACAACTAACTCAGGGACAAATGCTAATTTAACGACATTTCTGATATTCAGCTTTCATACTGTCACGCTATGATAATTGCGAAAATGTTAAAATTAAATACCTACATCATTTGCTTCCTAAGCAATAAATTGAGGCACACACTTCCTTAATACGTTCTAATATCACACTCATATAAATAATATAAATTCTTTATACATTATACAAATATATAAATTTCGTAACTACGAACATTTCGTATTTGTAATTTTCAATTTCCTAGATATATTGGACTAGTATTGAAAAGGATTAGCATTTAATTATAATTCGTTTTAATTATGAAAAATTATAACAAAATAGTTTCACTTTAAAAATGTCTAATATTTTTGTACATTGAAAATTCCTCTCCAAGTTTTCCTTTATTAAGTCGTTTACATGTACATTGTTTCACACCAGTATCGATGTTTGGCATAGTACGCGATTTTGGAAATGGTCTGTTTACTTCATTCCTTTCATCACTGTCTAAATGAGCGCAGCTACTTTTAATATTATTAAGCATCAACGATTCTTCGCGAAATATATGTACATCCATTGAAGTATAATCTAGCCAACTTGTTTTTAAAATCCCATTTCTGGAAAACTGGGGAGAAGATAAACTTTGAACCTCCGTAAAGTCCGGTTTTATAATATTTAATTTAGTTTTACTGTTGGTGTCATTATTTTTACGAAAAACTCCTCGAGTAATTTTTAAAGATTTTTCTTTATCGTTTATTGGTTTCATTGGTATACTATCTAATGCCTTTTGAAGTTCAGCGTCTAAAATTGTCACTTGTTTTATTTCCTGCAGTGCAGGCTTTCTTCGAAATGACACTACTAGGGGTCGATGAGGTTCTTGTAGACGTCTCATTTCCTTTTCTAAGTATCTAATGGTACTTTGTTGACTACACGAATCGGTATTACTTTGACTATTTACTTGTGATGACCTTCCTGATAAAGCCGAATAACATTTCTCTCTGTCGGTCTTTGAATTCTTCCTTAAAGCTCTTCGTATTGTTTCCTGTAAATATAAAAAAATTAGAACTTTCTAAAAATTTTTAAATTTAGAAAATATTTTAATAATATTTTTGGTGTCAATAACTATTCCTAATTTTCAGAAATGATATAGGACACTTAAAGAAACATTTTTTATTAATAAACTAGTTTCTTGGTGTTGAGATAAACTGAAAAAAAGTGTAGCAACCTATGAAAAACAACTATTTTCGTTGTTGTCATTTGTTGTCATTTTACGTGTGTCACAAATTATTCCTTATTAGATAAATGTGTTTAATTGTCATTTTACGTGTCACAAATGAGTATTTATTAGATAGATTGAAAATGCATCATTTTACAAATACTGAATTAGCAGACACGCATATGGCCTACGGAGCAGCTTACGGTAATGCTAAAGAAGCAAGGAAAATTTATGCGGAGCAGTATCCTCAACGTCACGTACCCTGTCATACATGAATTTCAAGATTGAATTAGCGTATGCGAGATACTGGTGAACTTCAAGTAACGAACATAGATTCGAGAGTCGATCGTACTGTCCGAAATGTTGACTTTAAGGACCAAGTTTTGCAACAATTTGAAAATAACCCGAAAACAAGCACTCGTGCCATTGCCCATGCGATGAATACATGCCACACATCTGTATGGAAGGTATTAAAATCATCCATGGAAATTTTCTGTTAATACGTGGGCTGGGATTGTTGACAATTATGTAGTGGTACCATACTTACTGCCAGCACGGTGAGATGGTCATGTGTGTAGAATTTTTCTGGAACATACTTTACCAGAATTGCTTGAAAATGTCCCACTGAATATTCGAAGAAAAATTGTTTTCCAGCATGATGGTGCCCCAGCACACTTTGGATTATATTGCCGCAATTATCTAAATGCACAATTATCTAAATGCACAATTTCCAAATAGATGGATTGGAAGAGGTGGGCGTTCACCAGATATGACTCTTTTGTATTGGGGTCATATTAAATCACTGGTCTATGAGACATCAGTTAATACAGAAGAAAAGTTAGTGACTCGAATTATTCTGGAGTTTGACGATATTAGTAAACATACGCAGTTATTTCGAAGAATTCGGCAGTCGATTACACATCGTTACAACTTGTGTATCGAAAATGGTGGTCGTAACTTCGAACAATTCCTATAATGTAAAAATGACTTTTTTATCATTGAGATTGTTTTTAAAGATTTCTAGTTCATATCGACACTAAGGAATTTCCTGACACTAGTTTATTAATAAAAAATGTTTCTTTAAGTGTCCTCTGTCATTTTTGAAAATTAGGAATAGTTATTCTGTGACACCCTATATAAAAGTGTTTGCCTGTAGTCAAATTTCCTGATTAATCCTGATTAATTATGTTACGTTATGAAATAAGAACAGAACTTTCCTATCAAAACAAAAAGTTATCATATGTCAAAAAATTAAATGTTAATCTAGTCCCGGAAATATACGTCTTTGCGCTACCGTCTGGAAATACTGTTCCCAGTCCTTAAATCGTCTATACTCCGTTTGCCGAACAGAAATAGTTACGCCCCCCCCCCCAAATTCCCGCAGTATTTAAATGCAACTTTATTGGTCGCACATAAACAATTACTTGCTTTCAACTGTTGTAGTTGGCGTACCTAACAGAACACACGTCTCTAATTCTGTGTTATTCAATATCATACAGTTCAACTGTTTTGTGTTCTCTGTTTTTTAGAATAAAGTAAAGTGTGTTGTGCAACCGTATCTTATTCTAAACGTAGTATATAACTTTATCATCCTTATAAAAGGACGCCCCTATTTTTACAAGTAATAAGTAATTTGAAACTTATGCTGTGTGTTAAAGTGCCAATACTAAAAACATGATGCTTTGTAATTTAGTCTTGAAAAAGTGACATTTCAATTTGTGGTTTTTAAATTTCGCGGTTTATATGATTTTGTTGGTGTGAAACTGGTTGCTGCTTACATTGGCCAAAATAATTAGTGGAGGAGCTTAAACTATTTCTGTTAGGTAAACAGATTTAAACGTTACACTCAATAGTTTGATACTACATATTTTTTTGTAAACAAGAATATTTACTGACAGCTGTCATACATATTGAGGCATATTGCCACCTTGACATTCAATGCTGCCAACATAACTTAAGCTATGATGTCCTTACCAGAAACATTTTCAAAAATATTATTAATCAATTTTGCGCATCACCATCACTTTTGTGATTATTCGCAACTTCACGTCCTGTATTACATCTTGGCCTGCTACTCTGCTGATACTCGTAAAGCTGTCCATTCTGGCCTGGTGATACATATATGTATTTTGTTCATGAGTTCAATGGTTCTAGAAACTAAACAGATGCGTTCCAATTTTAGGTATATTACAAGTGCCATACCATCAGCATGCATATGACCAGAGTCCTGTATACATTGTTGGATGAGGATACCAAAGGTAGTCCATAATCCAGGTGCATACAATAGATGATCTCAAGAGTCTAACGAAACAATTGTTGGAAACGGAGATCAGATTGTGTAGTATCTAAACGTATAGGAGCCAAAGGATAGGTCTACCATACACAAGTTGTTACAAGATACACTCACATTGTAAATGAGAACGGAGACAGTAATTATAAAGATCGTACATAATAAGTCAAGCATGGTGGTCCTCGAGGGTAGGCAACTAGAGAAGCTAACAGAAAGTATAATCTAAGCTGGCGAGTTAATATAAGGACTTGGTTCACATGCTATAGAATATTGATTATTTGCACTACTCTAGTGTAGATGTCGTTGAACATTAGCCACTTTAATCATAATAACAATAATAGTAGAGCGCCATGAACTTTTAAAATAAAGCCCTAAAGGACCAAAAAGGATGGAACAAAATGGAAAGATGAGATAGACCATTTCAATTAACGTATACATATTGAAAATGACATATAATAAGACAACACATTAGGTACTAAGTAAATAATTGGTTTATTTAACAACAAAACAGAATGTATATTAGCTTTAGATAACCCAAAGCAATTTGTTCAATATTAGGGTAAATATAAATTTAAATAAAGGTACATTTAAATGTTGTGTAAACCCCAAAAAGATTGGTTTATAAAATATTCAAGAGCACGCAAATTAAAGGGCAGGTTTTTTCCTGCTACCATAATTCCGAATTACTACATTTTATGCCCACATAGAGAGTACTTCACAGTAAATAGTTAAATTTCAAGTATATATTAAATGCAAGTTGCAAACTCAATATACACAGACCATTGAGCTCAAAGGTATGTAGAGTATCGTAGCGAACATTCAGTAATGTCAAAGCAAAATACACTACAGCTTGGTCTAATTAATGTTAATAATAAACAAAATATTCTGGTTGCACAAGAGCTTCTACCTTTAAAACTAAATGAAAGTTAGCAAGTATGAGAGGATTACAAATCTATTAAAAGGTTACAGCAGTGTGACAAAAATTCCAGTCAGTGCAACTAACAACAGTAACGAAATAATGATAAATGCGGCACACGTATTTTGTCAATATCACTGACATAATAAGTACCTAATAGTAATGTTTGTGGTTATTAAAGTTAAATTGAAAATACAAGATAAGTACAAACACTGTTAGGTAAATTACGCATATAATTAAGACACTTCTTGCTCGAATTTGAATTGTGTACTTTAAGTCTATTTCATTCAAATCTAAAGGTTTTAATAACTTTTAGAGTTATCGTTGTCAACAAATGATAACAGTTTAAAAAAAATTGACAACCTAACTAATATCTGTAATGTTAAACAACTCGCTAATATAGCTTAAAATTAATATACTGAATAGCAGGTATGGTAAATGTAAGCTTTACTAACCATTTACATACAGCTCGGTTAAGCTAAGCAAAACCAGACGTATATCCGCAAAATATGCAGCTACAAGATGTGATTGTAGGTACTATTACGTATAAGCTCTTTTGTGACAAAACCATTATGATTTCAGTAAAGCTTGTAGGAATAATATGTTCCTAAAAGGAATTACATAACTGTTACAAGAGATATATTGTTGATATTATACATCAGGTATAGAAAAGTTTACTTTGAGAGAAGGTTTTACAAAAAAGATTACTTCCTAGTTAAGCACGTTAAATAAGGAAATTCTGTTAGCAATTTTAGAACGCCTTAAAAATTTATATCCTATTTTAGTTTGGGTTGTTTAGTTTTTTTGGTATTAAACAGACATTTATTCCAGGCGCGTCTAGAATATAATTTTTTTGGAAAAGCTGTCTAAAGTAAATTTTAATGTAGAAATAAGTAAATAGGTATGAAATTAAATAAAAGTTTTTTGTACTACATAAAAGACAAAATTTGCATTCCGATTGGGGCGTCTAGAATATAATGGCAGTTTGGTAAAAGCTACTCTAGCAAAGTACAGGTTAGGTTCGAATGTAGAGTAAACTTTATAAGTAATTTATAGAAATTAAATATAAAAAATTTTGTCTTGACAAAACAAGAAGTACCTACGATAAATGACGTAACATGGACAGTTGTGTAAAACATGAGAGAAATAAAATACTCGTTGGTATTGCTTAACATGCATTTTAATTTGACGAACGACGATATTAGCAAATAACCTTACTATCTTGCATTCAAGAGGTAGGTAATGCTTATTTTTATTTCACTATTGCAATCGCAAAGTTACGGCGTGTGGCATGGGTATATCTGTAGCCACAGTGAAGAATATAAAGCCTCGCAGTAGATATATAGTCCAATTTTATCCAGTCCAAGTAAAAAACAACCTCGTAAAAAACCAAATCTATTCAGCTGCCAGAAACATCCAAAATGTGCATTAGGAATATATTGTACAAGCTGTATGCACAAAGTGAGTACAATCTAACTTATACATGTTCCCACATTTCAAATGCATTTATTTACAGAAAAGCATGTCGCAGTGGGAGCTTTAAATGCTAAACTTCGTCACAGGCATGTTTTATTAAGTGATACAGGTTTAAATCGTGCATTGCACACATCAGGATTCATGTTCAAAAAAGACTCTAATCTTAGAGCTTTATTGAAAAAACAAAATACAGTCGAAATGCTAACTTATTTTCTGAAACGTTACAATCAAGAGATCAATTCACATAGTCAAACACAAATAGTATTTATGGATGAAACACGGATCTACTTAAAAGGAAATCCAGACAAGTCGTGGCAAGATGAAGACGTAAAGAGTGTACGGAAAGTTCAGGGCTATAATGGTAAACGCTTCATTGTTTTTCATGCGGGTTGCATGAATTTATACAGAATGCATTTCTATTATTTGCTTCAAAATCATTAATAGAAGTTTATCATGGTGCAATGAATGAAGATCTATTTAAAAGATGGCTTACTGAACATTTGTTAAATAATTTCCTTCATTAATTATTATTAACAATACACCGTACCACTCAATGTTAGTCCATCAGCTGCCAACATCGTCCTGGACAAAGTATAAGATTTCGTTGTTAACAAAAAAAAAAGAAAAATTAGTTACTAGTCCACACTATTTAACACTGAATTTTATTCACTTAATAAATCTCGGCAAATAGAAAAAAGGTATGAGGTAGATGAAACAATTAGAAGCTATGGACATGAAGTGTTATAATTTCCACTGTATCATTACGAATGTAATGCAATTGAATACATATGCAAAAGGGTACAACGATAAACACATTGGAAGAGATGGCCATAAAGACGAAAATGTTATTGTAACGGGGAACGAAGCATTACAGCAGTGTAACCAAACTATTTGGTCTAATTATGTGCAGCGTACAAAAAATTCTATAAAGCAGTGGTACAAACGTGAAGAAATGTTGTGCATTGCAGTTGATGAGATGGTGATTAGTGTGGAGAACTATTCTGCAAGTTCGGATACGGATAGCGACTAAAAATTTAGTAGCTTAGGTTTATTGTTACAATATAACAGTGCAGGTAATTGAAAAGGATGTGTTGATTTTTGTAATACAATTATTCTGTGCAGTTAATGAACTCTAACTGAATTTCACTTACATATGTCAAGCCATAAAACGTAGATTATGTATGGTTTGTTAATCGGAAAAAGAAATATGCAGTTTTCTGATGGAATAAGTTACCGTATATCTTATTGCTAGTTTTACTTTAGCTAGACTTATGGCATGCAATATACAAAGGTTACGAAATAGTCTCATAATCCATTAATAACTAAACCACAGCTTTAGTAAATTAAACTTTTTAACAAAAATTGGAAATCTTAGTCCCATGGTTATAAACAAGCTCAGTTCAAATTTCTATTCACAATATATAAAGTAAGTATGCAGTTAAACATAATGGAGCTGTAGCACCAGTTCGGATGGTTCGAATAGGGTAACCTACAAATTCCATTATCTTCAGTTATCAGTTATACGTAAATGTTTATTACAACTTACATGATATTGGACGTAAATATTCTCTATACATTCACATAAACCTGCTGCAACTAGTACATATTCTGTTGAATACAAGTTCTCATACATTATAACCTACAAAAACCATTAAGATAAAATGTCTCCTAGAGCTCTATTTATTGCTCACCATGGTCATTAATACGTTAATTATAGTGAACAATTTTCTTCAATTTTCACAAAGTAAACGTTGTTTTCTTTTACGATTACAGTGTTAATTTTACAATAAACAGAATTTATAATCATATGAAAACCTGCAACTACACTACCGCCATCTCAGAAATGGCTAATTAGTTAAAAGACATTACGGAAATAACTTGAATCTTTTTTTAACATTAACTAGTACTATTGTAAGGGATGATGCAGGTGCATTCTTTGGTGGCGAAGGTTATGATGAATTGTAACGTGTCTAACCTACCGCGTCACATAAAAAGAAAGATAGAGAGAGAGATTATTTTATATAATGTATCCTTGCTATCTGATTCTATAACGGAGAAAGGTAGCACGGCTGCGAACTCAGTCGAACGATAGCTAATCGTAGAGCACTTTCGTGGTGTGGGTAGTTTTGGAGTATGGATAACCGGTATAATCGATAAATGATTAGGTTAGTTATAGTGTGGAAAGAAAATTTTAGTAAGAGTGACAAGAAAATCAAATCAGAATTAAGCGCCACAAGCTTTTAAAGAAAAAAAGAAAAAAGGAAATTATTATTTCCTGACAGAGGCCCTGTAAAGCTTGAACAAGGGAGAAGAAGCAGGATGAGTAAATAAGCAACAGTTCCTGTTGCGTCCACCCTTTACGTCTTATTAATTTTTTTTAATTATGTTTTTTGTTGCTGCCAAAAATTAATATTTTAGTAATAGTATCAATGTTTTCGTTTTATCAATTCTCAATGTTAAATGCATTTAATTTAATAAATAACTCATGTTTATATCCGTGTGTGTGGTTCGCCTTTAGGATGCATCGGTACACGCATGACTATGCATACATGAATCGAAACACATCGATTAGTTGTAGTAGGCTGAATGGAAAACAACCGGTTTGAGTACACATATTTTGACGCTTCTGTTAGTACCTAAAAGAAATATTTATAACCTTCGCATGTATCACCGCATTATCGTGTTGTGTTATTTCTTGTAGTGTAGACAGTTCCCATGGTGACCGCGTACTGGTGTAAGATTGAATAGTACGTGTGGCTGGCCAGCAAAAGTTACCCGACAGATGAACAAGGTGACTCTTCGGTAAATTGTATAATTCAAGATAAGCCCTTGAGGCGACCGTTTTATTATAATACCTGACCAGGTAAATTTAAGTTTTCCCCAAATTGACTAGATACGTTATACAATAACAATTATTTTAAGTTTTAATTTTCCCTCAAAAGGACTAGCCAAATTCGAATACATACAGAGCATACAGTTCATCACAAGTACCTTATTTCTAATGCGTAGTGATGCTAATATTTTCCCTATTAAACTCTAAATTTCGGATGTAAATAAGTATATCAAAGATATAATAGTTCACTACCAATAACCCTTACGACGGCAAGTCGCGATATTTCAATTTTCAACAAAGTAAGAATTGAGTAATTTTTAGAAATTAACATAATAACACTCTAGGGTTCGTTGAAAGATCTTCAAAGTGTTAACCTGAAAAAGGAAGATTCATATGCAGCCGGTAAAATTTCAATTTAGGAATGTTTTCGTTTAACTTGTCTTTGCTTTACAAAATTACCATAGTAATAGATAATATATATATATATTATATATATATATATATATAT
Source organism: Vesta saturnalis (assembly GCA_036346205.1). Classification (NCBI taxonomy): domain Eukaryota; kingdom Metazoa; phylum Arthropoda; class Insecta; order Coleoptera; family Lampyridae; genus Vesta; species Vesta saturnalis. The sequence continues at coordinate 39,662 of JARFJB010002326.1, forward strand.
ATATATATCACACTACCTCAGCCTTAATTGACATATAAATACCCAAAAATTAAATTATATATAACCTGAATACTCGCCTCCACTGTTTAACAACTGTACTTAAATCTGAAAGACAATTTAAACGAAAGACAGATGATAGCACTTTAGATGGTAACTCCCCAAAATCATAAAGTAGACGTTAAACGCTAATACAGCACTGAGCATTGAGTGTGGTCTGTTATAAATAATATAAATTAGATTATTCTAATCACCCAATGTATTAGCTAACGGTTCTATCATTCTGTCAGTTACCCAGAAGTGAATTCTGATAATTATTTTAACAGAGAAACCGTTGAAGACAGCTTCATAAACGAAGGTACATAATTAGTTATAGTTTCGGTGGTATTCTTAGTTTAAACGCACTTTTTATTTTGTAGAAACCGTGTGAAGGCAGCTTCCAAAATATGACAGTTCATAAATAAACTCAGACATAAAATGTATTAAAATATGCGATAATGGAGTATTTGACGAATTGTTATACTTTTAATTCTGTTGTGCGTCAGCTTGGTCCTCGTTAATGAACGTGAGGTGTCGAGTCGTCACTATTAGTCCAGATTCCATTATCGTAACCACCTGCAATATAAAACAATTAGGGAGAATAAATATCTATCTTCCGCACAGCAAAAGGTTCATTCCAGACAAACGAAAAATCTACATAAGCAAGAGAGGACGCAAAAAGGAAACCGAAGTAGAACGGAGAGCAAAACAGAGAAAATCGAAGAGATATAAATCGAAGGGATATGAATCGAAGAGATATCAACCCAAGCAGGCTAACAATAAGGTAAGATAAGTATTTATAGTTTAATCAGATAACGGTGCTTTACCTCCGTAGATTAAAGGCAATATTTATGTGGTCTATTAATGAACATGGTTAATTTTCAGTCTTGAGAATAGCGATTTAGTTATTTATAGTATCTCGGCACAAAAAGAAATTTAAAAATTGAATTGAATTGAACAAATCTAGATAGATTACCGCTTTAGTGGAAACAAGATTCTTATATATCCTCCTCAAAATAGCGATTAGTAAATATTAGCCCAGTAAGTATATTACTCTATATACATATTTTTATTATACTGATGCCACCTATTAAATCAGAAAAGAGGCTTTCCTAAGAAATTTTCAGTTTTCACCAAAATGGCTACCCACAAACCGCACTGAAGAACATTTTTAAAAAAATTTTTGAGGTATCAGATCGCATTGTTACCAAATTGTGATAATTTTATGTTAGAGAAAATAAAGTCTCTTATTTTTAATGCATGTACAACCGTCATTCAGCGGACGCCACAGACACCTTTAAGTAAGCGGTTTTGAAGCCGACAGGGAAACCGTCGAAATCCCTTAGGTGGCACTACTATGTCAATTTAAACTTTTAAATATAACTTTTAATACAGCAACTAGAGAAAATTATGAAATTAGTACTATGAAGCAGATATCGATTAAACCGTTGGATGTAAATCTCCAAACTCTTAATACAAAGGTACAAATGTAATTTTATCGTTTTTGCACGTTACAAAATATTCCAAGAACGTTATTTCTGCATATTGCAAGATTATCATAAAAAAAAACAAGTTGATCAAATCTTCAACACAGAACGGCTTATTTTTATAACAAAATTTTTACACTTACATAATGAAATTAATAGCAGAAATACCAGAGCAATTTACAATAAGTGTTCAAATATACCGCCATTTTGTTGCAAGCACAGTAAAATTCGTTCCGTAAATGAACGTTGAACATCAATTAGCATGCCATGAGTCACTTGGTGAAAATCATCACGAATTCTCGTCGCTAGTAGTTGGAGAACTTTGGTACACAACGTCCTTTATACATCCCCGAAGGAAAAACTCTAATACAGATAGGCATGTAGACCTAGCAGACCAGTTCTGTGGACCACCTCGTCCAATCCAGCGGCCAGGGAATCTAATATTTAAAAAATATCATTCAGTGTCGAATGTGAAGGTGCACCATCATGTTAGTACCACAATCTAGAGACATTTTCAGGGACATGTTGCAGTAAATCGTTCAATTCATGTTCAAGGAAGTGGAAATACATCTGACCATTAAGATGGTTCTCAAAAAAATATGGACCAACAACTTGTACCCTGACAATTCCACCTCACACGTTTATTGACTACTGATGTTGATGCTCAACTGCTCTCAGGAATTCGGGCTTAGCGGTAGCGTAATAAAAGAAATTTTGCTGATTAGGAGGCCTCTGTTACTAAAAGTCGCCTTATGGGTAAAAAGGGCACAATTCAGAAAATCTAGTTCGGCATTCAATTTATTATTAATCCATTCAAAGTCTCCGGCTTTCTAAATATTGCGGATAGTCTCTGGTGTCTTAGGGATAGAATTTATTACTTTTGAAAATACGGTGTACAGATGTATGACTTGTATCAACAATTTATTGAGAAATTTTTCGAGTGTACTGGTGAGGATTTTCAACCACTGCAGCATCAACTATTAATGCGTTTTACTCATTGTTTACATATCTTGCACGCATACGTTTTGTGTAATTAACGCTCCCTGTTGATTCAAACCTCCCTTTGAGTGTTTCGAAGCTAACTTCAGGTGGGTGTCTTCTGTCAGGATACTTCTGAACATAGCTTCGGAATGCAAGAAGACAGTTTCGATCACATTATCCTAATACATAGATGATGTCAACACACTCTTCCCTAGAAAAATTCATCGTGATGCACAAAACTCATACAGCACAACATACAAATGCTAATTTACTGCGAATTAATATGACAGATAATTGTTTTTGTTCTTTGCAGTTGCCTCCACAGCCCGATAAAAAATTACAATTAGCATAATACGGTGCTGTTATTCTTAAAAATGCAATAATTTACAGTGTCAACTTTAGATATAGGAAACCCAATGTAAAATCGAAATGGAATTTATTTCTCTATCTGAATAACTTACGAAATACAGGGCGTTCCATTAAAAGAAAAATGGAATTTAACTTTTATTTATACGGTTGATAGCAGATGATCTTGACAAACGTTTGGAAAAATAATTTTTGATTAATCTGTCCCAATAGGCCGCTGCACATTTTATTGGTAGTGTTTGCATACGTCATATTTTTCCTAAAAAGTTGAATAACTCTGTAACAGCTGATCCTAATTTAAAAAAAACAAACATTCCCAGATAGGCATTTGATGACAGAATAAAAATATTTAAAAATATATAGGGTGTTCAATTTAAAATATTTAAGTTGTTACTGGTATCCGAAAATGCCACACCCGTAGAATTGTGGATGTTTTTAGTTTACGGAGAAGAAGCTAATACACAACTTTCATATTTAAAGATTTTCTCTATCTAAAATAGTTATGGAGCAACATAAGAATTACACACTAATTTTACACCCGCTATATAGATATATGCAAATAAGAGTTTAGAAAAATCTTTTTTAGTTCATCCAGGGATATACAAGAGCGTAACGTTTACAAAATAAAATAAATCAATCGTTATATTACATATTATACTGTCTTGTAAAACACTATTTTTGACAGTTTTCGAGAATGTAAAATAACCCGTTTTTAATGTACCAGTGTTTACACTTTAATAATTATGAGGCTATGCAACCAGAACCTTCAATTTATTTATAGTAGAAACAAAGTAATTACGAAAAGTAGTGAGAGTTTTAAAAAGACACATTAATGCTAATGTAGATATATTATGCAAACGTAAAGCTTTAATTCTAATTTTATTGCGGAAAATGCACTGTCCCTTTTAAGCCAATTAGTGTAACAAAGACATATCGTGACCACTTTTTCTGAGGGGGATATAAATTATATTCTCTTAGGAAAGTTTTAGTTTTACAATAATCAAAAGTTTTATGATGCAGTGTTGATCATACATTATTAGTCGCGACATTTATTCATGGTTTTGCTTTGTATGCTAAACTTGTGTTAATTAGGTTGAAAATTGGAAGTTTGACTATTTAAAATATTGAAATAAAGAAAAGATTACATTCGTCTTATATAATAAATACCAGCAGAGCCAGGCGGGTACTTTATAAATTCATAAGTAGATGACGTCAATTTAGAACCAGGTACAACCATTCTAAAAAGTCTAAACAGTTTCCATAATCTTAACTTTAGGGGGCCTACACAGAATTCCAAATTATTGCGCAATGTTAATTGAAAATCAAACGTCTCGGTTGATTGGATATCAGCCCAAATGTTTCTTCTTTCTACGTCGGTAGAACGAGAGAACCTTCGAGGACTTTGATCCGCACATTCGAGTGGGGGCAAAATAGGGACGCAACTTCCGCACATCCGCCGGGTGTAGTTTTTAACTTCATCCCCGGAGAGTAGTCAACCGCAGCCACGTATCTTAATTGTCCTGCCCTCACCCCGTCATTAGGGCCCTTTTACCGGTATTGAAAGCTTTGTTTAGCAGTCACAACACTTGCAGGTTTGTTTTCTTTATCTCCTTCTGCGACTTCTTCACCAACATCTTCAAGTGTAGTTATACAATAATAATTGATCATTAAGTCCTGAAAATCTCGAATATCCTTGATCATGGGTTCATAATACGGCGAATTTGTTTATGTTGTTGACGCAATCACAGCTTGAAAGTTACTAACCTAAAAGCAGTGAGGTGTTTTATGCTACCCAATTTTCGCCATTACGCAATCTAAATTTACATAACTCTGTAGATGCGTGGTTTAAGGTAAGTGTGTGTTAATTTAGTGAAAGTTTACAGCATGTTTTGACCGAGATGAGATGATGCTGATGAATGGTTGATTCACTAAACCACTTGAATTTTCATTTCAACATGCAACCTACTGAACACTGTAATTGGGTAGGAAAAAAATTCATACAAATCAATGCTTTTCTAATGATACGTTGAGATTACACACACTCACACACGCACGCACGCACCCACGTACGCACGCGTGCACTCACCCACGCACCCATGCACGCACCCACGCACGAACGCACGCACGCACGCACGCACACACAAACAAACACACACACACACACACACACACACACACACACACACACACACACACACACACATACACACACATACACACAAACGTACGCACGTAGGAACGCTCGCACGCACGCACGCACACACGTACGCATGCGCGCACGCACGCACGCACACGCACGCACACCCACCCACCCACACACACACACACACACACACACACACACACCACGCACGCACGCACGCACACACGCACGCACGCACACACGCACGCACGCACGCACGCACGCACGCACGCACGCACGCACGCACGCACGCACGCACGCACGCACGCACGCACGCACGCACGCACGCACGCACGCACGCACGCACGCGCGCACGCACGCACGCACGCACGCGCGCGCACACACACACACGCAATATAGTTGTACTACCAACCCAAATTAACGTGTGGCACTTTTGTCGATTCGGGTCTTTGCCCCAAAATTCGGCTGCCAATTTTCTTTTAATTATGAGTCATAATTAAATTTTGTAGGCTATCTTGTTTTGTCAGCCATTTTTGTTTTTGACAGGAAATTAGAAATAGTATTTTAGTAAGGGGTTCCTCACACTAACTTATAATGCAGGTGTAGGATTCCGGAACTCATGCTAAAGTCATCGCCCCTTGTCAGGTCTTCTCTTGTTAGGTTTATATTCCGATGTTTTCAATAAATTATGCATTTTATCATGGTAATCTTCAGTATTAACTATAACGGTAGAATTTCCTTTATCAGATAATAACATTAGCATGTTTTTATTTCGTCTTAATTCTTTCAGCATTAGTAATCTTTCGTGACATCCGTCTGAGGTGGCTTAAAATTTTGAAGAATAAATGCCGTGTTCAATCTAATTTAATCTGCGCTGGTCGGATCTATATTTTATAAAACACATTATACATTCATTAGGAACTTTAGAAGGTGTAATTGCAAAGTTCAAGCCTTTTCTTAATATATTGATGGCGTCTTCATTAATTTTAATATTGCTAAATTTATAGTTACCGTTTATAAAGGAGGGACGTTTTTCTTAGATTTATGTATAACATTTTCAAATTTTCGTTTTTGTCTTGAGGTTTTCCAAAGTATAGCGGATTCATTAGCGGTTTCAATCAATCGATCTATGGTATCATATATAATTTGCGGAAAACCTTCAACATATTTGTGAAAAAGAAAAATCGTATGTTAAGGACCCTCTCGATTTTATAAACAAATTAAAAACTATGCATTTGAAAAAAGAAGTTATTTTAGTCACTATTCACTAAAGTTCTAGTAGAAGACAATGCAATTTTTAAAACACAAACACTCACTAAACGAAGATTAAATCAAGTTAGTAACCCATTGCATAAAATCTACATATTTTATATACAGTGTGTTCCAGTTTTTTGTAGCAGGACTGTAATAACATACGTTGCCAAACGCCTAGTTTTGGAGATACAGAGTTTCAAAGTTTCAATTTTTTTTTAGTTCTTTTAATTTATCTTCAAAACTATTTAAAATAATAAATCCAAATTTAGTACACGTATTACACTCCTTAAACTCAATATTAAGAGTAGTTTAACGTTTATCAATATCAACAGGGTAGTACATTTTCTGGGGTGGTACACCCTTTATCCCCCAAACTTTTTCATACGACGCCTCTAACTCTTAAAAAACCAAAAGTTTAGATTGCCCATTTGATTTCGGAACTTTTTTGTCTTCTGCTTTTTTTTCGAAAAATGCATAGTTTTTGAGATAAAATAGCTGTAACCAATAAACAGCTTCCAAATGGTAAGTAAAGAACGTCTGATGCTCCCGCAAAAAACAGTGTGCATTCTTGGACACTTTAATTACAGAACTTCCTAATGGCAAATTTAAATATAATCTATACAGAAAACGTACCCATACTGGACAATATCTACATGCTGATTCTCACCATTATCCCAGCCAATTACAAGCTGATATAAAACCTGTAGTTTATAGTTCACTCCATTTAAATGACGAATACTCTAAAACTAAAGAACATGGACTCAAAGAAATTACCGAAATTTTAATAAGGAATGGTTATACAAAGTTGAAAATTAATAATGTGATAAAAAAGATTAAAAGTTCCAGTTTGCAACCTATACCTGCAACGACTAATATAGAAACTAGAAGACACCTTGTATTGCCTTACATCAAAGGTGTTATAGACAAAAAGAAATCAAATCAATCAATGGACTAATAAAATCAACCGAAGCATATCAAAGCAAATTAATCAATCTCGATCAAATCAAATAATCAGACCAATCTCAATCAAATAAATCAATCATAGCAATTAACCAAATCAGTCAAATCAATCAATCTCAATCAAATCAAACAAAAAGCTGAGCTAACGATACTTTATAACCTTCAGGCAACGATTCTCCCACTGTACATGCGTAGCTCCTATCAACGACCGCTTACTTTCTTGATAAGGCCAACCAACACCCAGAGCTGGTACTTTCCCTAAACGTGAGGGAACCTGCGTGGGAAAACAGTCGATCATCCGCAAATCAATCTCAGTCAATTCAATCTAAATCAATTCAATCAACCTAATCAATCTCAATCAAATCATAACCTACAGTTTGCGACAACCAATTTACAATTCAAAAATACTGGTCCTGTTTAACATACAGCTTTGCTAAAACCTACCACAATTAAAAAATACCAAATTGATTTAACTTACGCACGAACATACACACGTCCTCATATCTGTCCCATGAGATAACCTTCGACATTGCTGTCAATATACGAACATCAAATTAGCGTGTGAAACTATTACCGCGATTTGCACACAGTGATAAAAATACGTTTTAGAGTTAAATTAGTAAAAATGGTTATACAATAACAAATATATCCAAAACCGAAACCAGATCACAGACGATATACTGTGGGGGTAATAACTCACTTTTGATAATAATAATAATACACCTTCTCGTGCAGATGGTTCATATCAAGGTCAATGATTTTCAAGGTCAAAGTCATCGTACACATTGTATACATTAAAGTACATTCCTCATGGTCATCACATTGTCTACGTCTAAATACATGGTTTCCAAGCTCAAGGTCGCTCACATTGCTTACCTATTCTTCAAGGTCATCGTACACATTCCCTACATCGAATTCAACAGTTTGTGGAGGTCACTCGTTCCCCACATCAGGGATCAATTGAGGGTGTATAGGAGGATACTGTTCAAGGCCACCAAGGAAGCAAGGCCGATTCTTAATCAAACTTTGATGGAAAGTATCAAGGTCAACGTTCATTAATCTTTTCAAGGTGACGCTCCCCATCAATTCTAGGAAGTTCATTAAACTCTGTCTCAAGCTCTGATATGTTAATCAAGTTATTACAGTTCTCAAGGTTAGGGGTATCATACCGATTATTGTCTATGCCAAGCATGTTTCAAGGTCATCAAGCAATTTCTGGAAGTTTACTTTTCAAGCTCACGCCTCCAGCAAAGATCATTGACCTCAAGTGGTTCCGTTTCCCGTTTCGCAACACAAGTAGCCGTTTCCCCACACTTCAAGGTCAAACCTCTGAGAAAAGAACAAAGGCGATCTACTGTTCGGGCTGAGTTAAGGTCATAACTCCTAAAAATAGATTGTTATATAGGTCACTTTTCAGCTACCCCCACCATTTCAGGCTCAATCCTAAGAAATCAATTTTCAAGAACAAATGCGATCCATTGTTCAAGAAATTCAGCCGACGATTCAAGGTCAAAGTTGTTTTGCTCAAGGCCATCATACACATTGCCTACCTATATTCCTCAAGATAACACAGCAATTCTTGGCTAAGCTAAGGTGTTAATTCTTATAAAACAATTCTCAGGGGTATTAAATAGACTTTTCAAGGCGCGGGGGATTCTTCCTTTCAGGGTCACCCAATTCCAAGCAATTCTCAGCTTAGTCTTAATTCTCAAGGTCGGGGTATCATACAGGTTGTTGTTGTCTATGCTAAAATGTGAGTGAAAGTTGTTGTATTAGCTAAATTGTGATAAAAAGTTTATGCTTACAGTGTGTGGATTCATAATAATACCGTTCTAAACCACCAAGGTGAGGTAGTTTTCCTAAGAACTGGATTCGGTTCCCAAAGACAGACAGCCGTTTCCCAAAACAGGGATCTGTTACCCAACAAAGGCGATCCATTGTTCAAGTAATTCTTAGTTGATTCAGGGTCATAATTCCTAGAAATCACCTGTAGGGCTATCAAATAGATTGTCAATGGCTAAAATATATTGCTATCAATTTTCAAGGTCATAAGTCCTAGAAATCAACCTGCAGGGGTATCCAAATACATGACCGGTAAAGGTATGTCGAAAGATGCCCTTCAAGGTCACGTATACTATAGGATCCACTTCCTCGTTTTCAAGGCTATTGCGTACACACACACACACACACACACACACACACACACACACACACACACACACACACACACACATTGGCTGCATATATTCTTCAAGGCCACGTATAGTGATCCGCTTATTAATTTATTAAGGAAAACCCGCAAGCGCATTAGGTCAAGGTCACGTACACTTTCCTTGCATATGCCTCAAGGTCACACCTCTAAGAAATCAATTTTAAAAGACAAAGGCGATCCATTTTTCAAGCAATTCTGGTCGGCCCAGGGTCATAATTCCTAGAAATCACCTGCATGGAGTATTCAAATAGACTTTTAGATGTACGGGGGATTCTACTTTTCAGGGTCAGGTCACCAAACTGGTTGAGGCCATATGTCGGGAAATATTCAAGCCAGATTTAGCAGCATTCCTAATCAATGACGTCACGTGCTTTCAAGCAAGCAATCCTTGGCTGAGTCAAGGTCATGTGTTAACCTGCCGGAGTATCCCTATCTTACCCAACCTTATCAGATTTAAAATTGTGAAGGTCAAATATTCAAGGTCATAAAGCAGCTTGATGATTTGATCAACGCCAAAGCTCGATTCTAGACCACATACGAATTTCTGTGTTGAAATTAATTTAGGCTGTTCAAGCAATTTGGCTGAGTCAAGGTGTTAGTTCTTAGAAATCAACCTGCAGATTGTAGGTGGTTTCTGAAAAAAATTTATTGCTGGCAAATATTGTTATAGGTGTCTCAAAGCACAACTATATGTATTAGATTTAAGGAACTGTATTTTATTATTAAAAGATAAAGACTTTAAGTGTTGTGAATATGGTGTTCTTTTTCATATAAGTTAAAGAGATGTAGATTTCACAAGTTACCCCCACCATTTCCTTTAAATTTCAAGGTAACGCCATATCAGAGAGATTCAGAGAAATCTAAAAAATAATAATTTTTAAGGTCCCGATCCTGTCCGATCTTATCCGTATTTTAACCTTGAATGCAACTGATGCATCTACATAAGGAGAGTGGAATCATGTTGAATAATTTTACGGTAAACCTAAAGTGCTGTGAAGAGCAATTAGATGTTAGTTAAAGTTATAAATAGATGCCTGACACTTGCATCAAAGGGACACTTATGCGGCTAAGTTAAAGTACAAATGCTACAGAGACGATGATTTAACAGTTGATGTACAGGCATTCAAAACGGCAAAACATGTATTTACACCTAAAGAGCTAGCGATATATAATGGAAATCAAGCTGCCCATTTTGTGTTCAAACCACCATTTCAGTGGCACGTCTTAGATGTGAAATTTCAACGACAAGCCACCTGGTAAATCAATAATTATCACTGCATCAAATGGGGATCTGGATATACCTCTTTCCACCTGCACTTCGTGAACTAATATCCGTAACAGAAAAAGTTAATTACATTCGAAAAATATTGAGACAGTTAGTTATAGAAATTGAACAGCAACCAGCTTTACCCAAAATGAAAAGAACCTGTTCCTTTCATATACAAACCACTAGGAATTGTGCTTTGACGAATGTACACTTTTTGTGCAATAACTATGTAAGACAATATCAGTAAAAGGTTTATGAAATGTTGTGCTGATAGAGGTTACGAGTAAAGGGGAAAAGTTTGTAATATTTACAATAAAATGCAGTTATATATTATTTTAAGTGTTTTATTTCATATAAAGCTATGTCCTCTGATGCAAACTATTATGCAAACTATTCCTATGGTTATTCCCCATCCTATCCATCTAGCGAAACAATGTTAATGAATCAAGTCAAATTTTAGCATTCCTTGGAGGTTAAATTCTTGGAAATAGCAAATAAGCGTTCCAATTGATCAATTCTAACAATAGAACCAGTTCATGGAAACAAGAAGAATGATGGGGTTGTCCTCTGTGCTAATATTAAGGTTCTTGTATTGACTAAATTGTTGTTTGTAATAATAAAAAGATTATGCTTGCGTGGGCTCATACTGCTGTCCTAACCGCCAGGATGAGTTAGTTTCCCTAAGAACCGGATCCGGTTGCCAAAGACAGATAGCGGTTTCCCAAAACAGGGGAGCCGTCATCCAACACAGGTAACCGTTTCCCCCCAGAAAACTAGTAAAATAGCTAATTCATCATAGCTGAGGCTAAATTGAACTAGGTTGCGCAAGGCTTGAATCATTTCTTAGAAATCCATTTATCTTAGAAACCTAACCATAGAATCAGCTCGTGAGGGGCTAAGTTTATTGCTCCGAAGGGCGTCATAGTCTTAGAAATCTAAAACAGAATCAGTTCGTGGAAATACGACGGTTGTATCCTACTACAATTCTTAGAAATCTGAAAGCAGGTCAAGGTACTGGTAAGATAAGACTTTAAGGGGTATTTTTTACATTAAGGAGTAGATTTTCCAATAGTGATAGATACTAGAATAAGTCGACGGGTGTTATTATCCAGGAGTGGTTTTGACAAATTCTGACCTGTTTTGAAGAAAAATGACGTTTTGTGTTTGCAAAAGGTGGACGTATAACAAGAAGTAGTATTGGAAACGATGATTGAGTGTCACGGTTAGAATACGAATTTTTAGTATAAAAGTCTTGATTGTGTGTGTGTGTGTGTGTGTGTGTGTGTGTGTGTGGTGTGTGTGTGTGTGCGTGTGTGTGTGTGTGTGTGTGTGTGTGTGTGCGGCTGGGCCTGCGCCTGCGTCTGCGCCTGCGCTTGCGTCTGCGTCTGCGTCTGCGTCTGCGCCTGCGCTTCCGTTTGCGCCTGCGTCTGCGCCTGCGTCTGCGTGTGCGCGTGCACGCGCGCGTGCGCGAGCGCGTGTTCGTGCGCGTGTGCGTGCGTGTGTGTGTGCAAGAATCAGTATACTCTTTGTTACATTTCTATTTCTTCACAGTGTAAACGCAGTCCTAATTTAAATTTCAACCGCATCCAAACAATGCATTATGTTTAACAAACGATACCTGTTTCTTATCACGTGCGCTAAATTGAAATAGGTTGCGCAAGGCTTGAATCATTTCTTAGAAATCCATTTATCTTAGAAATCTAAACATAGAATCAGCTCGTGAGGGGCTAAGTTTATAGCTCCGAAGGGCGTCATAGTGTTAGAAATCTAAAACAGAATCAGTTCGTGGAAATATGACGGTTGTATCCTAGTACAATTCTTAGAAATCTGAAAGTAGGTCCAGGTACTGGTAAGATAAGACTTTAAGGGGTATTTTTTACATTAAGGAGTAGATTTTCCAATAGCGATAGATACTAGAATAAGTCGACGGGTGTTATCATCCATGAGTGGTTTTGACAAATTCTGACCCGTTTTGAAGAAAAATGACGTTTTGTGTTTGCAAAAGGTGGACGTATAACAAGAAGTAGTATTGGAAACGATGATTAAGTGTCACGGTTAGAATACGAATTTTTAGTATAAAAGTCTTGATTGTGTGTGTGTGTGTGTGTGTGTGTGTGTGTGTGTGTGTGTGTGTGTGTGTGTGCGGCTGGGCCTGCGCCTGCATCTGCGCCTGCGCTTGCGTCTGCGTCTGCGTCTGTGTCTGCGCCTGCGTCTGCGTGTGTGCGTGCACGTGCGCGTGCGCTAGTGCGTGTTCGTGCGCGTGTGTGTGTGAGCAAGAATCAGTATACTCTTTGTTACATTTCTATTTCTTCACAGTGTAAACGCAGCCCTAATTTAAATTTCAACCGCATCCAAACAATGCATTATGTTTAACAAACGATACCTGTTTCTTATCACGTGCGCTAAATTGAAATAGGTTGCGCAAGGCTTGAATCATTTCTTAGAAATCCATTTATCTTAGAAATCTAAACATAGAATCAGCTCGTGAGGGGCTAAGTTTATTGCTCCGAAGGGCGTCATAGTGTTAGAAATCTAAAACAGAATCAGTTCGTGGAAATATGACGGTTGTATCCTAGTACAATTCTTAGAAATCTGAAAGTAGGTCAAGGTACTGGTAAGATAAGACTTTAAGGGGTATTTTTTACATTAAGGAGTAGATTTTCCAATAATGATAGATACTAGAATAAGTCGACGGGTGTTATCATCCAGGAGTGGTTTTGACAAATTCTGACCCGTTTTGAAGAAAAATGACGTTTTGTGTTTGCAAAAGGTGGACGTATAACAAGAAGTAGTATTGGAAACGATGATTGAGTGTCACGGTTAGAATACGAATTTTTAGTATAAAAGTCTTGATTGTGTGTGTGTGTGTGTGTGTGTGTGTGTGTGTGTGTGTGTGTGTGTGTGTGTGTGTGTGTGTCGTGTGCGGCTGGGCCTGCGCCTGCGTCTGCGCTTGCGTCTGTGTCTGCGTCTGCGTCTGCGTCTGCGCCTGCGCCTGCGTCTGCGCCTGCGCCTGCGTGTGCGCGTGCACGCGCGCGTGCGCGAGTGCGTGTTCGTGCGCGTGTGCGTGCGTGTGTGTGCAAGAATCAGTATACTCTTTGTTACATTTCTATTTCTTCACAGTGTAAACGCAGTCCTAATTTAAATTTCAACCGCATCCAAACAATGCATTATGTTTAACAAACGATACCTGTTTCTTATCACGTGCGCTAAATTGAAATAGGTTGCGCAAGGCTTGAATCATTTCTTAGAAATCCATTTATCTTAGAAATCTAAACATAGAATCAGCTCGTGAGGGGCTAAGTTTATTGCTCCGAAGGGCGTCATAGTGTTAGAAATCTAAAACAGAATCAGTTCGTGGAAATATGACGGTTGTATCCTAGTACAATTCTTAGAAATCTGAAAGTAGGTCAAGGTACTGGTAAGATAAGACTTTAAGGGGTATTTTTCACATTAAGGAGTAGATTTTCCAATAGTGATAGATACTAGAATAAGTCGACGGGTGTTATCATCCAGGAGTGGTTTTGACAAATTCTGACCCGTTTTGAAGAAAAATGACGTTTTGTGTTTGCAAAAGGTGGACGTATAACAAGAAGTAGTATTGGAAACGATGATTGAGTGTCACGGTTAGAATACGAATTTTTAGTATAAAATTCTTGATTGTGTGTGTGTGTGTGTGTGTGTGTGTGTGTGTGTGCGGCTGGGCCCGCGCCTGCGCCCGCGTCTGCGTCTGCGTCTTAGTCTGCGTCTGCGTCTGCGTCTGGATCTGCGTTTGCGTCTGCGTCTGCGTCTGAGTCTGCGCCTGCGTCTGCGCCTGCGTGTGCGGTTGCGCGTGCGCGTACGTGTGCGTGTGTACGTGCACGTGCGCGTGCGCGTGCGCGATTGTGTGTTCGTGCGCGTGTGCGTGTGTGTGTGTGTGTGTGTGTGTGTGTGTGTGTGTGTGTGCAAGAATCAGTATACTCTTTGTTACCTTTCTATTTCTTCGCAGTGTAAACGCAGCCCTAATTTAAATTTCAACCGCATCCAAACAATGCATTATGTTTAACAAACGATGCCTGTTTCTTATCACGTGCGCTTGCTAATCGAATTTAATACATGCCGCACCTCGAAGTCGAACCGTTCTTTGGTTATTCGTGCTATTGTACCAGTTTATTATTGTAATATTTTTAATAACGGAAACTACCAGATCAAACAATAATTAAACAAATAAAAGTGATATGGATGACTACATAATTGCATAAACGTCCGTCACTTTTTTCCTTTTAAAGGAATTGCTTGGTAAATCGCCATATCCCAGAAAATGTGTATATATATAATAATTCTTTTTCATTAATATCACTTACAATATTCTAATGCTTGTAGGGTTCTTTTATTTAGTTTCTACTCTTATTGACCTTTCTATTAGGGGCTGCATCTGCACCCTTATTTTTGGTTTCTGGGTGAATAAAAATTCCTGCGCTGTATCATTGTTTCTGCATCTGCAACACCAAGGACAGTGGCCGCTAAGACATAATATTTAACTCTAATTTTTTGCATACACCTGGTGCGTCTATACCATGAGGATTTATCACCATTTAACGCAGATAAGTGATGCTAATAACCGTTTTTTTTTGTGCTTTACACTGCCGCTAATATTAACTTTTGACAAGCTTTTTTATATTCAATGCTTTATTAATTGTTGCTACAATTGTTAAGGGGGGTTATTACGCTATAGCATATAATGTAAGATAAGAAAAGAATCGATTTGTGTAAGATCTTTTTTTTTTGCGATCGCTATAAGAGGTTATCTAAAACGATGTGTTTGATATCTAACGTCAGTTCATAAAATTTTTCCCGTTATGCGGATTGCCCGCAGCTATGATAACTCGCTTTAATTGATAAATAACTTAATAATTTAATTGATAAATTTTAACAAAGCTTTGTTGGTATCGATATTTTATTTTATTTGTAACATTTATATAGGTTTTATCACAAAAGAATTTCCATAATAAATTTCAAATATTATATATATATATATATATATATATATATATATATATATATATATATATATATATATATATATATATATATATATATATATATATATATATATATATATATATATATATATTGAGATGTTCAGAAAGAGGTAAAAGAAGTATCGGACAGTTTAAATGGCATTTGGGTACTTAAAAGGGATGATTTCTAGCTCGATACATGTACAAGACACTGTTTTATATAAATCTGGTTCACGATGTGATTAAAATAGATTTGTTTGGTATAAATTAGTTGAATATTATTTACTTAGTTTGGTTTTATCATAAAAAGCATTTGCTGCTAACAAAATTGTCAAGAATGTTAAATATAACCATTATAGAAATTAAAGTTTTTAGTATATTTCAATTATTCAATAAAACCAATTTTGGTCGTTACGGCTAATCTTGCTATTGTACAACTTACCAAAATTGGTGTTAAACATAGAACTTTAAGTAGGATTATGTACCAAATAGTGACCTAACGTACATCATAGAATTTGAACCATTGGTTATCGAGAGAATATTAATATTTCACGTAACACAGGTATAAGTCATGCACAATGTTAACATTTAGTTCAAAATTATTTACTGGTAAAAGAATTATAGTTGAACAACAAAATTGAATAGTTCAACTGCTAATAAGACACCCATGGGACAGTAAGTTAATTAAGGACATAAAGACTTTATAGTGTTGTTAATTTATTATACGAAAGTTTTAATGTCATAAAGTTTTAGAACTCTAATGAGATTTTTCAACTGTCAACAATATGACATTAGTTCATCATTTAACAATCATTACAGCTTGTAAAACAATATAAAGACAGAATTATAAAAGGTAAATTACTGTAAATTAACCTAATTTCATTTGCATCAAACTGTATTTATTAAACCATCATAAACCAATTTACAGTTTAATTAATGGAACGGATTAATATTTTTGATTTTCTGGTTAATTAAGTTTCGATCCAATAGTATTATAGTACTTTTTAAATTTAACTTAGTAACACGTTATTGTAAAACTAATAAGCAATTGTCGAAGTTGGGATAATCCTTTTAAACCAGACTTACGTGTAAGGTATTAATTGGTTAATAATTTCCACTAAATTTGTTTTAAATTATAAAGATAAGTACTTAGGAAAATTATCAGATAAACAGACATTTCATTGCAATTTAAGTTTAAATTGATATCCCAGAAGATGAAACTCGAAGTTAAATGTGTTCTCATCTAAGTAAACCTTAAACAATGTATATTTAACTATGGAAAATTCAGATTTAACTATGAAAAGATTAACATAACACAAATTAGTAAGAGTAGTTAAAATAAGTGCTTAATTTCAATTCATCTAATTTCAATTTTAGAATTGTGATTTCATTAACTGAGAATCATACTTTATATCGTGTAACAGTAAACAAAAGTTCTAATGTTAATTTTATTTTATTTCCTGTTCGTATATTTTTACATTAGATAGAAAATCTAATAGCAACATAATATAAACCGATTTGAGTCCAAGGTTTTAATTTGCCCAATGATTTAGTTCTAGAATATTTTCTAAACAAATTTAAAAGAGCTTGCTGTAGTCTTAACTACAGAATAGTCTTGATATAAACAGAAAAATTTTAAATTAGCGTTACTAGAATTTTGTTCAAAATCAAAATATTATAGTTTTCTACAGCTGTTTTACAATTTGCAAAAGTAAATTTTATTAACTAATTTGATATAGAGCGTTTCTAACAAAAGTTATTCTTTACATTATTTTCAATGTCAAAATGTTTGTTTCATTATAATTAAAATCTACGTTAAAATTTATAATATGTTGGCTCAACGCAGTACTATTAGTTTAACTCGACATCCGATATTAGTTGTATCATTCAATTTTTCACAAGTCTGTAAGGAAGTGCCAATTGCAGTTTGTTATGCAAAATATGGTATATAATCATATATACTATATATATATATATACTATATATATATATATAGTATATATATATATATATATAAGTGTTTCCAACGGTACATTATCTATATATAAACTACTCACACGATTTGACGTATAAAAATGGTATAGATAAAACAGTTATTGCAACAAAATATGTGGAAATATTTTAAAATGTGACTTCGGTTATACGAAGATGAACATTCTTAATTTGTTATTTTAAATATAACATGTATATTATCCAAATTTGAAATCTACGTTCAATTGTGTAATGTCGACTTTGCTGTAGAATATCCTATACTAAAATTATACTTTTCTGATGATATCATTTTTTAATGGAAAATTGAAGTGTCTGTCGAGACCTGTAGGAAATTCGTTGAACATCCCCAATACCAAATAAAACATTCTTATCGGGTTAATGGTAAAAGCTAAGATGATGACTTGCACTGCTTTTCGTATAGGGTTTACCAAATGAAAAATTTCAATGAGAAATGTCTCATATTTAATGTTATAACCTATTTTATTCACTATTGTTATCTAACAAAATAAGGGTGTAAATTTCCTGCAAAATTAAGTTTATGTACATATATGTTTTGGTTATAGAATATTAAATATTTACTTGTGTAAACACCTGTAAAGGTATTAAATTATTTCTATTTGCTAAATTTTCATTTTGGTTATCTAATAATTATTTAATTATTTTATGTTAAAAGTGTTTGAAAGCAATATTAATTTACTATAAGAATGTAGTGTTTAAGGTTAGAGAAGTTGAAGATTCTAAGTTACAAAGGAGGAGTTGAAATTCATACTTATTTAAGTTCTATAAAGTGTTATTTACGTCATTACATAGTTTTCAATTAAATTTTCTTCAGAATAAATAACAATGTGCCAACTCTATCCAAATTGCAGATTGAGCTAGTCCGGATAAACATTAAAATTGCAAATTTGTATATTCAATCCTTGCAATCAATATATTATATTATGCATTCAAATTTTATACGCAATTTACAATCATTAATATCAATCATCTTAATAAATTTGTATCATAATGATTACTAAGTTACAATAGATATATATATATATATATATATATATATACTAAATATATATACTTGACACTTAAGTGAAATCCTTTTCAACTACGAAGGTTGAATTAAAAGAAGACAAAAAGTATTTCCATACAATTAAATTTAGAAATATACAGGTTGTTTTAAAGACAACAGTGCTATTTAAATTTTCTTATGTTATTAAGTATGAGTGTATGTCTATCCAAAGTTGAATCTAGGGAATTGTTTCATTAACTTAGAGTTAACCTAAGAATTGTGTGTATTTATAAACAACTATGAATGATGAACTTATTCCTTGTGTAGGTGTTGATAATGATAAGTTAAATAAAGTTGTTGTAGAGACTAGATTTAGGATTGGGTTCTTGAGGTTTAACACTTAATTTTTTTGTTAGAGTAAACAAGGCGACTGACCTCTATAATACCAAGATTAGGTATCCAAATAATATTTTCAAAGAGAATGGCGCATCCCGTTTTTTTTTAAGGTAAATTAATCCAGCGATTTTATCGAGAACTGGGTCCATCCCCTGAGATTGAGCTAACACTAAAATCGGAGATTTTTACCAAGCCGGCTGTAATCTTGCAGTTTCACTGTAAAATCTTGATTATCAGAAATGACGAAAGTAGTACATAAGGTAAAAAGAAAAAGTACAGAAAAAGCAGTAGGTGTGGAGCGAAAGGAGCGATTTGGAGACATTAATCAAGCAAGTAAAACTCGATTTGGAGTGTTATATAATGAAAACAAAAATAGTGAAGCTGTGTATTAGCAATGTGTAATGACAAATATGTAAAAATAGTGTTGTAAAGTAGAAGCATGAAAGGTTGAGAAGTATAGTGAACGTATAGTGTTAGAAACGGAGGAGTTGAAATGTGCATTACCTTTTTACGCGTATTTCAAAAAAGGATATCGAATTTAAAACGCCGCTAAATACAAAGGATGTGTTCATGAGTAGTTTGTGTGCAGTCAGAAAACCAACAAACATAGTGGTGCCCCAACCGTATGCAAACATGCATCTTTTTGCAGAGAGTGTGCTTATTGCGGAAAATGTAAAAAAGTTGCTGTAGTACTAGTTTTTCGGTAGTATTCTATCCTTGAGCAGTCAACCGTAACCGGTTCTTTATTGGCTCTACAAATCTATGTTTGGGCGCGTGAACTTTTTGACAAACGTCTAGTTAATAGTACAGAATACTACCGTCCTAGGATTTTATCCGATATCGACCTTTTTCCTCTAGATGGGACGGTGATTCACATTATGTACTTTAAGCTATCGAAACACTGAAATAGGAAACTGTAATCTCCCATAAGGAAATAGGACCCTTTTCCCAAGCTGATGTACGTTGTAACTGGCTTTAAAGAGGCGAAATTGGACTATATACAACGTATAAAAGAAGAGTACACAGATTTATTGGAAAAGAACAAACAATGACAGAGTTTAATAAATTGCGTTATGTATTAGAAAATATGGACTCGTTGTCTTTGGCTAAAAGGGAGAAGGGAGGAACAATGTATAGATTTAAATTAGATGTACTAAAACATAAAGAAAGAATTGTGTGTAATGTTTCCGTTAATTAAACAACATTTACAAAATATGAAGTTACCTATTTGTTTGTGTAAAGGTGTTGGAAATCTAAATGACCCCTAAATTAACAAAAATTTCGATTTAGTTATAGATTTGTTGGTTTTTGATGCGCCCTGAAAGAATCTAATTTACCTGTAAATGAAAGGGACGTGATTGATTTTCTATCAATAAATGGCATTTCGGCTAACTCTCTAAAAATTCTTTTATTATTGAAGCGTTATAATGAAAAAATACATGACCTTGCTTTGTGTAAAGGAGATTTAAATTGATTTTGTGCAAAGCATGGTCACAAAGTATAAAAGAACAAACAATGACGGCTACACAAATTGCAGTATTGAAAGGAAGTTAATAATGTACAGATTTAAATTTGATGTACTACACCTATATAAAACGTTGTAAATCTCAATGATCTCTGAATTAACAAAAAAATCGATTTAGTCGGTTTTAATGTATGCAGATCGCTAGACAAAGAAACGTGATTGTTTTTATATCAATAAATGGCATTTATGCATATGTTAACTACAATTTCTTTTGTTAGTAAAGCGTTATAGTGGTTTTTCATTGCTCAAAGTTTCATAAAGACTATGTCGTGATTTTCTTTTAATTAAAGCTTACGTAAAGTGTTTTATTTGCATTAAAAGAGTATTGTGGAAATACATTTACTGTGTATTCGTTCAATTAACGCTTTTTTTTTCTGTGGCTGTCCTTGTACGTATAAGAATACATTTCCTCAAGAATAATGCGATGGCTTCATATGCCTGCTTTTTCATTCTACAGCAATTCTGTTAAATTTTATTATCGGTGGATATCGTCATGCAAGAAGTTGTGCGTGATGTTCCGCTCGTTAGCGATATAAATGAATTATATGCGGAAGGAGATGTGCTATTTGATTAACCAGGTGTTGTCGTTGAAATCTACCGCGGAACATGGTGGTTTGAACACAAAAAGGGTAGCTCGTTAGGTGTAATTATAACTGCAGCGCTGAGAGCTCGAGTTCTGCAAAATTCAGGTAAATATACTTTATTTAATATACTCCATTATTTTAATTTTTGTTTCTTAGCATTACCACCCCTACATGAAAAATTTGGATGCAGGTCAAGCAGATAAGTTCAGGTGTAATGGGTGGCGGCTAGGTGCATCAAAATGTGCTATAACATTTAAGTGTAGACATTTTTTTAACTAGTGGCGGTATACGTTTTTATGCGCGGCAAAAACAGTTGTGAGGTGGAATATTTTCAATGGCTATCAGTGAAGTAGCCTGGGTGGTACAAGTGTAGCGGTTAACGGATGGTGGGCCAGGGTGCATCAAAATAAATACCTAAAATGTGCTACAACCTTTATAAGTGTATCTACTTTAAACTAGTGTTCGTTTTGGCGGGAACATGATTAGTTTAGTAGAACAATATATTAGTAATAAGGTAGTTGATAAGAATGAAAAGGTTTTCTTTAATTCGGAATGCGGAATGGTACAAATGAAAGATAGAATTTTAGTAGTCTTTTTTCTTACTAAAATAACGTATAGTACACAATTGTGAGTATAATACACTCAATGGTGTAAGGTTAAATTAATTTAATGGATGTGTGATGTATGTATGTATGCACGTGTAAGTTTAGTAATTAGTTTTATAATAAATAAATGTTTAATTGTTTTATGCTTTATTTATCGTAAAATACCTATATATTGTATATTATACCCTTTTAATATAAATAAAAAACTTTCTGTAATTTTTAATTAATAGAAAATTACCAATATCACCTTTATGAAAGCAAATCTAATTTATTTGGTTTGGCGACAGATATTATGCCCGGAAAACGTTGGCTAAATCTCTGCATTTTTCAATGCCTTTTAGAAATTAAAGTAGACAAAATTTACCACAAGTTTAATTCTTTCTACAACTGTTACAATGCACTAATTCCCCAAAAACGTTAAGTACTTTGAGGATAATTTGAATGATAATAAACTTAAAGGGGCACACTTACCCCACCTGAAAATCGGAAAAATTGATTAATTACTAGACCTGTCACGTCATACCTAAACGTTGCAAACCAATGAAGAACTGGATAGAATACCCCGAGAAACCAGAAGATTTTTAAGTTATTGTTTGAAACAGTATCGATATTAATTATTAAATGTGGCATAATTCCTTTACTTGTAACCCATATCATTACACAATTTCATAAAACTTTTACTGCTATTCTCTTACATAGTTATTGTACAATAAGCGCACATTCGTCAAAGCACAATTACAAGTGGTTTGTGTATGAAAGAAACGAGTTGTTTTCATTTTGGGTAAAGCTGGTTGCTCTTCAATTTCTATAACTTGACTGTCTCAATATTTTACGAATGTAATCGGCTTTTTCTCGCCCTTTAACGTACACATCATCTGTTACTATATTAGTGATATTAGTTCACGAAGTATATGTGGAAAGAGATGGGTAAGGGTATACACAGATCCCCATTTGATGCAGTGATCATTATTGATTAACCAGGTGGTTTGTCGTTGAAATTATATCTAAGACGTGCCATGGAAATGGTGGTTTAAACGCAAACTGGACAGCTTGATTTCCATTATATATTGCTAGGTTTTTGAGGTGTAAATACATGTTTTGCCGTTTTGAATGTCTGTACCTAACTTTTAACTACCTACCAGTGCTCACAAAACATACGCACAATTTGCAAAATTGCTTGGAACACAATTTCAGAATTTTAAATGAACAAGAACGCATTTGTACTTTAATTAAACCGCATAAGTTTCCCTTTGATGCAAGTGTCAAACATCTATTTATAACTTTAACTAATATCTAATTGCTCTTCACAGCACTTTAGGTCTACCGTAAAATTATTCATCATGATTGCACTCACCTTATATAAATGCATCAGTTGCATTCAAGGTTAAAATACGGATATGGCCGGACAGGATCGGGACCTTGAAAATGATTTAGATTTCTCTGAATTTTAATATGGCGTTTATTTTCCAATAATACAATACAGTTCATTAAATCTAACACATATAATTGTGTTTTTAGACACTTCTAACATTTGCCAGCAATAAATTTTTTTCAGAATCGACCTATAAGCTGCAGGTTGATTTCTAAGAACTAACATCTTGACTCAGCCAAATTTCTTGAACAGCCTAACCTAACTTCAACACCAAAATTCGTATAATGTGGTCTAGAATAGAGCTATGACTTCTATGGCGTTGATGCTTCTGTCCTTCTAATTTCTATTTTTAGATTTGTCCTTGACTAATTTCAAAGTGCTCCAGACTTTGTTGGGCTTGATGCTGTTACCCTTTGACCTAGATTAGCTTCAGAGTGGTGCAGAGTCCTTTGACCATGGTGCTGCTGTCCTTTTGCATTAACTAACCCCAGAGCGGTCCAGAATCGGTATAATGACCTTGAAGATTGCTTTCTAGGCACATCAGTCAGCCAATGCTAAGCTTGATCACTAACATGCAGAGTCGAATCGACTGGGAAACGGCTATCTGTGTTGCGAAAAAGCTATCTGTTTTGGGAAACAGCTATCTGTATTTGAGAAACGGCTATCTCTACTTGGGAAATGGATGTAGTTCTTGGGGAAACTACCTCATCCTGAGACAGGCCAGAAACCATTGACCTACTTTTAAACACATGACCGTGACTCGATCAAATTGCTTGGTGACCTTGAATATTTGACCTTCAAAATTTTCAATCGGATAAGGTTGGGTAAGACAGGGATACTCCTGCAGGTTAACACATGAGCTTGACTCAGCCAAGATTTGCTTGCTTCATTGATTAAGAATGCTGCTAAGTCTGGCTTGAACATTTCCCGACATATGGCCTCAACCAGTTTGGTGACCTGTCCCTGAAAGTAGAACCCCCCGAACCTCTAAAAGTCTATGTGAATACCCCATGCAGGTGATTTCTAGGAATTATGACCCTGATCCGGCCAGAATTGCTTGAACAATGGATAGCCATTGTCTTTGAAAGTTGTCTTTGGGAACCGGATCCGGTTCTTAGGAAAACTTCCTCATCCTGGTAGTTTAGAACAGTAATATTATGAATCCACATACTGTAAGCATAATCTTTTTATTACAATTTAGCCAGTACAAGAACTTTTACTCATATTTTAGCATAGAGAACGACAATCTCTATGATACCCCCGTCCTTCAGAATTAAGTCTGTTTAATACCGCTGAGAATTGATTTATAAGAATTAACACTTTAGCTCAGCCAAGAATTGCTGCCTAACCTTGAGGAATGCTCGTAGGCAATGTGTATGATGGCGTTGAGCGAAACAACTTTGACTTTGAAGGGTTGGCTGAATTGCTTGAACAATGGATCGCCTTTGATCTTGAAAATTGATTTATTAGAATTGAGCCTGAAATGGTGGGGGTAGCTGGAAATTAATCTAGATAACTATCTATGTTTGGGAATTATGACCATAACTCGGCCAGAACAATGGGTCGCCTTTGTTCTTTTCTCAGGGCTGTGGCCTTGAAAATTGTAAGCATAGGCTCTGACTTTGAATCGTCGCTTGAATTGCTTGAACAATGGATCGCCTTTGTTCTTGAAAATTGATTTCTCAAAATTGGGCCTGTAATGGTGGGGGTAGCTGGAAATTGACCTAGATAACAATCTATTTTTAGGAATTATGAGCCTAACTCGGCCAGAAAAATGGATCGCCTTTGTTCTTTTCTCAGAGGTACGACCCTGAAATGGGTGGAAACGGCTAGTTGTGTTGCGAAACAGATCCCCTGTTTTGACGTCAATGAACTTTGCTGAAGGTGTGAGTAGTAAACTTCCAAGAATTGATTGATGACCTTGAACCATACTTGGTATAGACAGCAATCTGTATGATACCCCTGGAGAATTTGAATAACACCTCAGGCAGAGTGCAATGAACTTCCTAGAATTAATGAAGGGAGTGACCTTGAAAAGTTTAATGAACGTTGGCCTTTAAATTTCCTATCAAAATTTTATTTACAGCCTACCTTGATTTCTTGGTGTCCTTGAAGGGTATCCTCCTATATACCCTCAATTTAACCTTGATGTGTGGAACGTGTTAAATTCGACGTAGGGAATGTGAGTCCCCATACCTTGAAAAATATACGCAGGTATCGTGTACAGTGGGCCCTTTTGAAAACTTTGACATAGGTAATGTGACCGTGTACGCAGGTAATGTGCACGATGATCTTGAAAAACAGATAGGCAATGTGAGCGACCTTGACCTTGGAAACCATGCACTTAGACGTAGACAATGTAATGACCATGAGGAATATACTTCGATGTATACAATTTTCACGATGACCTTGACCTTGAAAACCATTGACCTTGATGTGGATAATTTGTACGGGAAGGTGCATTATTATTACCAAAAGTGAGTTATATACTATTATTATGCTATACTATACTGTTATACTATACTATTTTACATACAAGGACTAACTTATCGGAAATACCTCTGACAAAATGGGCCCTAGATTTATAAACAAAGTTGAACCTACTATTTCGTTTTATGAAGTAGACAAGTGCTTGGGGACAAATAAACAAGCCGATGTTCGTTTCCAATTTTGATAATACCCATGTGATCTGAAACTAACACGATTTCATCTCGTGAGGCAACTATAGGACTCTGTTTTATATTATCGAACCATAATAATAATAATAATAATAATAATAATAATAATAATAATAATAGCGCTCAAATTAGCGAGTAACACTGTTGTCGAGATTTGCGTACAGTGATAGAAATACGTTTTTAAAAATGCGTGTGTGCGTGCGTGTGTGTGCACGTGCGTGAGTGTGTGTGTGTGCGTGTATGTGTGCGTGTGTGTGTGTGTGTGTGTGTGTGTGTGTGTGTGTGTGTGAGTGTGTCTCTGTTTGTGTTTTTGAAGGTTGGTTTTTGCACGCTGTAAGCTAAAGCATACCGATGTTTTTGAGTTGAGAGTTGACTTTGGATGCTGTAAGTTAAATTAATTTGATATATTCGAATTATGGGTTGGATTTTGTAAGCTGTAAGTTAAATCAATTTGGTATAAAATGTATTATCATAATTATAAGTGAAGATCGACTTGTCTGCCTGTATTTTATCTGTTATGAGTTATTATGATGATAAAGCAAAAATGGCTTCCAAGATGGCCGTCAAAAAATATATCCTACAAAATGTAATTATGATTCATAATTAAAAGCAAATTGGCGGCGAAATTGTGGGGCGCAAACCCGAGTGGATAATAGTGCCACACGTTAATTTGGGTTGGTACTGTAAGTGGATTGTGTGTGTGCTCTCAACGTACCATTAGAAACGCATTGATTTGTATGAATTTTTTGTCTACCCAATTACAGTGTTCACTAGGTTGCATGTCGAAATAAAATTACGTTCTAAACTTTCAAGCTGTCAACAACATAAATGCATTCGTCGTGTTATGACCCACAATTGAGGATATTCGAGACTTTGAGAACTCAAGGGTAAATTATTAATGCATAACAACAACACCTGAAGGTGATCGTGAGAAAGCCGCAGAAGAAGAGAAAGAAAACAAATCTGCTAGTTAGGTCAAGGTTAATGTTGGCACAGACACCGAGAAGTCAGAGGATAAAGAAGAGATGTAATATTAAATATAGTTTTACTTATAATAAATTTTTAAAACCCTTTATCCCTATTATTGAAAATATCCAAGATGCTTTGATAGAATTCGACTTCAGATCAACATCTTGATTTGATTTCTATATTACTTTGTTTTGATTGAGATGGATTTGCTTAATTGATTCGATTAATTGATTTTATTGAGATGGCTCTGATTGAGATTCATTGATTTGACTAATTGGATTGAGACTGATTTGCTTAATTGATTGGATTGATTGATTTGATCGACATTGATTTGTTTGATATTGAGTTGATTAATTAACTTGATTAGGAAAAGTGTGTAATATCTTGATCATCAGTATATTTTACTTTTATCTTACTTATCTTTTAATATTCAAACCGTGTTTTTGTTTTCTAGAAGGTAAACATCAAAATTGGAAATGAAGGCCAACTTGTTTCCCTTTCACGTAATTAGAGAGTTAATTCCATACACGTTAGGTGAATTTGAATAGTTAAAGTATGTTATTTTTTGTGTTCTAGATCGTAAACGCCAAAATTGGAAATAAAGGTCAACTTGCTTGCCGTTCACGTAATTATGTAGTTAGTGATTTTTTCCCTAGAGGTATTTCAATAGTGAAAGCATGTTGCGGTTAAATAATGGAGATATCCAGAAAGTGATTACTTTATATTAATGCTTGGGGAAAACCGTTAAGTACTCTATATTGAATTTATTTCTATATTACTTTAGGGCTTAAAAATGTGTTGTAATTAAAAATCTGTTCGCACGATAAATCAGATAGTCCTCCAGGGCTCGACTACTAAAAAAAAGCTATTAATACCACCAAAAAGAGCCTTAATTACGGAGTGAGGACCATAAATACGTTATCAATGGTTTGACAATGGCACCTGGAAAGAATCCGACAATTGCCGTGACTGCAGTTTGTTACATGCACAAAGGTATGGTCGTAGCAAAAATAAAAAGTGCGTCCTAACAGATAGTAGGAGTAAGGCCGGAGGCTCGATTGTTCGGTTAGGTACTTGGATGCGTGGGCGTGTGGCTGGCGTAGATACACGGAGAATTTAAAAGGGCACCACTTGATTTATTTTTATATCGCCCTTAGACCAGGAAAAGGGCTACGATACAGTAAAAGATACGCTACAGTTAAAAATAAAGTTGAATACAGTCCAAGAAGGGAAACAGGTTCGGTTAGGGTTTCGCTCCTAAACCGCAGTAGTGAAGAAAACAGTTATTGGTAAATTAACACAGATCGGTTTAATCGTTGTAGATAGAATTAGTAATAATACTAATAAACCCCAAACTAAAATATACCAGAAATAGCTAACATAATCTCGCTGAAGGCATATTAGTTTAAATATCAAAACGTATTTGGTGCAGTAAGTAAGTACTCAAACAACAGGTATCGTAAATCGGGATAGCTATTAATTAGCAAAACAACCCGAGAATGTTCATAGGTCCCCCGAAATTGGATTAACAAAAAAAATTTGATAGTACCACACTCATCTTTTCCTAGTTACAGCATTGAACTGAAGCGACGAAAGGACCAAAATCACAATCAGAGAAAGAACCTAGAGAACCCTTTCGTTGTAGATACGGGTTCCATACTAAATTGTTACAGTGTATTTTAATTTATGTTAAAATTGTAGAACATGTATTTTATTGTAAGTGTAAAATAAACAAAGCGGTTTAACTCATCTCTTGATCTGACGAAAAACGTCTGTTAACAAACTTTAATATCCGCAGAAAGGTGCACTACACTAGGTAGTATAAATGTCCTTAGCTGTGCACTAATGCTACATGTAACCTTTATTAAGTCAAATTTATAAAAGATTACAGAAAGAAAATCACCCACATACCCAGTTCCTAACAACGCAATTTTTCACAAAATGGCGTTCTTTTTCAGACGAAGAACCAAAAAGAAATGTCATCTAGTCGTATTTGACCATTTAGAAATTATGAAATTATCGCGTTCTTAAATTTATTTAAAATTCGATTCTACATACCATAATGTCAACCTTCCTCTAATGGAAGCAACGTGTGTTGCCTGCACAACAGGCATAAAAATTACAAACTCGCTCTAATTTATCACGTTACAGGTTAACTAACCTCCAGGGGTTGGAATTAAAAACTACACTAGGCGCATGTGCGGAGGTTGTGTCCTAAAAGTGCCCACACTTGAAGGTCCGGATCAAAGGCCTCGAAGCTCCTCTCATTATGCTTACATCATAAGTTTCTTTTTATGCGGAAGAAAGGAAGTTAATGTCTGGTATACAGCGAAAAAAGCCGCGTATTCCCCGGCTTTCAACCGGTCGGGGTTTATACTCATCCGAAATAAAATTTGGTGTAAAATGTAGGTATTGAGATCGGTAAGGATAAATACAATTAACATTAAGCCTATGAGTGCCTTGATAATCAAGTTGTAATCCACGAACCTTGTAAATTGAAGTCGTGAGTTGGTGTAATTCTGTAGAAGCCACGATCTCGAATTGGTATGGTTGTGAATCTTCTGTGGAAGAAGTGAGCTATTTGAGTTGGTGTTAATCTTACTGTGGTTAAATGATAAACCTTCAAGAATTTGTTTTTTTTTATAAAGTAATTTAGAGAAATTAAACGTTGCTGTTGACTATTTAAAAAGTTTAAACCAATTCTGGTCGTTACGGCAACTTGCTTCGATGCAATCTTACCAAAATTGGTGTACAAACATAAACTTTGAGCAAAATTTGACCAACATATTGACCAACGTACATCATAGAATTTAACCATTGGTTATCGAGAGAATCTATTTTTCCACGTTCGCACATAAGTCAGCACAATTGCTGACTAACACAATTGCGATAGTGAACAACAAAATTCGGTTCAACTGCTAATAAACACCCATGGGGCAGTTAAGTTAGACTTAGATAAGCTTTGAATTTGTGATATTACTTATACGAAAGTAATTGTTTAATGTATTATTTTAAAGTCTAATTGGTTTTTCAAATTAAATAAATGACATTGTTCATCATTTTCAATCATTACAGCTTTCAAACAATTAGCGAAGCAGTGAATTGCATAAAGGGTAAATTACATGTAAATTATACACTACCCTAATCCTCTATTTGCATCCAATCCGGTATATTATTAAACCACATAAACCACATTACTAGTTTAATTAATGGAACGGATTAATATTTTTGATTTTCTGTTAATTAAGTTCGATCCAATAGTATTATGGTATTTTAGATTTAACTTATACAACACGTTATTGTAAAACTAATAAGCCATTGTAGAAGTTCGGATAATCCCGATTAAACCAGACTTACGTGTAAGGTATTAATTGGTTAATAATTTCCACTAAATTTGTTTTAAATTATATAACAGATAAGTACTTAGGAAAATTATCAGATAAAGCCGCAGACATTTCATTGCAATTTAAGTTTAAATTGATATCCCAGAAGATGAAACCTCGACGTTAAATGTGTTCTCATCTAAGTAAACCTTAAACAATGTATATTTAACATGGAAAATTACAGGATTTAACTATGAAAAAGTACTTAACATAACACAAATTAGTAAGAGTAGTTAAAATAAGTGCTTAATTTTACAATTCATGCAAATTTCAATTTGTACAAGTCTGCGGATACATTAAGCGCAAATACAACTTTATATCTTTTAGTAACAGTAAACGAAAAGTTCTAATGTTAATTTTATTTTGTTTCCTGTTCGTATATTTTTCTACATTAGATGAAAATCTAATAGCAACAATACATTATATAACCGACCTCCGATCTCGGGTTCTTAATTTGAATTATTAAGTCTTAAATATTTTCTAAACAAATTTAAAAAAAAGAGCTGCTGTAGTCTTAACCGGCAAAATTCATAGGTCTTGGATATAATCGACGAAAAAATTTTAAATTAGGTTACTTGAATTTTATCAAAATCATAACATATTAGTAGGTTTTCTAGATCTTTTTTACTGCTGCAAAAAACATTTTTACTAATTTTGATATAGAGCGTTTCTAACAAAACTATTTTCTTGTAATTATTTTCGATGTCCAAAATGTTTGTTTCATTATAACTAAAATTCTGCTTAAAATTTATAACATGTCTTGCCAACGCAGTACTATTAGGTTTAACTCGCACATCCGATTTATGTTGTATGATTCCATTTTTTAAAGTCTGTAAGGAAGTGCCAATGCAGTTTGTGTTTGCGCAAGGAATATGGTATATATATATATATATATATATATATATATATATATATATATATAATACATTACGTAATCTTTTACATCGGATATTTACTACAAATTGATTTTGTTTTCAATATTAGGAGCTTCCTGTTGTACATTAGGTAGAAAATAAATATTCAAGTTCTCTAAGTCACTCGCGATTCGCGATATAAGAAAAAGTAGCGATATAAGGTGATCGAACTTTTCATATTATTTGCGCATAGTTACAGGTATATTAAGCGGATCTCTAGACTTTTTGTTTCTCGTGAAGTTTATAAGGATTTGAGATTTGATGTATATTTTAATAATACCTCGTTACGCATGTTTTTTTTCTTTTGTCTCATTAAGTTTATTGAAACCAAGTAAAATTGAGGTACGTAAGGAAATCTTTAATGGGAATTAAATGTCATCATGTGTTAAATATTACACTCGACTTTGTTAACTGTTACTGGCTTAGGCGAAGTAATTAACATGTCCTCAGAGGCAAAGTGTATGAAGCTGATACTGTTGTGTGTGTTAAAAATAATTTAATATTCTATTGATTATGAATTTGACCTAAAAGGTAATGTATTTGTTGTAACTTCTATATACAATGCGATTAGTAACTATGTGATGAAATAGTCAGGCATCGCGCAATAAATACAGGGTGTCTCTAAAATGTGCGAAAAATGCTACCACAAATTCCTGAGGCCAAGATATGACGATTTAACCCGACTACCTCAGTTCAAAAGTGGTTTGTTTCGGAGGTACAGAGTACCACAAGTTCAATTTGGAATTAGTTTTTCATGAATAATTTTTGTAATAATTGGTGTATTGTCACAATATTCGGCTAGGGGGGGGGGGGGGTTGTGGTGTGGAAAATTAAAATCTCCTCTCATTTTCAATGTAAA
Source organism: Vesta saturnalis (assembly GCA_036346205.1). Classification (NCBI taxonomy): domain Eukaryota; kingdom Metazoa; phylum Arthropoda; class Insecta; order Coleoptera; family Lampyridae; genus Vesta; species Vesta saturnalis. Next base: position 71,645 of record JARFJB010002326.1, read on the forward strand.
ATTTAGAGGGCGGCACTCTGCATACATTTAAAACGAAATATTATTTTTGAGCCACAATGTATTTAACTTTTAAATGAAAATTCTTATTCTCCATCTTTCAACTAAAGACTGGTAAGAGATGATTTGAGCAACCGTTTTTGAGATATCTGGGTTTAAAATTTTGATTTCCTATCCAAAATCACCATTGCATTACATTGCATTGCCACAGGAATAACACCAAAAATTACAATAACAAGTTAAATGTACTATAATTTTATTCTCGAGTAAAAACAGTTTTTTCGTGTGTACAAAGATTAACACGTGGTAAAGAATTAAATTGGACTCTGGAGCATTTCGTCATCATTTCTCAAAGCGTCAGTACTAGTTTGAATACGTTTCCTTAATTCACCTTCTGTATGTACTGGCGAATAACAAAGGTTTTATTTTTCCCCACAAGAAGTAATCCATTGTGGTCATTTCAGGGGATCGAGCTGGCCAATTTGCGGGTGCACCATTGCCTCTACCTATCCATCTATTTTGATACTGTTAGTTCGCATAGTTACGTACGTTTAACATAAAATGATAGTCTCAATGATTCCTGCCCACAAGTTGATCTTAAACTCATGTTGATAATGGGTAAGTTCAGTCGCATGAGGATTTTCTTCAGCATAGACTTATTCATTATGCAAGTTAGTTATGCCACTCCTCGTGAAAGTGGCTTTATTAGTGAATAAAATTCTTCGTGTAAAGTCTCTATCTTAACTTCTTTATTCTTGGGTAAATCGGCAAAAATCTAGTCGTGCTTCAAAATCATGGGCTATAAAATCTTTTACCTGTTAAAAATGAAATGGATGCAGTACTTGTTCTCTGGTTACCCTATTAACAGTATCTTTGCTTTTAACAAACTTTTTATGTTTGTTAATAAAATTTACGTTTATTTAGGCAATTTAACATGCATTGCGCGCAGCGTGTGTTGCATATCATAGTTACATAAAAACATGCATTTAATTATTGTAAAAATAAACTCGTACGCATATTATTTGCACATTTGATTCACATGCTCATGCGCAAAAACTACTTTAGCGCCTATTTTTTGGTAATATTTTTGAGGTGGATGTAGACCATCTATTGTTGTTTGGTAAAATTTTTTGATAAGTGCTATAAAAGTTGTATGGTAAGTTATTTAAAACTATTATATAAAGTTTGAGACGTTTGCTCTTTCAGGCACTCTTTATTTACTTCTGCTTTACGTTTTACTCTATTTTATTTATCCGCTTAATTACTTAACCAATTCCATTTTACCGTTAGTTACTTTACGGAATAATTACGTTCAACCAATAATGACGCAATAACCTTTGTTTTTAATATCCATTAAACCAGCAAAAAAATTATACATTTGGAGAATTTTAATGCATCTGAATCCAGTTTGATTTTAACTCCCATGTAAAAATTTAGGCAACGAAATTTTCCAAGTGCTGATTTAGCAAGCCGCCATTTCGGAATCTACAGAAGTACAGTATAATCAAAATAAGGTATTTTATTTCTATTAATAATTCCATAAATTAGTTTTCCTTAAGTTAAATAATCGTTACTTGCACTAGCTTTAGTATGTTTCTCTTTATACTCAAAATATAGGTAGTAAAATCGTTACTAACATTAACTCTATCATATTCTCATATAATCAAACTTAAAGTAGTAAATAAAGCTTGTTATTAATTTTTTTAACATTATTGTATTCATGTACTTATTTTTCATAAGAGTTGCCTTTATTTAATAATTTAGTTTCAGGTTGGAACATCAACATCAAACAAGCAACACAATAAAATTTCAAAACATATACATATATATATATATATATATATATATATATATATATATATATATATATATATATATATATATATATATATATATATATATATATATATTATAAAACATCTGATAATATTTATAAACCCCGCCTGTCTTAATCTCCGACTGAGCAAAAGACACAAAATCTACTGTATTATAACCAAACCTTTATCAGCTAAAATTGTAGCTTAATGGTGTATGGTTACACTGGCTTCCAGACGTGGGGCACCGATTTGCAATTTATTGAAGGTTGTTGCTTGTCGACATAAATATTGTATTGACATTTAATTAATTAAATTTACAATTATCTTGGTGCATATTAATACTCTACATATCAGATGCCTTCGCTTATGTTTGTTGCAATTCCGAACTTTGATGACAACAGTATAAAGGTACATTTATATTGTGTATTTAATTATTGTAATCTTATTGCATTTTGTGTCTTATTTGTATGACATATTATAATGTCGAATTATGTAGTAGATGCTCTTGGGAGTGACGAATTATTAATGGAACTGAGATACCGCAGTGTTGTCGGGGCTGAAAATTTATTGGTTAGTGAAAAGCGCAAATTATTACGACGTAAACTAAATTTAGAAAATGTCGACTCAAAACTATTTGATTCTCATACGAAAGTTGAAATAAACGAAAATGAAAAATTAGCTTGTTTAAAAGAAAAACTTTCTCATATTCAATCATTAATAAATTTGTATAAAATTAATCCAACGACAAGTGAATATCTCAAACTACATACCCGTCTTTTACATATTTTGAAGCAATTAAATTATACAGTATTTGACGATGAACATGTGCACTTACATGATCAATTACTTTCACTATGTAATGATAATATTGAATGAATAGAATCAATTAATGATAATTTAGAATTAAGTAATGACTTACTCTATCTTGATAATTCTAACATTTTGATGTCAAATAATGAACCGATTAATACCGCCGTAAATATTCCAACCGAAGATTATTCAAATATAATTAAGAACTTAGGTGTTTCTAGAAATGCTATTCCTGTTTACAAATTAAATCTAAAGTATTTTGCATTTATACAAAGGTGTGAAGAATTAATGCTTGCTCGTAATAATTCGAAGACAGATATTATTATTATTATTATGTTATTATCTGGAATCGATAGTTATTTTCTGGAAGGGGTTTGACGTGGTTTTGAGGCATTAGGTCTCAAATAAATTCATGGATGAGCTTATTCATAAATTAAAAAGCAACTTTTTATCCGAAGAACATGATGAAGTTTTGTTAAATGAAATTAAAAACAAGAAACATGAAATTCCTATCATCTTTATTTCTGAAATCATCAATTTATTTTCTCAATTATACGTTCCTCCTGCTGAATTGGAGCAACTTAAAATTATTATGAAAAATTTACAGCCTTGGTATGTTCTTGTCAATGTTACCAATATTTTTCATCTTGTTGAATTATATTAAAAATTACAACAGGATAAATTGCAAAACTCTAAATTTAAATACAATTCCAATTTAGATTTTCAAAAAAACCTGAAAAGAAATGAAAATCTTTTACTTCGAATCAAATCAAGAAACCTAAGATTAATTTTACTGATGCTAAACCAAAAATTAAGAATTCAACTTTTAAAAATTCTAAAAGCAATACGGCAAAACCAACGACGACTTGTTTCAAATGTAAACGATTGGGACATACTTAACACACCTGTTATAACGATGATAATATTACCTTTTGTTACACATAAGGTCGTTCCGACGTGACTTTTACTAACTGCCTAAAGTGCAAACTTTTAAATGAGAAGTGTTCCGTTAATCGACACGTTCCTAACAATTTTACTGAGACTGACCAACATGTTTGGAATGAGTGGTTAACTAAAGTAAATAAATTTCATGAAACTCATAAAATATGTTCAAAATTTGTCGAAAAAATAAAAGATATTAGACCTTTTATTAATGTTAAAATTTTTAACGAAAACTTTGTCGCTTTATTAGACGGTGGAGCTACTGTTACAATTCTAGGTAAGCCCGTCATCTTTTAATTGACAAGTATGATTAGAAATTAAACAAAATTTCTCCCTTTTCATCATTAATTATTGCCGATGGTTTTTTACAATCTATTTTAGGAAGTATTGACTTATCTTTGACTATTAATAATGTTACAAAAACAATTTCAGTCATTGTTTCTGAGACTATTACAACTGCCACTTCCTTTGGGAATGGACTTTTGTTAGTTATTTGAAATTAAAGCTGATTTTAATGAAAATTCTTTTGTTGCAAATTCTGCAGAGACATATTTTTCAATGATTAAAAGCATCGACGATCTTAATACTGATAAAATTACTGAATTGGACCAAGTTGTTGACCTTTTCAAAACTTTGGAAAATTCAAAATTGGGCAAAACCAATAAAATTGTTCATACTATTAATACTGGTGATGCCATACCAATTAAACAAAGGTATTATGCTTTATCTCCCGCTATGTTGGAACATACAAATAAAGAAATCGACGAAATGTTAGACCAAGGAATTATTAAACCCAGTTCTTCCCCTTGGAATTCTCCAATGGTTTTAGTTCGAAAGAAAACAGGCGAGTTTAGAGTCTGCTTTTATGCGAAAAAATTAAATTCAATTACTAAGAAAGATGCTTACCGATTACCATTTTTTAACATCTTGGATAAATTAAGAGGTGCTAGGTAGAAAGCCTGATGACAAATTCCTTTAGACCCCGAAAATTGTGAAAAAACTGATTTTGCTGTTCCACGTAGTGGTTTATTTGAATATACCGTTATGCCAATAGGACTTACCAATGCACCCAGTACTTTACCAAGATTTATGAACTTAATTTTGGGCCATGATTTACCTCAATCCGTTTTTCTCTATTTAGATGACATTTTTATGTTTTCAAGTACATTTAAAGAACATATTCTATTTTGAAAGAAGTTTTTAAAAGGCTTGATGCTAAATTAAATGTTAATTTAAATAAATGTGAATTTTGTATAAACCACATTTATCATATTTGGGCTTTCTTATTGATAAAAATGGTCTTCATACCGATCCATCAAAAGTGGATGCGATTTCAAAATTTCCTCAACCGAAAACTTTTACAGAAGTTAAACGATTTATCGGAATATGCTCATGGTAAAGGGCGTTTTATTAACGATTTTTCCACAGTTTTAGCTCCAATTAACAATTTATTAGAAAGAAAAAATAAATCTCAAAAAGTTTCATGGAACAACGAAGCTAATGATTCATGTTTAAAGATTAAATCTTTATTAGTAGATGCTCCTATCTTGGCGATACCAGATTTTTCAAAACATTTTAATTACAATACGATGCCTCCAATTCTAGTAGTATTGGCTGTGTTTTAATCCAAGGTGAGGGAGACGATGAAAATGTTATCCTTACGGATTTCGAATTCTAAACAAAGCCCAGGAAAGTTATTCTATTACTGAGCGTGAATTACTTGCTGTTATTCTTGGAATTCAAAAGTTTAGACCTTATATTGAAGGTATACATTTTAAAGTAATTACTGATGATCATTCAGTGATGTGGCTCAATAATTGAAAAGATCCTTCAGGTCGATTAGCCCGATGGAGTGTTAAACTTCAACAAGTTGATTTTGAAGTCATTCATAGGAAAGGTAATTTAAATGTTGTTCCTGACAGACTTTCCAGAGCTCCATTAGAAGTTAACTCTTTAGAATTTTCAGATGTAGATTTAGACGATTGGTATAAGAAAATGTTAAATAACGTTTCCAAGAATTCTGAATTATTTTCCGATTGGAGAATTGAAAATCAAAAAGTATTTTTGAGACTCTGTTACATTCTAGTTTTCTAATTTACATTTTAATAATTATTTTTCAAAAGTAATTTGATTTTATTTTTGTGCTTATTTCGCACACCATTTTATTTATATATATATTTTAGTGGCCTTGCAGACCATTTATTTTATTTTGCTACAAATGTATAGAACGACTGTTGATATTTAGATCATACTGCGCAACTGATTTTGCCGATTTTTTTGGGACATTAGCTCTCCGGTAAATTATTTTCATTTATTGTTGCAATAATAAAAATTGAGATAACCATTTTGAGATTACCTCTGATCGTTATTTGACGTGAAATTTCAGACCCTTAACCAATGGTAGGACTACTAGATGTGCTTAAATATTTCCCGGTGTTCTAGACTTAGACGGTGCCTTTTGTTTTACGGTTCGCATCGTGTCAACCTCGTTATAGTTCACATCCTAACCGTGACTTCCTGATTGTGAGACTAAGGTAATTTTGGGTGGGGTTATGTATTTGTTAGTGCACAACCCAATCCATTAATACACCGTTACTGGTGAAGACTTTGATATACCGATTTTGACTTACTTTACCGAACGTGTCTGTGGGAGTTTGTTTTTCGAGTACCTAGGGGTCTCGGTTCGAGATAACCGAGGCAAGGTAAGTGACTGTAGTCTCCCGACCAAGAATTTTGCGGTTAAAGGGTGTTTAGTGGTGGTTGAGTAAGTGGAGTGATCTGGTTCTGACGAGCTAGGTCGAAATTTTAAATGATTACGGTTGCTTTGTTAAATTCTTTAATAAGTGTTGTATCATTTGTACGGTAAGTTTATTTAAAACTATTATACAACTGTTTGAGATGATTACGTTTTACTTTATTTTATTTATCCGCATAATTACTTAACCAATTGCATTTTACCGTTAGTTACTTTACGGTTAAATACGTTCAACCAGAAATGTCGCAATAACCTTTATTAACATGAAGTGGAATTTTAATATCCATTAAACCAGAAAAAAAAAGTCATACATTTGGGGAATTTTAATGCACCTGAATCCAGTTTCATTTCAACTCCCATGTATAATTTACGCAGCGAAATTTTCCAACCGCTGATTCAGCAAGCCGCAATTAGGGAACCTACAGATGTACAGTATAATAAAAATAATGTATAATATTTCTATTAATAATTCAATAAATTAGTTCTACTTAAGTTAAATAATCGTTACTAATAATAGCTATAAGATCTCATTTATAATCAAAAGTAATGTAGTAAATAAAGCTTGTTATTGTCCATTTTTTTTTAAATTTATTAGATTCATGATTAACTTGGATTTCCACAAAACGAGTTGGCGCTTTTATTTAATAATTTAGTTTCAGGGTGGAGCAACATCAAATTTGTAAAGTGAACATTTCTATACATATATTTTTTTAGAACACCATCTGATAATATATATGACTTACGCCTAACTTAATCTCCACCGATCAAGAAGGCACAAAACCTCCTGGGTCATAAATAAACCTTAATCAGCTAAATAGTAGCTTAAGTGGGAACGTTTTCAGCGCTTGCGCCTACGCCTGCGTCTGCATGTGCGCCTGCGTCTACATCGGCGGCTGCGACAGTCTGTGTCTGTATCTGCATCTGCGTAAGCGCTTGTGTCTGGGACTGTGTCAGTGTCTGTGTCTGAGACTGTGACTGTGCCAGTGTCTGTGTCTGTGTCTGTCTCTGTGTGAGTGTCTGTGTCTGTGTCTGTGACTGTGTCTGCGTCTGCGTCTATGTCTGTGTCAGTGTCTGTGTCTGTGTCTGTATCTGTGTCTGTGTCTGTGTCTGTATTTGTGTCTGTCTGCGTCTGTGTCTGTGTCTGTGTCTGTGTCTGTGTCTGTGTCGGTGTCGGTGTCTGTGTCTGTGTCTGTCTGTGTCTGTGTCTTGTCTGTGTCTTGTCTTGTCTGTGTCTGTGTCTGTGTCTGTGTCTGTGTCTGTGTCTGTGTCTGTGTCTGTGTCTGTGTCTGTGTCTGTGTCTGTGTCTGTGTCTGTGTCTGTGTCTGTGTCTGTGTCTGTGTCTGTGTCTGTGTCTGTGTCTGTGTCTGTGTCTGTGTCTGTGTCTGCGTCTGTGTCTGTGTCTGTGTATATGTCTGTGTATATGTCTGTGTCTGCGTCTGCGTATGCGTCTGCGTCTGCGTCTGTCTCTGTGTCTGTGTCTGTGTCTGTGTCTGTGTCTGTGTCTGTGTCTGTGTCTGTGTCTGTGTCTGTGTCTGTGTCTGTGTCTGTGTCTGTGTCTATGTCTGTGCCTGTGTCTGTATCTGTGTCTGTGTCGTGTCTGTGTCTGTGTCTGTGTCTGTGTCTGTGTCTGTATCTGTGTCCGTGTCTGTGTCTGTGTTTTTGTCTGTGTTTGTGTGTGTGTCTGTGACTGTGTCTATGTCTGTGTCTGTGTTTGAGTCTGTCTCTGTGTCTGTGTCTGAGTCTGTGTCTGTCTGTGTCTATGTCCGTGTCAGTGTCAGTGTCTGTGTCTGTATCTGTGTCCGTGTCTGTGTCTGTGTCTGTGTCTGTGTCTGTGTCTGTGTCTGTGTCTGTGTCTGTGTCTGTGTCTATGTCTGTGCCTGTGTCTGTATCTGTGTCTGTGTCGTATCTGTGTCTGTGTCTGTGTCTGTGTCTGTATCTGTGTCCGTGTCTGTGTTTGTGTTTTTGTCTGTGTTTGTGTGTGTGTCTGTGACTGTGTCTATGTCTGTGTCTGTGTCTGAGTCTGTCTCTGTGTCTGTGTCTGAGTCTGAGTCTGTCTGTGTCTGTGTCTGTGTCTGTGTCTGTGCCTGTGTCTGTGTCTGTGTCTGTGTCTGTGTCTGTGTCTGTGTCTGTGTCTGTGTCTGTGTCTGTGTCTGTGTCTGTTTCTGTGTCTGTGTCTGTGTCTGTGTCTGTGTCTGTGTCTATGTCTGTGCCTGTGTCTGTATCTGTGTCTGTGTCGTATCTGTGTCTGTGTCTGTGTCTGTGTCTGTATCTGTGTCCGTGTCTGTGTTTGTGTTTTTGTCTGTGTTTGTGTGTGTGTCTGTGACTGTGTCTATGTCTGTGTCTGTGTCTGAGTCTGTCTCTGTGTCTGTGTCTGAGTCTGAGTCGTCTGTGTCTGTGTCTGTGTCTGTGCCTGTGTCTGTGTCTGTGTCTGTGTCTGTGTCTGTGTCTGTGTCTGTGTCTGTGTCTGTGCCTGTGTCTGTGTCTGTGTCCGTGTCCGTGTCTGTGTCTGTGTCTGTGTCGGTGTCCGTGTCTGTACCTGTGTCTGTGCCTGAGCCTGGGTCTGTCTGTGTCTGTGTCTGTGCCTGTGTCTATATCCGTGTCCGTGTCAGTGTCAGTGTCAGTGTCTGTACCTGTGTCTGTGCCTGAGCCTGGGTCTGTCTGTGTCTGTGTCTGTGTCTGTGTCTATGTCCGTGTCCGTGTCAGTGTCAGTGTCAGTGTCTGTGTCTGTATCTGTGTCTGTGTCTGTGGCTGTCTCTGTGTCTGTGTCTGTGCCTGTGTCTGTGCCGGTGTCTGTGTCTGTGCCTGTGCCTGTACTTGTAACTGTGTCTGTGTCTGTGTCTGTGTCTGTGTCTGTGTCTGTGTCTGTGTCTGTGTCTGTGTCTGTGTCTGTGTCCGTGTCTGTGTCTGTGTTTGTGTCGGTGTCCGTGTCTGTACCTGTGTCTGTGCCTGAGCCTGTGTCTGTCTGTGTCTATGTCCGTGTCCGTGTCAGTGTCAGTGTCAGTGTCTGTGTCTGTATCTGTATCTGTGTCTGTGTCTGTGCCTGTTTCTGTGTCTGTGTCTGTGCCTGTGTCTGTGCCGGTGTCTGTGTCTGTGCCTGTGCCTGTGCCTGTACTTGTACCTGTGTCTGTGTCTGTGCCTGTGCCTGTGCCTATGTCTGTGTCTGTGTCTGTGTTTGTGTCTGTGACTGTGTCTGTGTCTATGTCTGTGTCTGTGTCTGTGTCCGTGTCTGTGTCTGTGTCTGTGTCTGTGTCTGTGTCGATGTTTGTGTCTGTACCTGTGCCTGTGCCTGTGTCTGTGTCTGAGCCTGTGTCTGTCTGCGTCTGTGTCTATGTCTATGTCCGTGTCAGTGTCAGTGTCTGTGTCTGTATCTGTATCTGTGTCTGTGTCTGTCCCTGTGTCTGTGTCTGTGTCTGTGCCGGTGTCTGTGTCTGTGCCTGTGCCTGTACTTGTGCCTGTGTCTGTGTCTGTGTCTGTGCCTGCGCCTATGTCTGTGTCTGTGTCTGTGTTTGTGTCTGTGACTGTCTCTGTGTCTATGTCCGTGTCTGAGTCTGTGTCTGTGTCTGTGTGTGTGTGTCTGTGTCTGGGCCTGTGTCTGTGTCTGTGTCTGTGTCTGTCTGTGTCTGTGTCTGTGCCTGTGTCTGTGTCTGTGTCTATCTGTGTCTGTGTCTGTGCGCCTGTGTGTCTGTGTGTCTGGGTAACTGTGTGCAAGTGTGTTCGTGTGTTCCTGTGTCCGTGTGTACGTGTGTCTGTGTGTCTGTGTATCAGTGTGTCTGTGTGTCTGTGTGTCTGTTTGTCTGTCTGTGTGTCTTTGTGCCTGTGTGTCTGTGTGTCTGTGTGTCTGTGTGTCTGAGTGTCTGAGTGTCTGTGTGTCTGCGTGTCTGTTTGACTGTGTCTGTGTGTCTGTGTGCCTGTGTGTCTTGTGTCTGTGTGTCTGTGTGTCTTGTGTTGTGTGTCTGTGTGTCTGTGTTTGTTGTTTGTCTGTGTATCTGTGTCTGTGTTTGTCTTTTGTGTCTGGGTCTGTGTCTGTGTCTGTGTCTGTGTCTGTGTCGTGTCGTGTCGTGTCTGTCTGTGTCTTTGTCTGTGTCTTGTGTCTGTTTGTCTGTGTCTTTCTGTGTCTGTGTCTGTGTCTTGTCTGTGTCTGTGTCTGTGTCTTGTCTGTGTCTGTGTCTGTGTCTTGTCTGTGTCTTGTCTGTGTCTGTGTCTGTGTCTGTGTCTGTGTCTGTGTCTGTGTCTGTCTGTGTCTGGTCTGGTCTGTGTCTGTGTTTATATGTCTGTTATTCTTGGTCTGCGTTTTCGTCTGGTCTGTCTTCTTGTCTGTGTCTGTGTCTGTGTCTGTGTCTGTGTCTGTGTCTTGTCTGTGTCTGTGTCTGTGTCTGTGTCTGTGTCTGTCTGTCTTGTCTTGTTGTCCTGTGTCTGTATCTGTGTCTGTGTCGTGTCTGTGTCTGTGTCTGTGTCTTGTTTGTCTGTATCTGTGTCCGTGTCTGTGTCTGTGTTTTTGTCTGTGTTTTGTGTGTGTTGTGACTGTGTCTTTCTGTGTCTGTGTTTGAGTCTGTCTCTGTGTCTGTGTCTGGTCTGTGTCTGTCTGTGTCTTGTCCGTGTCAGTGTCAGTGTTGTGTCTGTATCTGTGTCCGTGTCTGTGTCTGTGTCTGTGTCTGTGTCTGTGTCTGTGTCTGTGTCTGTGTCTGTGTCTGTGTCTTGTGCCTGTGTCTGTTCTGTTCTGTGTCGTATCTGTGTCTGTGTCTGTGTCTGTGTCTGTATCTGTGTCCGTGTCTGTTTTGTGTTTTCTTGTTTGTGTGTGTGTCTGTGACTGTGTCTATGTCTGTGTCTGTGTCTGAGTCTGTCTCTGTGTCTGTGTCTGAGTCTGAGTCTGTCTGTGTCTGTGTCTGTGTCTGTGTCTGTGCCTGTGTCTGTGTCTGTGTCTGTGTCTGTGTCTTGTGTCTGTGTCTGTGTCTGTGTCTGTGTCTGTGTCTGTTCTGTTTCTGTGTCTGTGTCTGTGTCTGTGTCTGTGTCTGTGTCTATGTCTGTGCCTGTGTCTGTATCTGTGTCTGTGTCGTATCTGTGTCTGTGTCTGTGTCTGTGTCTGTATCTGTGTCCGTGTCTGTGTTTGTGTTTTTGTCTGTGTTTGTGTGTGTGTCGTGCTGTGTCTATGTCTGTGTCTGTGTCTGAGTCTGTCTCTGTGTCTGTGTCTGGTCTGGTGTCTGTGTCTGTGTCTGTGTCTGTCCTGTGTCTGTGTCTGTGTCTGTGTCTTGTCTGTGTCTGTCTGTGTCTGTGTCTGTGCCTGTGTCTGTGTCTGTGTCCGTGTCTGTGTCTGTGTCTGTGTCTGTGTCCGTGTCTGTACCTGTGTCTGTGCCTGAGCCTGGGTCTGTCTGTGTCTGTGTCTGTGCCTGTGTCTATATCCGTGTCCGTGTCAGTGTCAGTGTCAGTGTCTGTACCTGTGTCTGTGCCTGAGCCTGGGTCTGTCTGTGTCTGTGTCTGTGTCTGTGTCTATGTCCGTGTCCGTGTCAGTGTCAGTGTCAGTGTCTGTGTCTGTATCTGTATCTGTGTCTGTGTCTGTGGCTGTCTCTGTGTCTGTGTCTGTGCCTGTGTCTGTGCCGGTGTCTGTGTCTGTGCCTGTGCCTGTACTTGTAACTGTGTCTGTGTCTGTGTCTGTGTCAGTGTCTGTGTCTGTGTCTGTGTCTGTGTCTGTGTCTGTGTCTGTGTCTGTGTCCGTGTCTGTGTCTGTGTTTGTGTCGGTGTCCGTGTCTGTACCTGTGTCTGTGCCTGAGCCTGTGTCTGTCTGTGTCTATCGTGTCCGTGTCGTGTCGTGTCGTGTCTTGTATCTGTATCTGTGTCTGTGTCTGTGCCTGTTTCTTCTGTGTCTGTGTCTGTGCCGGTGTCTGTGTCTGTGCCTGTCCTGTGCCTGTCTTGTCCTGTGTCTGTGTCTGTGCTGTGCCTGTGCCTATGTCTGTGTCTGTGTCTGTGTTTGTGTCTGTGACTGTGTCTGTGTCTATGTCTGTGTCTGTGTCTGTGTCCGTGTCTGTGTCTGTGTCTGTGTCTGTGTCTGTGTCGATGTTTGTGTCTGTACCTGTGCCTGTGCCTGTGTCTGTGTCTGAGCCTGTGTCTGTCTGCGTCTGTGTCTATGTCTATGTCCGTGTCAGTGTCAGTGTCTGTGTCTGTATCTGTATCTGTGTCTGTGTCTGTCCCTGTGTCTGTGTCTGTGTCTGTGCCGGTGTCTGTGTCTGTGCCTGTACCTGTGCCTGTGTCTGTGTCTGTGTCTGTGCCTGCGCCTATGTCTGTGTCTGTGTCTGTGTTTGTGTCTGTGACTGTCTCTGTGTCTATGTCCGTGTCTGAGTCTGTGTCTGTGTCTGTGTGTGTGTGTCTGTGTCTGGGCCTGTGTCTGTGTCTGTGTCTGTGTCTGTCTGTGTCTGTGTCTGTGCCTGTGTCTGTGTCTGTGTCTATCTGTGTCTGTGTCTGTGGCCTGTGTGTCTGTGTGTCTGGGTAACTGTGTGCTGGTTCTGTGTTCCTGTGTCCGTGTGTACGTGTGTCTGTGTGTCTGTGTATCAGTGTGTCTGTGTGTCTTGTGTCTGTTTGTCTGTCTTGTTGTGCTTGTGCTGTGTTCTGTGTGTCTGTGTGTCTGTGTGTCTGTGTGTCTGAGTGTCTGAGTGTCTGTGTGTCTGCGTGTCTGTTTGACTGTGTCTGTGTGTCTGTGTGCCTGTGTGTCTGTGTGTCTGTGTGTCTGTGTGTCTGTGTGTCTGTGTGTCTGTGTGTCTGTGTGTCTGTGTGTCTGTGTGTCTGTGTGTCTGTTGTCTGTGTGTCTGTGTGTCTGTGTGTCTGTGTGTTTGTGTGTCTGTGTGTCTGTGTGTCTGTGTGTCTGTGTGTCTGTGTGTCTGCGTGTCTGTTTGTCTGTGTGCCTGTGTGCCTGTGCGCACGTATATCTGTGTGCCTGTGTGTCTGAGTAACTGTGTGCCCGTGTGTCCGTGTGTCCCTGTGTCGGTGTTTACGTGTGTCCGTGTGTCCGCGTGTCTGTGTGTCTGAGTGTCAGTGTGTCTGTGTGTTTGTGTGTCTGTGTGCCTGTGTGTCTGTGTGTCTGTGTGCCTGTGTGCCTGTGTGTCTGTGTGTCTGTGTGTCTGTGTGTCTGTTTTTCTGTGTGTCTGTGTGTCTGTGTGTCTGTGTGTCTGTGTGTATTTTTTTTTTTTTTTAGTTTGTATATCTTTATTACAGCATGGTCCATTACATATTTTAGTAACATTACATGCATTTTGATCTAAATTTACTCTAGACTACAATTAACATTAAATGTTTATCATCATTTTGTACGTTGGTAGTAGTATTCTGTATATAACTAAGGTAAACAAAGAAAAAATTGTATAAAAAAGAAATATTAAAACTAACAGCAAAACGGAAAATGTTTGAAACTTTCCGCAACTAAAGAATAAACTTTAACTAAACAAGGTACTAACTAATATACATATGTAATGGCAGAAACTTCATTAACTTACTATAAATAATCAAAATTAATCGAGTTAACAAAATTATAAAATGCTTTTGAAAATTTATGTAGCAGTTCATGTTTTTCAGCCGGCCATTCACCACCTTTCACTAATACAGTGTTTTTTAATAATATTCTAGCACTAGACAACTTAGGACACTCAAATATTATGTGATCCGCGGATTGATTGTCATTGCCACATGTACAGTTAGGACTGTCGATTACATGAAATCTATATAGATAAGATTTCAATTTGCCATGACCACTAATTATTGATGTTAGTCTTTGGTTTAATGGAATTTGCATTTTCAGTCTTTTAGGTATATTGGGAAGGAATTCTTTTGTAATTAAACCCTTCACACTACTATCCCATTGGTTTTGCCATTCTGAGTTGCTTTGGGATATAATTTGATTTAGTATTGCTGATTTAGGTATTTTGTAATAAACTGCAAGTTCTTCAGGGAGTTCAGTTGCTTGTTTTGCAAGAAAATCAGCTCTGTCATTACCAGCTATTCCTGTATGTGATTCTATCCATTTAAAACTTATGCACCAACCATAATTTTCCATGTCTATAATTTTGTGTCTAATTTTTTCTATAATGTTGCTATGATTCCAAAAATTGTTTAAGCTATGCAAGGTTACCATGCTATCTGTATAAATAATAACATTTCGGTGTTCACTTCTTATATTCTCGATTATATCAATTTTTTCTAAACCTTTCAAAATCGCTAAAGCTTCTGCTTGATTATTAGAACAACCATTTTTTAATCTGTGTTTGAATTCTTTTAGTAAAATATTCTTTTTGTAAATTACTACACCCAATCCTACATTAGTACCAATTTTGCTCCCATCAGTAAAAATTTCAAAATCAGCTGTAACTATTGAGTTTTTTATTCTTATTTTCGGTATAACTGCCGGGTGTAACCAATTATTAAAAGGAGTCGGTGCATCGAATTGATAATCGTTTACATTGTTTAAAAGTTTAGTACTTTTAAATAGGTTTAATACTTCAAGTAATTTTAACACGATTGGAGTTTGTCCAGCGATTATACATGATGCCTCATATGAAATAGTCCGATATGCTTTTGCAATTTTTATGTTTATTAATCTTTGTAAACGCATTAATTTTACTTGGTTTAATTTTCTCTTCAAAGCTTCTTCCCACATCGGAATTGCATATGTAAGTAGTGGTAGTATGGCACCTTTGTAAATAATTGTAAGAACGTCTTGTTTTAAACCCCAACTGCATGTTGCTGATTTTGAAAGCATATATACTACTTTTAGACATTTTTCAGTAATATTAGTAACATGTAAATTGAAGTTGAATCTATCTTCTAAATAAACTCTTAAGTATTTGAAGTTGGAGACTTGTTCTAATAATTTATTATGCATATAAATTTTAACGCCAATTTTTCTGGAAGAGTTTTTATTTGTAACAAGCAGTACTTTTGATTTAGATTCGTTAAAGCAAAGTTTATTGCATTTAGCGCAATTAGTTATTTTGTTAATTTCTATGTTAGCATAAGTTTCTGCTTCACTGACAGTTTTACCTTTGACAATTATAACGACGTCATCAGCAAACGCAATAACTTTCGTATATTTTGAGTATTTCAAATTAAGTAACGAATTCTACTGAATATTCCAATACATTGGACTACAACAAGAACCTTGTGGGCATCCTTTGCTAATAGATTTTTCCAAACTTTCGTAATTTAGTTGTAGTTTAGCTGTACGATTGCGGAAAAAGTCTACGCTTAATTCATATAAATTTTTAGGGCATTTGAAGTCCTTCAGGGAATTTAGTATAGCAGGCCACCAGGCTGAATCATAGGCACCTTTAATATCTAAACTTATTACAATTAGATCATTTTTATATTTTAAACCATTAATTACATATTCTTTAACTGAAATTAAAGCATCTAAAGTTCCGCTTTGAGGTTTGAAACCATATTGATTGAGGTTCATTAAATTATTTGCATAAAGATAATAGGTTATCCTATTTATTAGCAGTTTCTCTAATATCTTCCCTCCGATATTTAATAAGCTTATTGGGCGAAATTTAGAAGCTTCAGGACTATTCTCTTTACCTGGCTTTATAATAGGAATTAATATTGATCTTTTCCAGATGTTTGAAAAAGTACCTCTAATCAAAAATTCATTATATAATGATGTTATAAAAGAAGGAAATAGATTATAAAGGTTTAACCAGATGTCACTACTAATTCCATCTTCACCAGGAAATTTATTCTTGTTCATTTTATTAATAACTGCAAGAACTTCTTGATTGGAAAACAAATTATCATTATTGGTGGTAATATCTTCTTTCAATTTTTCCCTTAATTTTTTATGAAATTCAGTGTCTGTATCTAGATTATCATCAGAAACAAACTGTTCCATCAGGACTGTGTGTCTGTGAGTCTGTGTGTCTGTGTGTCTGTGTGTCTGTGTGTCTGTGTGTCTGTGTGTCTGTGTGTCTGTGAGTCTGTGTGTCTGTGTGTCTGTGTGTCTGTGTGTCTGTGTGTCTGTGTGTCTGTGTGTCTGTGGGTCTGTGCGTCTGTGTGTCTGTGTCTCTGTGTGTCTGTGTGTCTGTGTGTCTGTGTGTCTGTGTGTCTGTGTGTCTGTGTGTCTGTGTGTCTGTGTGTCTGTGTGTCTGTGTTTCTGTGTGACTGTGTGTCTGTGTGTCCGTGTGTCCGTGTGTCCGTGTGTCCGTGTGTCTGAGTGTATGTGTGTCTGAGTGTCTGAGTGTCTGTATGTCTGTATGTCTGTGTGTCTGTGTGTCTGTGTGTTCTGTGTGTCTGTGTGTCTGTGTGTCTGTGTCTGTGTGTCTGTGTGACTGTGTGTCTGTGTGTCAGTGTGTCTGTGTGTCTGCGTGTCTGTGTGTCTGTGTGTCTGTGTGTCTGTGTGTCTGTGTGTCAGTGTGTCTGTGTGTCTGTGTGTCTGTGTGTCTGTGTGTCTGTGTGTCTGTGTATCTGTGTGTCTGTGTGTCTGTGTGTCTGTGTGTCTGTGTGTCTGTGTGTCTGTGTGTCTGTGTGTCGGTGTGTCTATGTGTCTATGTGTATGTAATATTGTTTCGTACGTATTAACGTAAGAACGTGTACTTGTGCTAGAGATTTTCTTATTGTGTATTGGTTGATTGTTACCCCACTAGAATTCTCAATAAAGCAATGACTGTTATTGTTAAGTGTTACTTTTGATCAAGAAGTAGTTTCTTAGTTTAGAGACGGTTAAGTTTTTACCATGGACCTATCAAGCCGCGAACTTCAAATGATTTTATTAGCCAGCTCATTTATGTTAGCCGAGAACAGTAGCTCTACAAATTTGACAACAAAAATATGAAGTTATTATTATGCGAAACAATACATACCAACCAATTAAATGAAATGCTCCTGAATTCTTAGAACCAGAATTATATAAACCAGCGCAACAGCATATTTCTAAGAGCTCTACAGTTCTTAGCTCAGTGCATTTTGAAAATAGAATAATTTCTCGTGGAACGGACTTCGATAACCGTTCACATTCACCTGACTACGCCATCTGATCTATACATTTGGGGTACGATTAAAGAATCAGTAACGTTAACCCCTATTTATGAATATGTTTAATGATCTGAAAAATCGCTATGAAACTTGTTCACGCCATAATGGTGCTCATTTTGAACATAAAAATAGTTCACTTAAATAGGTACATAATTCATCACTCGTCTTCGCTAAAACTATCGTCAGTTTCATTACTGCTACTTTCACATGTTTATATTGAGCGGTCAAGTACATTCTTCTTTTCTAAATACTAATTTGATGGCAGTCGTAATATTGTATGACCATACTTTTCTAATAATTGATTAAATTTGTAGGTAATATGTTGGTTTTTTTGGAGCTTGATTAACTGATAAGGTTGAGGTTTGCACATAGTTGGCGAATACGCTATATTCTTGTCAGAAAACCGTCCCATTCTTTTGCCTTTAACGAATTGGATGTGAGAGCTTTATTTACTTGTACATTATGATAAGACGCGTTATGAGTAACCACTACTGATCTGGGAGGTAAATTAGGTATTCACTTTGTTCGCAACCTTTTTTCATAATTTCCCGCGTTCATGTCGATGACGATGTTCTATCACTTCAACACTTTGTAGTTGTAGGAATAATTTCTAAATGATTTACACGTAATGCTCGTATATCATACTTTTCTACCAATATTTTCATGTCGTTCTTTTCCACTTGAATCCAATTTTTTTCAGTAGTCAGTACAACATAAACCTTTTGCTTGTCCTTTATAGTTCATTTTTCAACTTTTGTTTGAAATTATGAATTGTAGGTCGGCCATCTTTGGCATTATGAAGATTACAGACAACATTCGGTTTATGTCATAAACTGGTACTCTTGAAATCACGCCTACTTAATCTCCTCTCGTTTTTGGTAAAGTGAATACTGGATGTCCATTACATACCGTAGTCCTTACATTTACTTCTTTCATAATCCGTTCAATCGTTCTTTCTGATACTCCAGAGCAATCACGGACCCCTTGCTTAATTTCTTGATTCAATCCATTTGGAAATAGTGTCACAGTATAATTAAAGTTGTTGTACACTACTTTGCGTGCTTGCCTGTGTACTGTCTTTCCACCATCTAATGTTAACATTTTCACAGTTATACTTTAAAGTATTTACAGACATATTATAAGCAGTCGAAGATCACTGTCGGAAATCTCAACAGTAGCTGAAAGTAATTAAAACATAACTGACGGGAATTATTCGATTTTATATACTATAATCCACGTACGTTAGTGTCCTTGATAATGACACATTCTTTTGTAGAAATTTTGTAATATGGTGCAATAATGGTAAATCGATCCATATTCAAGAATGAAGTTGATAGAATGTGAGAGAGTTCGCTAAATTATGCGGAAATAGAACTCGCTCACATGTGAGATTTGCATAGAAAGTTGACGTACAATGTGGTTAATCTACAGTGTGAATGTAATTGCAATTGATGATATTTTTTCGGAAAGTTTTCAGTGAATTTACAAAGTAATTCCAGATGGCTACATTTATCTCGCATCGTTAGCGTCTTCTTCCACGTTGGAACCTTCGACGCGGCAGAGAAACGCACGAAATACTCAATTGTGAATTTTGACTTTAGCGCGAATTTATTGTGACGTATTGGCAATATGGTGGGCAGAAGGTATATAAGCGAGTGTCAAATTGGAGGGGGAAGTTGTTTGGTTAGAGGTTTTACTTTGAGTAAGAGGCGCACGCGTGATACCCATTAGAATGGTTTGTGTAGAGTTTATTTGTGAAAATGATAGTTTAGCAGGGCGTGTATAGCGACGGCATTAACCCATAAGGGGATAAATCGTATAGACATTCACAATTGAAACACAATTTTTGTGGGGTTATGTCTAATTTAGTTGTAAAATGATTCCACTAATTTAACCCTCCGTTAAGCGCATGGATTACAAATGTAATCCAGCCTTCTTTTAGGAGTCAGCATATACAATCGGGCTTGGGAGGGGAGGGGCGTCCGCTTGAGTAGCTGTAGAAAACATGTACAGGTACCTGATCAGTGTAAAATTGAGTTTCGTTGTGGTTGTTTATACGAATTAACACCTGTGAAAAACGACTGGATTACAATTGTAATCCACGCGACTAACCACGTTACATTTTTTGTGCAGTTCACAACTTAAATTTCAAGTATTTGGGACGTAAAAGGGAAGCTTTGTTCAAAAAAATATGTATATATGTTTTGCGTAATGATGAGCCTTTGCTAATTTGTAGATTTGTAGTTTATTTTTCGTCCAGCACGTATTATAAACTTCAAAATAATATATTTTAGTGTTTCCGTGAAACTTTCGAGTTTTTGTCTGGAGCAAGTTTTTAAAAAAATAGAAAGTACCACCATGGTAATTCCATATTTTTTATTGTAGGTATGAAAATGTCTAACAGTAAAAAAAAGTTTGGAAAAGAGAGAGATCCTGAGGTTTGGATGACATGGTATAATGAAACTACCTGCAGTGATGAAGAAAGTCTTACTGAAAGTGAATCAGAAGAAGATATTATTGAGTAAAATGATCATTAAAATGACTCCGAGAAAGATGCAGATGAAGACGAAATTATGCCAGACGTCCACGCTGAAAAAAACTGGTAAACATTTTTACATAGGCAAAGATCGGACAAGCAAGAGGAAAAAACTGTGGCTAATTTGCAAGTACGGGTTCGCTCTCACAATATAATAAAGCTACTACCTGGCCCAAAGAACGACGTTAGAAATGCAATCTCGGAAATCAATTGCATAAAGCTTTTTCTAACAGACAGTATTGTTGAAGTAATAACTGTTTCAACAAATAAATATATATATATATATATATATATATATATATATATATATATATATATATATATATATATATATATATATATAATAAACATGAATTTCAAAAGGAGAGATATGTAAGATTAACAGGCACCAGAGAAATAAGTGCCTTTATTGGGATTTTTTTTTTTAATTGGAACATTAAGAAGTTCTAGAAAAAACGCTTAGAAAATATGGGATAATTCAAAAGGCAGTGGCGTGGAATTGTGTTATTTGGCAATGAGTGGTTCAGATTTCTCATAAGATGCATAAGGTTTGAAGATATTAGGTCAAGAAAGAAATAAGGGAAATCCATAAATTTGCTAACATAAGAAAGGTTTTTGAAACATTCGTGGCTAATTTCCAATACAATTTTGTTGCAAGTGAATAGTTGATAATCGATGAGCAGTTGTTAGCTTTTCATGGTCGCTGTTCTTTTAAGCAATATATACCATGCAAGCCTGCAATGTATGGCGTGAAGATGTTTGCTTTAGTAGGTGCAAAAACTGCGTATACATTTAATTTGGAACCCTACGTAGGTACTCAACCTGACGGCTCATACAAGGTTACTAATTCCCCAGAAAGTATTGTTCTGCGACTCGTGTATCCTATAGAAGGTACAAAACAGAACATAACTAGCGACAACTGGTTTACCAGTATACCCCTAACAAGAAAATTACTAGAGGAAAAGAAGCTTACCTATGTTGGGACCACGCAGAAGAATAAACGCGAAATACCGCCTAAATTTTGTCCAAGAAGAAACAAAAAAGAAAAGACTTCAGTGTATGGTTTTCACGAAAGTTACACAATGGTGTCGTATTGTTCAAAAAAAAAAAACAAAGCCGTCATACTAATTTCGTCAATACACCATGACGCTGCCATTGATTTGGAAACTGGCGAAAAGGAGTTACCGGAAATAATATCCTGCTACTGTAAGATAAAACACGGAGTTGATTTAGTTGACCAGATGTGCGCAACATACAATGTAACGAGAACAACAAATAGATGGCCAATGATTGTATTTTACGACTTGTTGAATATAAGTGGAATTAACGTTGGCTGTGTGAACAAAGCTAATCATCCTGAATTGAACTTGAGATCTGAATTTATCGAAAAATTTGCTTACGAACTAATACAACCCCAAATTGAATACAGGTCAACTGTTCCAAATGTATCAAGAGAAATTCGTTGGCGAGCACGCCACCTATTTGAATAGCCAAGGCGATTAACAAACCATTTTTGAACGTTGTCCATGACATCTGCGGTAATGTTACTAATTTCTTGGCGAATTCTTGCTTTTAAATCTTCTAAATAGGCTGGTCGGGCCGCGTATATTTTAATATTTATGTATCTCCACAAGCAGTCTAAATCTAAATCTAGGGGATTTAAATCTGGCGATCTGGATGGTCACTTAGTTGTCCATTATTCAACGGTTTGGAAAAACTTCATCCAAATAAGCGCGAACACGTAAAGCATAGTGTGGTAGCGGTGAGAAAAGAGGTCACGGTGGTGCATATCGGGACATAATGTTATTACAGAGGGGATGAGGTCATTTTGAAGAAAGTCTAAATATCCCGCACTAGTGAGAGTATCCTCGAAGAAGTAAGGACTTATAACACATGGCAGTTTAAAGCAAATATTGCTTCGTCGTGTTGCATTTGTTCACAAAATTCATTTCGCCGATCAAAATCATGTTCCGACAGCTCGTGAAGTAGGAATATCTAGTAGGGATGGAACTTCCCTCTTTTTAACACTTTATACACAGTAGATTGCGCCACACTAATATTATTAGCCGTGTCCGTAATGGTGGTATTAGAATTATCCTGCACTGCTAACACAATCTTCTGATCTTCGCTTATTGACCTTCAGTCAGATTTTCCCATATCCCCTCAACTCTGATTACCATGTCTTGGCTAATGGACCGTCAATCAGTTGCATTAAAGAACGCAACCACTTCTGAATGAGTGCGCAACCTATCTCCGAAGCTAATCTTGCACAGGATTTCAATTTTTTGATCTCATATTTCACAAAATGACGGTAAAGTGGTTACTAGATAAACTCACAATAACAATGCAGTCACCTATTAAAAAACTAAACACAAGTTGCTAACGTGCAAATAATTAAAATAATTCTAATAAAATATACAATTTAGCGTTTTCTTACATTGACAATGACACCAAACCTGTCACATGATGCATGGTTTGCAAGTGTTTCTTATCGTCATGGTTATTGTAGATAAACTCACGATAACAATGCTGTCGCCTATCAAAAAACTAAACACAAGTTGCTAAAGTGCTAATAATTGAAGTAACTTTAACAAAATGTAAAAAAGTTTTCTTACATTGACAATGTAATTTTCTCATTTTCAATGTTTACGATAATTTTTATTCAAAATTTCCGTATGTAACCATCATTCGTATTGACCTAGTCGGACGTGGGAGTTGATACCTAAAAAAATGTCGATGAAGTCATATCTTTTGTTGACACCCTGTATATTTCACTTTTACGTAAAAAAATTATAAATTGAAAATAAAAATCGACGGGTCCGAGCGATTTCTTCCTAAACTCCCATTCGAATTTTAATTGATTTTATCCGCTACTTTACGAACGCACTGTATATTTTTATACTATAGTATAAGAATTCTATTTGACGTCAATTTATTTAATTTGCAAAATTAACCCATTGTATGCATTATATTAGCCCGCACTAATAATTTTCTAAACTGTAATCTGTAGTAATTGCGATTTGTATCTGATATTCAAATATGTCTAATTTGAAAGGATTATCTGTCTTCATGCTATTACTGTTTTTTTATCATTATTGGCAGTTTTTTCGACGACCTTCACCGCCCTATACAGTATATATGCAAATGAAATCCAAGCTTCAGCCGTTTAAAAAGAATGAGAAAGAATCACATAAATTTAAATCTGGTTATGTAATTTGCTTAATTATAACAAAAAAAGACAAAGAAAATTTTATTATTCAAAGTAAAAGTTTTAAATTATATCTAGGCTTGTACTCAAAATAACATTTAATACCGCTCAAATCCTTTTTTCGAAAAGATTATGTTTATAATCAAAGAATGCTTACGGATGAAATGAAAACAATTAAAACAAACATGTTATTTTAATAACTCCAGTTTCTACTTCTCCATATTGAAGTTTAATTAGGTACAGAAAACAGAAATATCAAATACATATATACTTAGTTATTTTTTTATAGGATAAATGCCCTTTTACACCGAAAAATTTTTATCGTGGGAATTCAATCGAGAATCAACGGAGTGAAAAAATAGCAAGAGCTTGCTTGATTCGAGAGTGAGTTGCCCTAATGACGAAATATTAAACTTACATTTATCTTAATTAAAATAATAAACGTATTAATGGATCTAGTTGAAATGAACAATTGGAACAGCTTGAATATAACTCGGCAGTGATCTATGCCTCTGACAATTCATGATAGCTATTTTTGGGTTTACGGCATAATTAGGAGATTATGACACATGGAAATATTTAAAACCCGACGAAGGAAGGCTATTAATTTCCCAAGAGACATTATCAACTGTTATGCCCGTGGTACATACAACGTTTTATACTATTTTAGTTTCTAAAACTTTCCAACAGAATAGTTAGTATTTCCCGCAAGTTCGTGAGACTTGTGCCGATGCAAATTTTAGTGTTATGTAGATAGTTAGCTATATTGATGTTGTTAGGGAAACTGTACTTTTAATTTCCATAGTATGATATTCCTTAACGTTAATAAATGTTCGATACCGAAAGAGGAAGAGGGAGAAAGAAGAGGGAGAGGAGAAGAGAGAAAAAGAAAGAGGAGAAAAAAAGAGAGAAAAAAAAAAAAAAAAAAGGAGAGAAAAAAAAAAAAAGAAAAGAAAGAGGGAGAAAAAGAGAGAGGGAAGGGAAGGAGAAGAGAGGAGAGGAGAAAAAGAGGGAGAGGAGAAAGAAAGAAGAGAAGAGAGAAGGAGAGAAAGAGGGAGAGAAAACTGTTTGACAAAAATTTGTCTTGAGGAATTGTGGGTATCCTTGATTCATCAAAAATTATATCGACCGATGAGTGTTTTTGTGCTCCTCTCTCTCTTTCGGCGAATTTGGTGCTGACATTTCCGGCGTCATCTGTGTAGCCATCAAATACAACCACGCAGATTGATGTGTATCGGAAGTATTCAATACATGCATCACAAATTGAAGAAAAAGGTATGTTTCGAGGCCAAACAGCGCGATGAAGAAGGAATCCGCCATCGATAATACATATAGCATGTCTATTTGCTCGTCAGCAGGCGGTTTAAATTACTTATAAAGAGATGGTTTGATTCCTTTGCGTAGCGCATCCTCATTAAAGGAGATACAAGAAACGGAAAGAGTTCATGTAACATCTGAACTGTGTCTAGATGGAGTTCCCAGTTACCCATCCGTTCTGCTTCCATAAACTGCTTCGCAAGTAATCATTCGAAAGTACTGTATCCACAATTTCGCTGTAGGTCCACGTTGCTCTAATTTTGATAAACTTTCATTAAGTTTTTCTGTAATACTCATAATCTTCAAATGATAAAATACAGGATTTGTCCAAATTCCGTAAAATTTCACCTAAACCATCCTTTAGATCAACAAGAAAATCAATAGAAGACGTGATAATCTTAGAGAGAGCAAGGTACGCCACAAAATGAGCCCAAAGTACTCTGAAATAAGCGTGGCCCTCCATTTTATCAATACAGTTTTTTCTTCCTGTCATAAGGTATCCGACAGAATCTAAAAAGGACATCATCAAATGAAAGCCGCCAAGTCTAACGACCACGCTACTCAGCTTGGAATCTGGACCACAGTTAGCAAGAATACGTTGCGCTTTCATGTAGAGCAGCTAACCAAACGTAACAACGCAAGTTTTTTGGTCCATTTAAAGGCACTTTCCTGAAGAAAAATGTAAAGAAGTGTAGATAGCGTTATAATCACTCGCCGGTCCATTTATAAATGGCAAGTATGAAGCCTCTCCAATCAAGTAAGACTAGACCAGTATATTTGCCGTAAAGCCCTATTAAATCACTGATTGAGGGTAAAATTTTAGTAGAAACTAGTTTTATGTTATTTAGATTTAAATATTTTCTGATGCCTCTTTTTTTCAAAAAATCTCTACGGATTTTGAACGAATTTTCCAACAATGTCTGCTGAGTGTTTTTTAGTCATTCGCGCAATAAATTCATCTGGAGCCATCGCAGTTTTTGGTGTAACATATTGAATTCCTCTCATTACTTGAAACGTTTGATAACCATCTAGGGTTTGTTAATTAAAATCTGGGTTGTCGAATATAAATTGCGAGTACGAAATCGAATCAATAATTAAAGGAGGGCGCATTATCGCCGAAATTTCAAACGTGGTGGCTTCAGCATAAGAGGTGCAAAATCCGAAGTATTCGAATGTTTCAATCAGTCGTCGCGATCCAAACTTTTTATAAATGTAAGCTGCGACTGCGATTTGTACAGGAGAAATAAACGATCTGATTGTGGCGGCAGCTAATAAATATCCTGTAAGAAATGACTGAGAGTTTCAGAAATATCTGAGTCAGCATTTTCAAAAAAGTTGTGGGAAGGAGGCTACTGCTTTGTTTCATAAGCTTTAAATCTTATGTCCTCCAAAACTCTTAGTCGCTGACTGAACAATGCTCTTTTGTTCAGCTTTCTCGCCTTTATATTTTTGTCGGTGTAAAAAGCGTCTGTCAGTATTTTGTTGCTGTTGGTGCGAAATTATAGTGGACTTATTTGGTCTTAGCATGGGGACGGTAATCACATTTTATTTCGTTAATTAATTCTTGCAATGAAAACTGACACTCGCTTGAATTTTCATCAAGGTAATTAAAGATATAACTCATAGCTGTCTCTGCCTGATCTACGTTGTGGCCTCGATTTTGTTTGGGAGCTCCATCGGCTTCAGCAACTTTCATAGCAAGTATGTTGATACTTTGCTTTTTGTCCCACTAGATCTATTACTGGATTTAGCCGTTTTATGATGCCATTCATTATTTTTTCTGTTTTGCGAAATACAACACTTCACTCCTAATATTTAATTGAGTTACCTCGAACACAACATCTCTCTGTACAGGTTGTTTTCGCGTTTGATTTTTTAATAAAGCCTCCGTAATTACTTTCGCACACAAAAGCAAGAGCTCGGGAAAGAAAAAAATTGGGTCGTATATCGCGATTCCCGCTTCGGAATAACCGGAAATGTTGAGTTCTTCCGTTCAAATGGTTCAATTAATTTTGGATTGACATAACTTTTTTGACATTTTTTGTGCACAACGATAGTCTCAGGGTCAGTTAAAAGAGAACCCTTTCCTCATCTGTTAAAGAGCGTTCGCAAATAAAACAATTTTCCGATGTATCCATTATTGAAAGACACAAAAACACTTCATACACACTGAAAGAGTCACATTAACATTCACCAAACTAGGCATGGCAAGAAACACCTTAGAAATATCTACAAATTGAAACGAGACGAGCGTTCAATACGACAACGTGTTTTGTACTAAGTCGGTTCAGCAGGGACCAGGGTTGCCAATGATCGTTGCGCGTCTGCCACGCTGCATCTCAGAGCGCAACTATGACGACACACTAGCGCCTTTGCGTTTAGTATTTTGAAAAAAGCATTTAAAACATTCTTTGTTTATTTTATTGTATATTTTCAGAATTTCAAGCCATTTACAAAAAAAAATTAAAAATTAGTTATTTTGAAAAAACTTGTTTTTGGTGCAATTTATCAAAATAAACGTATTTACGGTGAGATTTTTGTGGTAAGTGAAAAATTCGGATTTAGCGATCCAAAACACATAAAGTTAGCCTATAAAACTAAATCATACTACTTTTTTCCAGGTGAGCCCTATATTTAGTCTCTGTTGCCTGGGGTGGAGTAGTTTCAAAATGCCGTGGCACTCGTCCCCCCATGCGCATATGATTCAAACGCATCGAAAGTATTCAACAAACATGCTACTATTCAACTTATAAATGTAGTCATTCGCTTTATTTACTTCACGTTGTATTCGTGCGTTGCCGCTGGAGTTTATTCCTTCTGATTTATACAAAATCTGTCTTTTTCAAGACACTTTTTATTATTTCAGCGTTATTTGTGGGCCAAACTGCCAAAGTAAACGTTTTGAACATGCGTAGAGTAGTTGTTCACTGTTGTATTATCCCTGTCGATCGTGTGTATGAAAGATTAGCAGGAAGTACATTTCGTTCACCTCGTAAAACAATGAACAAACCAGCACCTAGATCAACCATCGACAAGTTTGATGAAGAAGTTGTTAGGAGAATAATTTACAATTTTTTTTTATATCCAAGAACAAAAACTAACAAACCAAAATGTGTTCGCAGCTATCCAAGAAGAAGGGATACGTTTAAGAGGAAACGTAAGCAGCTTTCGATCGATTGTGAACAAGATGGGTTTCAAATGGCAGAAGACTAAAGACAACAGGAAGGCCATGATGGAAACTTCCGAAATAAGTGCGAAAAGAACCACATTTTTAAGGAAAATGAAAAAGCACAGAGAAGAGGGCAGAAACATCATTTATAGTGACGAATCATACTTGTACAGTTCACATACGAGTTCACATGGGTGGTATAACAGCAGTGACAAGGGAGTGAGAGCACCTGTTTCAAAAGGACAACGCCTAATAGTGTCACATTGTGGTGCTGAAGGATTTGTATGAAATGCATTGTTGATGTTTAAATTGGGATTAAAGTAAGGAGATTATCATGACGACATGAATTCTTAGAATTATATTAAGTGGTTGACCGAACAACTTATTCCCAATCTCGAGCCTAATTCTGTGTTAGTGGTTGATAATGCATCTTACCACAACATATCTACCGAGCCTAATCCAATATTATTGTTTAATCGATAAGTTGATGGCTGAACATGGTCATTCTGTGGTAAGGTTGCCACCATACCATCCAGAGATAAATCCAATTGAAAAGATATGGGCTCAAGTTAAACATTATATAGGGAGTTTAAATTTCAAGATGTGTGGAAATTAGCAGAGAAGAAATTTAAATCAATTGGTCATAAAGAATGAGAAGCTGTGTGCAAACAACATAAAAGATTGAACAAGAATATTTAGAAAAAGGTTTTATTGATAAAGTCAAAGAGCTGACTTTTACTGTAAATACAGGTAAAAGTGATGAAGAAATTGATTACAGCAGTAGTGACAAAGACAGCGACAGTGAATTAGATTCTAACTAATTAAACTTATGTTGTTATTTATTTTTGTATGTTAATAAAGTTACATTTTAAAATGTTTTATCAATTTGTGATTTATTTTACGTATTGGTATTAGAATTTGAAATACTTTTACAAAAATGTTTTCCGATCTCATTAAATTGCACACTGCTGTGAAACGTAGTAGTATTTCAACGTCTGTGTTATTTCCTCCTATTAAAAGTATTTCAAGTTATAATATTATAATAACATTGAGAAGCTTCATTCAAGTTTTTATAGTACACATTTATAATCTAAGAATTACCGAACGAATAATCTTTCACATTTTCTAGTCGGCACAACAAATTAATATTGTGAACTGAATAAATACGTCGTATCTGTAATAACACTTTCTGACACATATTTTAATGTAATGGCGCTAATTGATTGATTGCTGTTGTTGGTTCTTAAAAATATAAAAGTTAGACCTGAAATCAACGATCAGTTTTAAAAATTTACCTATTCGATGATTGGTAAGATTAACAACCAAAAATCTTATCAGAAGTTATTCTTATTTTCTTTCTATCTGTTGGGTATAATTAAAAGTTTATAAAACGTTGAACTTCATTTTTGCAAATCCTTGATACAAACAGCTGACGTTGAACAGGTTAGGTTATGTTTACTAACTAAAAAAATTATTTTAATGCAAATATGAAATAGGTAATCCAATACATACCTAAATTGAAATTGTTACAAATGATCATCCAATAAAAATGTATTGAGTTACGACACCAATCGTTAAAAAAATCAATAATTACCAAATTTATTCATTTGCTGTATATTTTTAGGATGCGATTTTTGCTACCCACTTTTCCCGATTATAACATCGTTTAAGTTTTTCCAATTGTAGAAAATCACACCGCGAGTGCCACGACGTTTTGTAACTACTCTACATATTTAAAGATGCTAATGCATAACTTATTTTTTAAAATTAAACATGCCACAATGTGACAGGGTTTACCCTGAAAATCATTGAGGATTTTAGACTAATTTTATTATACACTCATGATTATTAAAAATATCTAAAAAAAAACTCTTCTTTCGCAAGTTTTGTTAATTATTGTAGTTAATGTATTTGAGTTAATTTAAAAAATATACGTATTTTGCGAAGTAAATACATATCAAACTAAACCTACTTATGACAATGGATTTAGTTTTTCAACGTAATATTGTCATACCTTTCATAATATCCATTGTTTTAGTTTTTTATCCTTATTGTAACTATATATAAAATTCTATTTTATTTTCAGAGCGGTTAATAATCCTATCGTCCTATAAACAACATATGATTATACCAGAAAATACAAACTGCTAAATACATGAACAAAAGAATTTAACGTCTACATCCAATCCACATTTACCCTATATTCGAACAGACAAATTCTACATGAATCGAGACCAATTTACAAAAGGTTTGAAACGTGTACAATTGGGCGAATTTATCACGTGTCGATTTTATACTTGCTTGTCGATTTCTGCATGGAATACTCTTACGCACAAATTCTATTTCTACAGAACTTTGTTTGCTTACAGATTAATACATAAATTATTTTTCTGAATTTTTTTGTGTGCTATGTATTTACATGTTTATATCAAGATTTACATATTTTTTCTTCGAAACAAAAATAGGTCAGCTTTATAGTATTTATATTTCATTTGTTATGGATGGTTTTACATGTAAACAGAACAAGTATTATATTAATGTTTTCTAAATATTAAAGTTAAATTTATAGATTGTGTTACGAGATACCAAGCCAATAAGGTAAACGCCATTCCCTTTTTAGGTCGGTAATCAGAAACTAGTTTTATAAAAGAAAGAGGAAAATGCATGCTTCCACGATTATCATTCATAATTAAAATACTTATGTTCCTGAGTAAATCATAATAATTGATAAATAATATGAAATATGGCAAGGCAAGGATAAGCCTACTATAATAGTAAGATAAGCGTATTTGAGAAAGGAAATTATGAAATTTTACTTTAGTAATGATTAGCTAGTTCTTTAATAGATAAAATACTATTAAATCGCCTACAGAATGCAACTTGCAACAGAGAATTGACTAGTAGTCGGAAAAAATACAATTAAAATAAAAAAATTAAAAATAAGAAAAACAACGCTGACCCAAGGGTTCCCTTGGGTCAGCGTTCAAGTATACGAAATAAAAACACACATAAGCCAAAGAAATAATAGTTGTCTGTAGGCAAACCAACGGAACTGAGCACGAAGTTTTGCAAATAAAATAAGTCAAACCATAATAATGTGTTATATCTAAATACATGGTTCCTTAACAGGCCCTAAAACGTAGATCCCTGAATAAGCTTCCAATGAAAATTAATTTCCGGGTGACAGTCCTGCAATAACGTTACAGAACCAAAGATAGATTTAAAACCGTAGCGCAACGATGTGTATAAATATAAAGCAGTTAAAAAATAGTTTATCGTGACAACAAATATATAACACATTTTGATGAATTCTCAAGCAAAACTTAAATATAGCATTCGTCGAAGAACAAATATAATATATAATAAGGTATAATATATAAAAAGAGTAAAACTAAATTTACGATTAATCAGCTGGCAGACAGTTTGAACTCTTTAAATTATAGTAAAAGCACACCAAAAGCAAGACCTAGAGTTGCTGCAACATCACATGAACAAGCCATGCAGGAATTGAAGCAAATACTAATTTATAGCTAAAACACCGTTGGATAAAACACATCCGCACTTAACAGTTTATTGATATAGTGCATCGGCAGAGAGTAACAAACCATTGATCACTGATATACCTAATTGCTTGGATTTCTAGGGTCCCGTCACAAGAATATAACTCACCGATTGCCTATTTGTGTATAGAATATAGTTTTGTGTATATAAATTTTATGTGGTTTAAACTCTTGTGTAATTGGAAGGAATCAAGACAAAGATAGTGAACATTTTACTTATATTTGGTGTTAGTGGTCATCAAATCTAAACGTTTCCTGTCTGATTATTACTGATAACAAACAAAAGCAGATTTTGAAAGGTGGTTATATCATGTAGATGTGAACAGTAACATGGAATGGTGTAAAAGATTGGAGAACTTACCTCATAATGAACCGAGAGATCACTTAGATTATTTAAGCAAACTTGTATCCGTATTAAAGGAAATAGTATAGTATAAAATTAAGCAAGTGCTTGATACAAAGCCAGTCTAACTGGAATGTACTACTTTACAATGTCAATTTTTGGAAAAAAAGAGAAAAATTCCTAGCACATACCATTTCCTTAAGATTATTCATATTTTCAACAGCCACCAACTAGATCAACATGGCGGCAACCCAAAAGAATCAAACGACCTCTAAATTTTCTTTTCGACCAATTAAAAATTCTATTTTCAAAAACTACTGTATATAACCACTGTGACGGGGACAGGGACGGACAGGAGACGGAGACGGAGACGGAGACGGAGACGGAGACGGAGACGAGACGGAGACGGAGACGGAGACGGAGACGGAGACGGAGACGGAGACGGAGACGGAGACGGAGACGGAGACGGAGACGGAGAACGGAGACGAGACGGAGACGGAGACGGAGACGGAGACGAGACGGAGACGGAGACGAGAAGACGGAGACGGAGACGGAGACGGAGGAGACGGAGACAGAGAGACGGAGAGAGCGGAGACGGAGACAGAGACGGAGACGAGAGACGGAGACACGAGACGGAGACGGAGACGAGAGACGGAGACGGAGACGGAGACGGAGACGGAGATCGGAGACGGAGACGGAGACGGAGAAGAGTCGGAGAGACGGAGACGGAGACGGAGACGGAGACGGAGACGGAGACGGAGACGGAGACGGAGACGGAGACGGAGACGGAGACGGAGACGGAGACGGAGACGGAGACGGTGACGGCGGCAGAGCTATGTATATAGTAATATTAGTCATTCATAGATTTTAGGCTTTTTGTTTGGTGGGTTGTTAGAGGGAAATCCCAAAGTATTGTTAAAAATGGGCATACAGATTTCCTGCTAGCGTATTAACACGTTGACTGACGTGAGACTGAAGAGCACCGTCTCACTGTATTGTACTTACTGTCCGGGTGGCATAATGGATGTGTCTCAGTCATAGTTTTCCTTTACAGCCGCGTCTGAAAACGTGTGCGACCTAACCTCATATAAGTTATGCGCTATTGAAAAATCGCGACTGGAAGAATCGATGTGTGTCTTTGGCGAGTAATATTGAAACACAGCAGCTATTTATCATGGTTTCAAATTAAAACAAGGGATAATAATGGAAAACAAAGTATCTTTTTTATTTATTGTGCGCGTGCGTGTGCGTCTGCGTGTGTGCGTGCGAGCACGCGCGTGTGTATGTGGACTTATGTCAGTATCCACGATAACTCCCGAACTAAAACACCTACGTACTTAAAATGTTGTATTTAAGCCTGTCTTCATTGCCCCTGGAGCTGATTAGATTTTGGGATAAATCCATCGGCGGAGAGGGGAGGTTATTAGGGGCAGTTTTTGGTTTTTATCAAATATTTTTAAAACAGCTACATATTTCAAAGATATAAAAATACCTAGATATAAACCTTAAATATATCGATTAATTAAGTTCCATGCAATGGTTTGATACAACGCGTAATTTATCGGAAAAAATTAAATTAGATAAATTAAAATTATATTTATCGAAATTTACATCAATTCTACATACATAAACATAAAATTTACATCGATTGGGGCTTGTATCTCGATAGCTCAGTTGGTTAGATCGCTACTCTAGCAAAGTAGGTGTCGTAGCTTCAAATCCTACTCGAGGTCAACTTTTTATTTATGTGTTTAATAAAATTAGTAATCAATTCAAATTAGTTCAAATGTTTTCAATATCTGAATAACGATTAATTTTATATGAAAAAGTATATACATATTTTTTAAAGAAAATTTAATTATACATAACTTTCTTAATGTAAAGCCAAATAAATGTAAAAATTAAATAAATATGATTCAAAATGCTTAAGCTGTATTATCGATATTTTTATAGAAGCGGGCGGATTTGGATTTTTTTAAAGTTTTGTGTCTATTAATCTCTATGTGACATGAGGTTCCAAATGTCACTGTGACATGGTTTATTGTTTTGGTTTTTACAATGCCTGTTTTCTTAATGAAATTATAAAAAAGGGGTTGCATGGTTATCATAAAAAAATTATAACAAAAATTATTTCATTTCTTTTAATTTCCACTTTGTAGGTTGTAAGACAGTGTAAAACTTAATTGAGCTGGTACGTTAGGATTTTTGAAGTAACTCTAACAGGTGGAGTCGAGTATTTTACCGAGTAAACGTGCTTTCTTTCCTGTTTAAACACATTTATAAATCAGGTTCATCGCGTTCTTTCTACTATAAATATATCAAGCGGTATCTGATATCTTCCGAATTCTGATGTTTTGCTAAGCAACGAGTGTCGTTAACAAATATTTTATTTTGTTGTAAGAGCTTTGTCTTCTATGAGAAAAACAAGTCGGAAAAGACACGTGCAATATTATTTATCTTTGCCCCTACTGCGCATATGCCTCATAACACATTTATTAAACATGGGACGTTTTTAGTTGAAAAATTTCGTTGCTCAACAACTTCCACCTCGAAACCCCCATTTCAAGAACACCGTTAGATAGTGCCAAAAAATCAAGGAACTGTATAGTGAAAGTTCAAAAAAAAAATTATTCCAGCTACCATAAACGTTAAACGGTTGATCCAAATCCGTAGTTGCACTGTACTTGCAAGACAATACTTAACACAAAAATGTTAATTTCTTAATCATTAAAAACCTAGTCGCCTTATATGCGTTGTACTATGCACGCCTATAGTTGAAATTATGAAAGGATTCCTTCATCGGATTAGCGATTTTATTCAAGCACTACGATCGAACATGCGACTTTTTACACATGCTACATAACGAAGACGGAAAGAAATTTGTTGTGTATCACCCCGCGGGTGGTGAACCAAAGCCTACTCTGTATGTTAAAACGTATCTTCAATTTAGGTACATGCTTTAGAAGATGTAAATGTATATGTCTTTACATAAATGGCAAATGTCTCCCTATCTCAATTTTTTACTTATACCGTTTTTAAAATGCTATAAACTTAACTAAATAAAATGGAAAAACTTTCATTTATTTAAAATATGCATAAATAAATTCGTTATGATGATATAAACAATTAAGTTCCTGAAAATACCTAAACAATTAAAAAACAGTTTCTGATGAGCACGAATACCTACATAAAACATTAATGTACAATTTATAAAAATCCTTTTACTCTTTAATTGCTTACGGTTTATTCCTTAATTGGGAAACCTCCAACAAGCCGCTTACATTTTAAATTATATTTTTCACAAAATGACAATTGCTTAGAAGAACTAATTTTTATAGTTTTTTTTATAGATATGTTTAGAATTATTAATTAATTTATAGTTTCCTTTAACACATGTGGATTGTGCGTAAGAAAGGCCCTTACTTTCGTGACATTTAGGAAGGTTATGGTTTTAAACGAAAATTTATTTTTTAAGTTAGGTATTTCAACCACTGAATCTGTTCAATAAGCATGTGTTTACTCAATATAAAGATTTAATACTACAAAGAGTTTTATTTAAACAAAAAGAAGTGATATAAACGTAAATATAAATTGGTCCTTCGAGCCGGATTAAATAATAATAAATTTTATAATTAAATATTAATTCAAGTGTAACAAAAAATGCTAAATCCTCGATATCGCAGATGTAAATGTAAGTACGCGGCCTTCGGGGGGGAACAACACATCGATTTACCTAAAAAATAATTAGTAAAGGCATAAATCAAAATTGTGCATTTGTAAAAGAAACTTCGTAACCTGCATATATAACAGCACGTCTATTTAGATTCAATATTGAATACAAGCTCCAGAGCAGCAAGTGACCCACCAGCTACCGAAGGCTGAAATTGCCGACCATCTGTGTCCCTTCTTTGCCCGAAAGGGGATTTTTAAAGGTAAGTGAGCTTCCTTTATGAACCGTGTCCTTTGTTTGCATGGTATCTGCTTTATTGCGTAATTGTTTGGGGTTGTTTACTTGTATTACCAAATAATGGAATTAGCTGAGTTAACCAAAAAGCGTGGCATTATCAAGGGTCAATTAACAACATTTCCGACCTATTTAGAAACAGTTACTACTTTATCAAATCCTGATATAGCGATATAGTTATAGATAGAAATCCGTTTAAAAACCATTGTACACCTTTATTAGATGAACCTAAATGCACTGCAGTTTGCAATTGAGTCAACTGCATCAAATCATGCGGAAATTTCGCAAAATTTAATTGACAGAGAAAATTTTGAAACCGCGTATTTTAATAATCGTGCAACAGCGACGCATTAATTAATAAATTAAGTACTTCGATCTCAGTAAAAACGAACGTCTCGCCGCTTGTTATCCTTGTACCCTCTAATAATCAAATGCAACTTCCACGTATTTGTTTTCCGACGTACACGGAAAATCATGAAAATTGACTCGAGTTTCGCGACCTATTTACTTCACTGATACACAATAATGACTCGATAGGAAACGTGCAAAAATATCATTATCTTAAGGCGTCGTTAAAGGGAGAGGCCAGCCAAATAATCCGGTCCTTGGAGATCTCTGATTCGAACTACGCCGTAGCCTGGAGCTCCTTATTAGAAAGATATGATAGTAAGGGATTGATAATACATAGCCACATTAGGGCTTTATTTAATTTACCGTCATTACTAAAGAATCACATGTATTATTACGGTAATTAAATGATAAATTATTTAAACATTTGCGATCGTTAAAGGCCTTATCTCAAGACGTGGGTGATTGGGATGCTTTGTTAATATATTTAGTCAGGCTCGATGCAGTAAGCAAGCGCGAATGGGAATCCTATAAAATAGAGGGAGTGCTCGCATCTATGAAAGCTCTCAAGTCATTTTTAAAACATAAATGCGAAATGTTGGAAACTTTACAGGTCGCTCATTCCGATACAAGGACAAATAAACAAAACGCGTATAAATTTCAAAATTTTTCGGCATATTCCCTATTTACAGCAAACTCCAATGGGAATAAGCAGCCGCTATACCTTTTCTGTAAACAAGCGCAGAGTATTTATTACTGCGACCGGTTTAAGGCACTTCCTGTAGCTTCGCGTATCGATGAAGTAAAGGGTGGACAATTATTTTCTGAAAAAGAATTACAATTTCAGTAAAGATCCGTTTAATTTTTAATTTTCGAAAAATATATTTTATACATGTATTTTTTGTTCTAAACTTACGCTTGCACAATAAGATTTTGTAATAATATAATTGAGGAAATTGTTGCACTGACATTGAAGTTGAAATTACTTATTTTCCGAAATAAAAATTATTTTTTTCTGAAGGAAATTTGCTTTTCTTGAAACTGAAATTACTTTTCCTAAAATTGAATATGTTTTCTAAGAAAATTGAGTTGAAAAGGTAAGAAAGTAACAATAACTTTCTTTGTAAAGTAAGAATTCTGAGGTGCGTAAAATGTACTTACGTTATAAGTAACACCGGTCTATGAAGGCTTCTTGGGAAATTCACAACAATGGGTAGCAATAATTACAGAACCATGTTTTCACATCAAAAACAAACTCTCCAATGACGCATAGCTCGATATTCAAGGTTGTGACATAATTAGTGTAGCCAATACCACAAAAAAATAAGGTGGCATGGTCCGAGAGACCGATATTACCACTTAAGGGTTAATAGTAAAATACGAACATATAAGAGCCTTGCATTCAGGCCCTCAAGCGCTATTAGCAACAGTTAAGGAAAAATATTGGCCGATATCAAGGCGTAATGTAGTTAAGTCAGTTGCATGAAATAGCGTAACTTGTTTTCGTTCAAGCCCGCGGTTTACGCATTCAATAATGGGCTCCTTACCCAAGGACCGTACAACAAAAACGTTCCCCTTTAATATCTGTGGCGTGGACTATTGTGGCCCTATTTTCATAAAAACTAAAAAGGGTCGGGGTGGTAAATCTGTGAAGGTGCATGTTTGTATTTTTGTTTGTATTGCCATTTAAGGTTTTCATATTGAATTAGCCTCCGACCTCAGTAGTGAAGGTTTTATAGAAGCTTTAAAGCGCTTTATGGAAAGGAGGGGAAAACGCTAGAGAATTTATTCAGATAATATCACAAACTTTGTTGGGGCTGATGCAGAATTTAAAAAATGTATGCGTTCTTTAAGGTCGCATCCTAATAAAACAGGATTTGAGAATGCTTTGGCATCAGAATGTGTTGAATTTACCTTTATTCCCCTTGCTCTCCCCACTTTGGTGGTTTGTGGCAGGCCGGAGTAAAAACTGTGAAATATCACTTACGTCGAATCATTGGTAATCCCATGCCTAACATTTGAACAATTGTATACTAGCCTAACGCAAATAGAAGCGGTAATAGATTCCCGGCCTCTTACAGCTTTATCTTCTGACCCAAATAGCCTTAATCATATTACGCCCGCTCACATCTTGATAGGCAGAGGTCTTCTTAGTGTACCAGAACGCAATCTGGTCTACGTCAAGGAGTCGATGTTATCACGATTTCAACGCTGTCAGCAAATTGATCACTATTTCCGGAAACGCTGGTCTAAAGCGAGCTGCAACGAAGGACAAAGTGGCAGAAAAATGATCAGCCCTTGGTACGCGAAGGAACGATGGTGCTTTCGCACAACGAAAATACTCCACCCTTGAGATGGCAACTAGGACGGGTTGTTAAAGTGCATCCAGGTGCGGATAAGGTGAAACGTGTCGCCAGTGTAAAAACGCGCAGTGGAGTGAGTTGAATTTATAATGCTTTGGTCATATATATATATATATATATATATATATATATATATATATATATATATATATATTTATATATATTGTATATTTATAGTTAGTGTTCAGCGAAGAATGGACAGTGCAATATCTCGAGAGCGGATGAAGATTTAAAATTATGAAAATATTTTGTAAATATCTTCCAAGGGCGCACATTTGTTGGCACAAAGATTTGAATCAACTGCCCATCACTGCCAGGTGGCGCTATCTCACTTCAATTTTTTAAATGCAATGCCCTATTTTTTATTTCATTTTTGGATTCTATGGCATATTTGTGATTACTTTTATTAAGACTCCTACCAACCTATCTTTTGTAGTTTCTGAGAAAAAAAATAATTTTTGGAATTTTATTAATTGAAAGCATACAAATTAAACTAATGTTCAAATATTTCTCCATTATTTTCTACACACGTTTGATAACGCCTAATTAATGTAACACTAGTTGCCGCTCTGAAAGTTTCTCGTATGTTTGCACAAGCAATTCTAATTTTGTTTTGTAACTCCTCTACATCTCTAGAAGGTGTTTCATACACTACACTCTTTAAATGTCCCCAAAGAAAGTAGTCTAAGGGACTAAGGTCAGGAGAACGACTGGCCACATAATGGGACCATTTGACCTATCCATCGTTGCGGAAACACTCTACTTAGATAATTTCTCACTATTGCGCTATTGTTCGCCGGTACGCCATCCTGTTGAAAGTACATCACTTGCCTCAGATTTACATTTACATCTTCAAGCAAAGGAGGCAGTTGATTTTAATATTTTATGGACAGAACCAACTGATACGGCACACTATTCAGAAATAGATCTCACAGACACATGAGGATTATAAGCTACATGATAATACACCGACGGTGTGTGCTTCATTTGTTGCTGTCTTTGTGTGATTCTCGCACTTACGGTGAGGAAAATAACCGGTTCCCTCAAAATATTTGCTACACGAACAAATGTATTTTCTCCGGGATGGCGTCGATCGGGAAACCTGGCAGCATGCAATACTTGTGCAGCCCTTGCATTTTTCTACATTCACCATAAATTATTACCATATCAAAATATTCTTCGTTAGAAAACGTAAACATAATCATGGAATTTCAAGATGCACAGACGATTTTCAAAATTGAAACTGTAAACTGACAGAAACTTGACAGACACTTCATTACGCGTTTGTTTTCATGGCATGATAAATGTTTCACATGATTCTTAATCAACGACTGTGATAAATTGGTCCCCTTACAATTTAGTGTACAGCGTATCGCATTATTTCGGCGTTATCTGCATTATTTTGTGGAAGAACAATCTTTATCTTTCATTTGGTATAAAATTTGCTATTTTGTCTGTATTACTCAAATGTTATGAGCACTTCCTGAAATTACGTTTTTGTGCTAAAATTCCAAGGATAATTTTTTCTCAGAAACTACAAAAGATAGGTTGGTAGGAGTCTTAATAAAGTCATCACAAATATGTCATAGCATCCAAAAATGAAATAAAAATAGGGCATTGCATTTAAAAATTGAAGTGAGAGGCCACCTGGCGTGATGGGCGTTGATTCAAATCTTTGTGCCAACAAATGTGAGCTCTTGGAAGATATTTACAAAAATATTTTCATAATTTAAAAATCTTCATCCGCTCGAGATATTACTGTCCATTCCTCGCTGAACACGCTGTATATATATTTGTTCGGTTTTGGTATTATGATTGATTATGTACAGTGCATCCCATTTTGGTTGAGACGGCCAAGTATCTCGGTTGTTGTTGAAGATAGAACCTTGCGGTTTTCTCAGTCCTGTGCCACTTGTTTGTGAAATTCAAGATGTCCTGAACGGATTTTTCCTAACTTCTTTCCTTCATAAGTTTCAGAGCGTTTTTGAAAATTCACACTTTTTGGACTCCCTCCATATCTACGAAGTTTCTCAGCGATAATGTCAAATTGAAAACTTATCTCATAGAGAATTTTATGTAGATTTCGGTGGCGCACTCAATGCGATTCAAACTTATAATTTTGCAATGGAACACCCTGTATTTTATAACCTCATTAAATTCCTTATTTTTTTTCCTTCAAAATGATATATAACATATAAACATAAATTCTTCAAAAATGCTCCAAAATTACTAAAACATTGATTTTTAATAGTAGGCTATGGATTTTTCATACAAAAAGTTCCATGGAAGGAACAAGAACAATACTAACACTAATTCACTAACAAAACAAAAAACGTAGGTAACTAATAGCAACAAATAAATAGTAATAAAAAGTTCATAAGGTAGAATAAGCAACTAATTAAATATTTACTCAAACTATTTCATTTCGAAATTATTCGGTAACTTATTCATTGAATTGTTCGCATTGATGTCCATTTGCCCTAATATACAATTGACACAATTCCTTAATACGTCTTAATGCATTTAAAATTATGAAAGGCCGATTTAGTAAATTCTGGAAAATTGCCTCTGTTGTTGCACGAAGTTCTTCAATATTATTGTGCCTCTTACCGTATACTCTATTTTTCAAAAAACTCCACAAAAAAAAGTCCAACACTGACAAATCTGGTGACCTTGCAGGCCACCTAATGGGTCCGTTTGT
The DNA here is from genome assembly GCA_036346205.1 of Vesta saturnalis. NCBI lineage: Eukaryota > Metazoa > Arthropoda > Insecta > Coleoptera > Lampyridae > Vesta > Vesta saturnalis. The sequence continues at coordinate 112,479 of JARFJB010002326.1, forward strand.
TCCAATCCAATGGTCTTGGGAAGTTTCTTTTAAAAACGGCACAATCAACCTCGAATTGTGGGCAGGGGTCACCGTCTTGTTGGAAGTAAATGGCAATAAGATATGCGAGGGGAACATTCTCCAGGAATTCTGGTATTACTTCTTCTAAAATTGCCAAGTACCTATTCACGTTGAGAGCCCCTTCAGAAATGTGGTATTTTATTGATGTCCCCAATAAGAAACAGGCTACATTAAAACCAAATCGACCCTGTTGTTGCTCAAAAATTAGGTGTTGGTTTTCATCATACCAGTGCCTTGTATTTTACCTGTTAAATAAACCGGCACTGCTTATATGGGCTTCGTCGGACCATATGACTTTACTCGCAAAATTATTATCCCTTCGAGTTTAGTTCCAAAACCAATTACAGAAATTCACACGCCTTGCTCTATCACCAGGGTATAAATGCTGGACCAATATTCACTTTGTAGGGTTTCAATTTGTGTTTTTTTGAAATCCTTTGTACCCATGAACGGGGAACGCCAGTGTCATTTTCTAACTTCGTAGAAGAAGTCTGAGGAGAGACACGGACGCTGGCATTTATTTCATCCATTTCATTATTTTCCTTGTTACACGTCTTGGGTTTAGAATACGCACCATAATTTAGTAGATTATTCTTTAATCGAAATATCGTTTCTCACTAGTCTGGATATCTAACGTTTTAAAAACAATATGTCATATAATGTCTTATTGTAAATTACTAGTTTACCTGTTTAAATGTAACTCTAATGCTTCGTCAATATTTTCATGGCATTGATTGAAACATTGTATGATATCATACTTTTCGTTGTTCTGAAAAAATCTTTCGGCCATTATAAAATTTCACAAATTAACAAAATCGCCAAACACAAACACAATGAAAGGCATCAAAATTTATCATCATGACAACAGATGTGTTGATTTCTCCACAGTCACGGGATAAAACAATGCTCCAAAAGTCAATAACAGAGTTTGTAGCATCCATGACCTACTATAAAAAATCACAAATAATAATTCCTGTAGTAAAACTTTAAAATCCGTGGCACTCTATTAAAATTCAATGTTTTAGTAATTTTCGAGCATTTTTTAAAACTTCATGTTTATATATTATACACTGTGTTTCTTGAATTTCTGGACATAGGGAATTCCCATGTTAAAATAAACTATTGCAAATATTTTACAGTAAAATGTCAAATGTAAAACTTCTTAAGGAAAAAAGGCTACTTCTTATGTTACAATTGCATTTACATTTGGTTCATCCGTTTTCGAGAAAATTAGGAAAAACTTAAGTAGTAATAGTAGGCCGATCCTGGACCAGTTCAAGGTCACTCATGTAAATCTTATGGGATTTATTTCAAGGTCGAGTGAGTTTTCTCGTTATGCCAGAACGCGCTCCACGTCTCAAGCATGTTTTTGGCGGGGATTTAAATTTTGGAGTCACTCGCCTCTGGTGGTGAAATCGGAAGCTTTTGGAGCTCTTTCAAGGTCAAACTTTAAGCGGGAGATTTAAAATGTAGTTGGTCAAGGTCAAAGCTAAAAATAGAAGTTGCAAGGTAATCATAAATCAAAAATAGTTTTGAAGGTCAAAGGTTATTGACTTACGGTGGTGTCATATTTCTTAGAAATATAAGGTCAAGGTGAAAAGCTAAAAATAGAAGTTGCAAGGTAATCATAAACCTAAAAATAGTTTTCAAGGTCAAAGGTTATTGACCTACGGTGGTGTCATATTTCTTAGAAATATAAAAGGTCAAGGTGAAAAGCTAAAAATAGAAATTGCAAGGTAATCATAAATCTAAGAATATAATTTTCAAGGTCAAACTTTTAGCGGAAATATAAATTTTGGGCTGATCATCATCATCATATTATATTTCTAGTCAAGGTCAAAAGTAGGTATTTAACAAGTTTAAGCATGTTGTAATATGTAGTCAAGGACGCATATTTCTTATATAAATTGCAGCGAGCTGTATGTTGAGATCAGTCTGCAGCACGTAATTGTTAAATATGGAATTAACAGGGTTAAACCAAAGCACCTATTGCAAACCCTTTAAAAATGCGTGCGAGCTCGATATATCGAGAAAGTATAAAGTAACGAATATGGATATAATTAATACTAAGTATGGTGAACGTATAGTGATAGAAACGGGTGATTTTAAATGTGTATTGCCGGAACGCTTTTATGTGTATTTCAAAAAAGAAGAAACACGAATTGAAGAATTTAAAACACTCCTAAACACGAAGGATGTGTTTATAAGTAGTTTGGGTGCAGCTGGCAAAACAACAAACATAACATTTTCTTTTTAATAGTAGCACCCCTACCATATGTAAAATTGAAATACTAGAATTATTTTCTTAAACAGTGTTTAGTCATAGTGAAATTGTGAGCAAGTAAAGTCATGCAAGTAGCAATAAAATCAAAATTCTGGAACGATCGAAACTCAGAAGTTCACCGTTATATATGGATACCCACATCATTGTAGTAACAATCTGAATAATAATTTAACATTTTGTTGTTGGTGCTGTCAAAATAGTGATGGTGGTAGTAGTAAAAATGAAGAGAAACATGATGAAGGTTATTCTTCTGCTAAGACTGACTGGACATCATCATTTCAATATAAGGATGAAGTGTATAAACAAGCAGCTAAGGAATACTTAATCGATTGTACTTATTATAAACTATCGAACGATACTCATCATGCAAAACATCTGGAAATTGATACAGTACACACCTCAACCTTGCACCAGTGGTGCGTATTGGGGTGGTAATTGTGATCAAAGCAATACTGTGGTGTTGGATATGAAGGAATGGAATGACCTTCTAAGATGGCATTCGTATGTAGAATTACAATTTTTCCGATCCCAAGAAATTGAAAATGAAATTGATTGGTCAAACGTAAACGAAGAAGAAGATATAATCTATGATCAACATTATGAATCTCTATCTAGTAATCTTGGTATTTATTACAATTGGGAATTAATTAAAGGATATGACAGAATTTTGAAAACTGTTATGATAGAAAACTACAAGTGCTGTTCTTGCACATTCAACTCACATAGTATAGAAGAACTATTCAATTTAAAGGATATAGTAAGCTATAGATTGGAATTTCTTGAATCTTACAATCTGATGTGTTTTTATGAAAAGTTCATACAGCAAGTTGTTGACTACCGTCGTTTTCGTGAGAAAGAATTCGGTGGTGGTGATGATGATGACATTTATAAAGATATTGATGATGTTATAAATGCTAAGTATAATATTAATTCACATAACACTGTATGTTTAATGGAAATTTTGTATTATCGTCCTGCTTATCTAATGTATAGCATTTACTGAATAAAGAAATAACCATGATTTGTTTTTTCTCAATTTAGGTATAAATACCCCCTTCTATCCATCCATGTAAACAATGCTAGTTAAGAAGCGAAAGAGTGTAGGTGGTGGTGGTTTGGTGAACGGTCTGAATCAATAAACTTCCGTTTGAATTACATTTACCTGGTTACCAGTATTGCGGTCCTGGTACAAAGTTAGAAAACGACTCGCACGCGGTGACCTCGGTATTAATCAATTAGATGCTCAGTGCAAACTTCATGATATCAGTTACAGAGATTACCGAGATTTAGAAAGTAGACATAAAGCAGATAAAATTTTGCAAAAAAAAGCTTGGGAGCGCTTTAAATCATTAGATGCAACGCTAGGTGAACGAACTGCAGCTTTAGCAGTCAGTACCATCATGAAAGCAAAGAGAAAATTGGGAATGGGGTGTAAACGTCGATCTAATATGAAGAAGAAGAAATGCAATGGTGGAAATTTATTGCATTTACGAAAGACAATAGCTAACAAAATTAAACCTAACGGAAATTTCACAGACACAAAAAAGTCAGCGCTTTCAACGGCAAAACGTGTGGTAAAAATTTAGGAGGAAAGAGAAACATTAAAGTTCCTAGAGTAATTCCCTACCTAAACAAGGAGGGTTTTACCATTTCTTATTCCGTTATTCGCAGGATTATCAGCAATCGGTGCTTTAGCTGGCGGTGCATCAGGAATTGCTAAAGCAGTCAATGATGCTAAAAATTTGCAGGAAGAGACATCGCGCCATAATCGCATGATGGAATGGGTCGCTATAGGCTCCATGAATAAGAAAGGCGGTGACTATATCTAAAACCAAACAAATCTGTGGTGGTGCATTATACTTAAAACCGTTTCCAAAAACTGAATAGATTACCCGAAAGACGTTAACGGATACTGATTTAAAGAAATACTCCAAAAACGTACCGTACTTTAGGGATATTTTTATGAGAGATAGCATGCCTAAATTGCCACGGAAAATGAATCTGGAATTATTAACTTAGATAGCCAAAGAGGGCCAGGTACCCATTGGGTTTGCTACAAAAAGCGTGGTAAAAGGTATGGTATTACGATAGTTTCGGTAATATTCGACCACCAAACGAAGTGATTAACTACTTTCGGGGTGTAAAATATATTATAATTACAACCAAGATCAAGAGTTTAATACAATTATTTGCGGACACCTATGCCTACAATTTTATATAAATAATCAGCACAACATCAAATGTTCTCAGTTATGTCAATAACATTCAGTTTAGAAGGTGTTGGTAACACAGCTAGCTACAACTTCTATCCACCGATAAAGCTAGATTTGGGGAAGAAATACGTTATTGGATTGGTTGGATTTTACGGCTGCAACAGCATTAGAAACATTTACACAGGCAACGATAGATTTTATTTTAGAAAAAATCCATCTCATTTGCAAGTGATTAATATTCCACACGGTGCATATGAGTTAGATGAAATTAGCGATTATTTAAAATCTAAAATACCCACAGAAAAGTTTATCATTAGAGCAAACAACAATACACTTAAATGTGAGATAAACAGTTCATTTGAGATTGATTTTACTAAAGAAAATTGTATTGGCGCATGCTAGGGTTTGAGTCTAAAATATTAGAACCAAATATTTTACATACATCTGCGTTAGACATCCAAATACTTAGACACACTAATCTACACGTAGAGTGCAACATTCTAAAGGGATCTTATCGAAACGAGAAACCTGTTAAAGTATTATATGAGATTGATGTTTCAGTTCCACCAGGTTATCGTCTAGATAAAAGTCCAAGCAATACTTAGTATTTAGAAGTAAACACTGACATAATTAGTAACATAACAATTAATTTGATTTATCAAAAGGGTGAGTTAATAGACTTTGGTGAAAGTGTACCACTCACAGTTGGCTTAGAACTAAAAGAACATGGGTCTGAGAATTAATCCAAGACCAATTCCATCTTTCACAAATTCATATAGAAGACATCATCCCTACAGCAAGTCATTAATTACTCATCAATCTTCATTGCGGTTAACATCTGCAGAGAAATACTTTTTAACGTCAATTGGTTTAAAAGTTCTCAACCATTATGGCAGAATCGTTAAACGTCTTTCAAAACGTACATTTTGATGATACTATAATTAAATCAGATATTCACACTTATCTTCCGTATGGATCTTCTAAATATGGACCTTCCGAAGAAATACGCATCTTAATTCAAAGTCAAGACCTAATTACGGCTACTTATGATAGTTTTCTGTACATAGAAGGTAAGCTTGAGCTCAAAAAGAAGATGGAAGAAAAGAATGCAGCTTAACCAACAATTTCCCAAACTTTCTTTTTGAAGAAATTCGTTATGAGTTAGGTGGTCAAAGAGTGGATGTTTGTAGAAATCCAGGAATAACATCTACGCTTAAGGGATATATTTCTTATACGGCAAGCAAAAGCAAAGCACTAAGTCATTTAGGATGGTCACCAAAGAATGAAGAACCATTACAAGTAGAATTCGATGAGCAAAATGGAGAAAAATCTTTACAGTATGCATACCATTGAACCACATATTTGGAATAATGGAGGATTATCGTCAGGTAATCGTGAATATGCGCCAAGAGTTGGTTTTAATTCGATCTAGAAGCGATACAAACTGTTACTATGGTGAAGTTGATGCCGCAATAACCTTAAATAAAATTCAATGGAAAGTCCGCACTTAACACTTAGTGATGCTGCGAAACTTAACTTGTTTCAAGGAATCAATAAAAATTCTATTATTACTGTTCCATTTCGACAATGGGAGTTGTATGAATTGCCTGCTTTAAAACAAGCAACCTCAGACATATGGCCAATAAAAACATCAACGCAACTGGAAAAACCACGTTGGATAATTGTTGCATTCCAACAAGGTAAAAGGTATACAAGGTCAGCAAGGGCCGGAAATTTTGATCACATTAACATCAGAAATCTTAAAGTACATCTGAATTCTGAGTATTATCCATATGAAGCAATGCATTTGAACTTCAGTGCTAACCAATATATACCTGCCTATCGCAATTTTTGAAATTTCGATGTGATTACTATGGGAAGATGATAAAGATGCATTATTCAACTATTCCGAATTCAAATCATGTCCAGTATTTGTAATGGACTGCTCTAAACAAAATGAATCCTTAAAAACTCAACAGTGGACATCAAATTGGAAATGGAATCTCTAACACCTTTCGATAATGGAATCGTTGTATATGGTCTTATTCTCCATGATGCTATTTAAGTACAGTCCACTCACCGGAGAAGTGAAAAAATTATAAATTATTGTAATATAGTCTAATATATAAATAAAGATGTAATTATTCGTTTAGTTTTATTTCATCCATCAAAGATGAAAGTAGTTGCTCAGAAACAAAAACTCCCAATTCAAAATCATGAAAAGTCTATTACTTCAAAACATGGTGATTTACTTCCTATAGTATACGTGGTATTATATGTGGTCCCTCCAATTGTGGTAAAACAAACGCAATGATCAGTCTGCTTACTGAAAAAATGGTTTGAAATTTAAACATGTATACGTATACTCTAAGTCATGAATCAAAACAAGTACAAACTTTTACAGGAAATCTTACTTCCAATGAAGGACATAGGTTACTTTACTTCAGCGATAATCATTGATTGAGCCTAATTGTGCAAAATCAAACTCTATTTTTATCTTCGATGATATCGCTTTGAAAAGCAAAATAATATAAGGGCATATTTTTCTATGGGTAGACATAACGATATTGACTGTTTCTATTTGGGTCAAACTTCCAGTAAAATTCCAAAGCAATTAATTCGTGATAATGCGATCTAATTATATTATTTGAGCAAGATGAATTAAACTTAAAACATGCGTATGAGGATCATATAAGTCCCACCATAAGCATGAAATTGTTTCGGGACATGTGTTCAAAGTGTTGGGTAGATCCGTTTGGTTTCATGGTCATAAACAAGGATGCTGAAGTTAATAATGGTCGCTATAGGAAAGGATTTGATGAATATATAATACCTTAAACTGGTTTCAGTAGTAACTGATCTGTTTAGGTATTAACAGCTATCTGTTTAGTGTAAACAGCTACCTGTTCAAGGTGAACCGGTACCTGTTTGTCGCAACAGCTACCTGTTCATGGTAAACGGGTACCTGTTAATTAAATCCGTTTTGGTATATAAGGTGAATATATATATATATATATATATATATATAATATTAAACCGCATTCAGCAGTTGTAAACAGCTACCTGTTCAAGGTGAACCGATACCTGTTTGTCGCCCTACCTGTTCATGGTAAACGGATACCTGTTCATTAAATCCGTTTTGGTATATAAGGGAATATATATATATATATATATATATATATATATATATATATATATATATATATATATAAAACCTTAAACCGCATTCAGCAGTTTAGTAGTAACTGATCTGTTTAGGTATTAACAGCTATCTGTTTAGTGTAAACAGCTACCTGTTCAAGGTGAACCCCGTTTGTCGCAATGGACAACAAGGAGAGGATATTAAAGAAAAAATTATTCAGGCTCGTAAAATATACGGCAGAAGTATAACAGTATTAAGACTGCTCGCTTTGATAATGAAAGGACATTCGAAAGTACTTATAAGCCTTTAATAGAACCTCTAACTGAAATAGTAAATAAAATCGATAAAAAACACCTAAAAAGGAGGAGGTCATTGATGTTAAACCTAAAAACTACCCGTATTCATATTTCCAAGGAAGCATGCTACTATCCCCACTAGTCCGCTAGCTCAAGTTCAACGGACCCCAGGTCTTACTCCATTAGGTGATTCAAGTAAGGGTGCTACTAGTCCACTAGCTCAGCTTCCGTTTTTCAAAAAATCCTCCCCAAGTCTTCCATCTTTCTTAGAAACATCCGTCATGGGGAGATTAATACTGGGGAGGAAGAAGAAGAACTGTCTAGTATTCCAGATGATTCCCATAATGAACCCATCTCAGAAGAATTTCTCGAGCAAGTACAATGAATTGCCATATATGTTGAACGTATTTTAAAGAATGCTGAAGGTGATATTGATCATACGTATGGAGTCCACTATGATACCAAAACTGATAAATGGACAATTGGTAATACACCCATCACAATTAAAGGAGACGATATAATTATTAAAGGTGTCACGTATAAAGGGACTCCTGGATTATATGATCTGCTTATTATGAATGAACCCGACTTAAGTCTAGTAAAGTCAACAGATAGAAAAAATATAGAACTATTTTAGAGGCTACGAATGTAGTAAGGCGTGATTATGACGTAAGTGCACAGATTCGAGGAAGCCACAGCAAAAGTATACACAAATAATCAAACCCTTGCTGTCATCATCACCCACCACAACCAAGGGAGGAGGTGGAGGTATGTTTTTAAGGAATTAACAAACAGACCCATTGAATATAAATATTGGAATGATATACATGAACTAATTCGTGATCTGGAAGTATTGTGGGCAGAAAAATTAGCGGGAAACACAGGTGTTGTAAATGACATAATATCAATTGCAGAAGAACTATAAGAAGATGGATACATTGAAAACCGAACAACCGCTTTTTAAACAATATAAATGAGAATGCATTGATGTCGACATTTCACAACTAAAATGCCCTTGACAAATTTGGACGTTCATATGTCCAGTATCAATTAAAGAAACTAGCTCCTCAGTTTAAACAGATTGATGCTAATCAATTTGATATTGAGAATAAGAGACTCAGCAATGTGGCCAATCCCATAGATCCTCAAGATGTCATCACTAGGCAATATTATGTATCAACAAGGTTCGATTTGGATGGAAATCGTTTGACACAGTTGGCTGACCCTGAAGAAGATGGTGATGCTATAAATAAAGGATACCTTGATTTCTGTTTACAAGCAGTTCGGAACACTTTCAAAGGAAACGCCAACGCTTATCTAGCGCTGGAGGAAAAACTACATCAACTTAAAGAAATTGTAGATAAATTAGCACCATGTCCAAATTACAACTCGTCAACGAATTGCACAAACCTGCACGAAAAAATTTTAAACGAAGGCGAACAATAATTAGAGGTTTTGATGATCTTTGGCAAGCAGATTTAGCTGAATTTAACACATATGCCAAACAAAATAAGGGTTATAAGTATATATTAGTGGTCATCGACTGTTTTCGAAATACTTATGGACTAAAGGATTAAAAACGAAAACAGGTCAAGAAGTTACCAAGGCCATGCAAACAATCTTCGAAAAAGGTCGGAAACCTACCAATTTGCAGACAGATGCAGGAAAAGAATTCTACAATGAGCATTTTACTAAACTAATGCATCGTTATGGAGTCAATCATTACTCTACCTATAGCACAAAGAAGGCTGCATTGCTGAACGTGTTATCAGAACCATTAAAGGTGCTCTATATAAGTCATTCAGCCTGCAAGGTAAATACAAATGGATTGATACAATTGATACCATAACATGGATTATAACAATCGTAAGCATAGAACTATTAGAATGAAGCCCAAAGATGTTGGTAATCATACAAAGCTAGAGGCTTACACTAACATAAAAATATTCGATAGGAATCGATATTCTGTGGGTGACATAGTACGAATCAGTAAATTTAAAAATATTTTCGCCAAAGGATACACACCCAATTGGTCTAGTGAACTATTTAAGATTGTGAAAGTTCGCATTACTAACCCCACTACGTACATGCTGGAAGACATGAAGGGAAATCCTGTACTGGGAGGGTTTTATGAACATGAATTACAAAAAACAAAGTATCCCGATGTATATCTAGTAGAAAAAGTGCTTCGCTCCAAGAATAATAAGTTATTCGTAAAATGGTGGGGATTGGATGAAAGATCATGGATCAATAAGGATGATATTGTTTTATAACATTTAACCTGTACTTTGTGAAACAAATTACTTATATTAGTTATATATATATATATATATATAGTTTGTAGAAAAGGATGTAGCTCTTAGATGAAATAAAACACACACACAAAAATAATAGTATTTTATTTTTTAAATATTACATTTATTTTTAAAATTTCATTATCTTATAAAGTGAACCTAAAGTACTTCTATAATCACTTAAATTACTGGATGGCCATATACCCGAATCTGGCCCACACCTCCATCCCAAGCAGGAATTTGAATTTGTTTCACCTTTATTGATGGTTGAAACTTATAGTTAATGTTTTGTTCTAATAATATTTCAATCAAAATATCGAGGCATTTGTAATTAGCATAATATGCTGCTTTCTCAATACATTCAGTTATAATAAATAATGTATCTTTATAAGCAGAATTAATATTCTCTAAGCTAGATTTAACATTTGTTGAATCATCATCACCACCCCATAATAAATTGTATACATACATTTTAAGCGGTACGTTACCAAGTAAATTCATATCATCTAAGATTTTATCAACTTCATTAAAAGTTAATGAATTGTAACCTTTATTAATGCACAATTTTGTAAAACTTTTAATGCTATTGTCCAATTTAATTTTTTTATCAAATAATGTCTTAATAATAACTTCATTTGCACACTTTGAATTTATAGCACACCAGTTAAAACACTCATCAGGAATAATAATATGTTGTAGTATATGCAATACAAAGCTTTCAGAGGAACACTTCCCCATCAAAGAACGCTTCAGGTACTTTCTGTAGATTTGATCACTACTGTACCATAGTTCATCATGTAGTTTATTTTCAAGACTGCTCATAATTATTGTTTTTCTGAAACAGAAGTTAAAGTAAAGTTAAATCCCCAAGGTCTAGTATCTGTGAAATTGAAATTTACCAATCGTTTATCATCGTAAGGACTAAGTATTACTTTATTCTGTTTTATTGTAAACACATCATGTCTCTTTGACCTTATCAAATATTGATATCGCCTTATTACGTTACCATCAAACAAAATATGTTTATAATCATTTATCGCGATCTGTTTGATGCTTGCATACATTTTTGCACGAAGTCCTACAAATTCCGACATAATTGCGCCATGATTTTCATCTTTCATTAAGCCGGGGACTTTTTTATTTACTAATGGAATTCCAAAGATATTTTCAGGACTATAGTCAGATGTATCGAATTTATCAATGTCTTCTTTAATGTACTCATAGATATCAGGAACCGAAAAGGCGTATATAAGGCTATCTGTATCTGTGTACAAGAGCTTAATTATTTGGAAACTTAGGTAGGATGTAACCATAATGAAAATTGTATAAAAAGTTTTTGAAACGTCTAAAACACTGAAGCCTGCATATATGGGTTTATTTAAATATACCTCCAGCTTATTCATTTGAATGATGAGCATATCATTGCTAAATATTGTACAACTATGAAAATTTGGTTTTGATATGTAAGCACGAGCACCATAGCGACCCTCCCATTTGGTTACTAAACGTATATCCTTATGTTTACGTACATTTTCCATCGGCTTCCCAAAAACGCTATTAATCATTAATTTATAAAAATTCTTATCAAATTCATTTTGAGATTGCTGACGCATGGTGGTATTTAAATCGATATATTTTTTTAACCATGGGGACTGTTTAAAACGTAATATACGATGCACTTTTACCAACTTTAATCCATATTTTAAATATACTTTCAAATTTCTGTAATGAATTACGTAATTATGTTTTGGATACAATGTAAGTAATAATTTTTTTAGTTTAGAATTTGAATCAGGTACGGGTGGAACCATATGTTCGGGTGCCAATGGTAGATCACTGTGGCTCTCATGTAATTCTATGGGATAGTCTAAATCACACTCGACTGTATAGCTAATTTCCGAATCATCAGGATGGTTTATTAAATCTAAAGTTTCAAAATTATCAACAAAAGAAAAATCACCAAATGGTAGAAATTCTGACATGGTGGCTCCGTATAAATTATTTACGTCGTAGTACATTAAATACACACTTTCGGAAGTGGAATCAAATTTTTCCCCCATGTACTTATTGTTAGCTTTAGCATACCGATTAGAACATTGAGCCACACCACCCCTAATTCCTTTTTCAATAAACATTAGCATATCAATATCAGTAAATAGTTCTAACTTTACTTGTGTAATTTTAAGCATAGCATCGAATGCTAAACCGGGGGCTGTACAATAGTGCAGAGGATCAAGTTTGTAAGTACTTAAACAAGTTTGCCGAAAATTTTCGAAAATATCAGCTAAAAGTAGAACGTCCGTTTTAAATACAAATCTGAGTACTCCCTAACGATCTAATATGAAATTTGTTCCAAACATTAACCGCATGTGTAAAACTAACATCATTGATTCCGTCATTATTAAGATGACTAAAAACGCTTCCTTAGGAGGTAGCATGGTTTCGTCTAATTTATCCCACGTATCAATATACTCATAAGGAAACACACCTTTGCGGACTAGTAAAGAAAATTCTTCTTCATTGTTACAATTAGCTCGGGTAATAACTTTTTTACTATTTTCCAAATAGTTTGATAACTTTTCAATACTACTACTCATAAATCTGAAAGAGTCAATAAATCTAAACTTAATTTTACTACCTTCTATTACTTTTGTGAAAGAGATATATCTTTCTTTGTTTATGGGTAGGAGTAAAATCGTACCGGGAATAGTAGCCAATTCTCTAATGACGAAATGGCTATCATAACCTGACAAATTATGAAACACAACCGGTAAGATGTGAGAGTCTTTATAGTTTAGGTTACAATTCTGATGTGATGCTCCTCGAAATGCTCCAGTGAAATGGTTATGGTCTCTGACCTTTATATCATTATCTGTAAATGGTTTTTCGCAAATGTGACAAATCGTGGTGCTTTCAAAGTGTTCAACCTGATTGGGAGTTAAAGTACCCATAGGAATTATTTTATTGATGATTTCGGTGCTCCAATGTGCAATACTTTGAAGCTCTTTAACAAACCATCGAATGCAATCATTTCCTCTATAAAGCCTAAATCGAGATAAAGAATCATTGTATGAACACTTTAAGTAGTAAGCAATGCTAAAGGGTATATGTTTGGAATGAAATAGAGTATTACCTCCAAGTGATGTTAAATTTGTACACTTTTCTATAATACTTTCTAAATCCGCATAAATTACAAACGGTACCTTTTCCTGAAATGCGAAATTTTTGAACTGCAGAAACATTTCCGCTTCGGTAGGCATCCTGACTGAACATTGATTAAGTTGATGACAGAGAGTGACATGTTTTTGTAGAAGGTGATCTGAAGAAAAGTGATTCAAGCATTGATAACAAATAAACATCTTGTGCCCCCTACTCGATAGTTGTTTAGAAAAAAGAGCTGACATATTTTTAATCCACGCGAAATGATAAACAGTATTATTTTTTGTATTAATAGCATCAGCAGTAGAACCCGCAGAATGATAATTAGGCGAAAGTACTAACAGATTTATAGGTTCCCTGACACTATTTTCCTGATTTACACTTAATACTAGCGATAATACACCTTTCCCTGAATACAAAACAAATTAATGGAGAGGTTGTTTAATTTTTCAAATTTTTACATCATCTATTTTAATGGGAAAGGAATTGAACCATAATTCAAAACATCTCTAAAATGAGGATAACTGTAAACTCTATCTGAATGAAGTTGCACTGGGAATAATGCCGAAACAACGGCCCACAGGAAGCAGTACTCGTCATCGTTCTTAACATTCACTACCGCATGATTTACTGCTATGAAGTAAGGAACTTTAACGTAAGTCGAAAGGCCACCTCTAAATGGAGTATAGCTATTAATATTCACCTTTAAATGTAAAACTTCGTGTAATGCCCAACCGGAATCCCTTTCGGAAAACTCCTCTAATTTTTTTGTAATTTGTAATAAACGTTATTGTTATACCACTCACGCAAATTGGTGGTAATATCGATTACATAATTTTTATGGCAAATGTCTTCAACTCCATAACATGATTTTGAGGTTGCATGAAATTGCAGGCTAAAATGACATTGACCTTTAGCATCGTTTGCCTTAGCATTACTTTAACCTTTCGCGCAAAACTATTGTAAGCATTTTGTAAAAAAATAAGAGAGTCCTTAATGTTTGCTATATTGACTATAATGCCTGTAAGTAACCTACCACTAAAACATGAATCTATAGAGTACCAACCTAATTTATGTGTACATTTTTTAGTGGTCATACCACTACCTGTTTTCTCTGAAGCGTTCTTTAACCGTTTAAGTCTCACAAGATAACACTTTAACAATGATAAATTACTTTCAAGTTTAAGCAAATTTTCACTTGCTTCTAAATAAATTTTATTTTGAATTATATCTTGAAATAGCTTAATATTAGTGTTAATTATACGGATATGCTTTAAAAATTCATTTTGGTTTTTAACAACGGAATAATACGTGTTGTTAAATTAACAATATCACTACTACTTGGTACAACCTCACTCATAGTTACCTTCAAAACTGTATCCAACAATGCAAAATATGAAGCACACACGATCACACAGTCATGGACTTGTAGCAAATATTGTATTTATTATAACTGATATGTAAAAAAAATAATAGAAGTACTTTAGGTTTACAATTACAAATATTACGAGTGCAATAAACTGACTGGTACAGAAATGCTGTTTTCGGTTTATATAGTCATATAAGCCCCCATTCAAGGTTAAATATCACAAACTTGTTATAAATTGTATTTGACCTTATGCAGCATACAAAACTCGACTTATATGAAAATGAAATTTGATACTTTCACACTCTTTAGTTCATTGCCTTTAGATTGCGTATTCCTAAGAGCTTCAGTTCAGAAAGATGCAGATATTGCACTTTCTTTAGTATTATCTTTTGTGGACGTTTACTGGTAATATCTAATAACCTAACATTGCTGACATGGCATGAAATACCTTTTCATGTCTAGATTATGATGCATTCCTTAGAGTTCATCACCTTTATTTGCACAGCTGAGATCGTTACACTTACCACTTCCAGTTGTTACCAATTTTGTTGACGTTAACAGATCTATGTGTATATAATGTGAAAGTTTTAATTGAATACTCATTCATTGCATGAAATTAGTAGTAATGGCTTCAGCTAATAAAAGGTCTAAATTATCGTTAAAAACAAAAGAAAAACCATGCATTTTGCATAACGTTTTGGTGCAACCATCAACAACAAACATACAAAGAACCATAGCACCCTTTGAAGAGACCATCTCCATCATCTCAATAAGAGATAGTGATGTAGAGGACGAATTTTCACGGTACTTTGAAAAGTAAGTATAATTTAATTAAAATGATAGTCCCCTAATTAATTCATAGAGTACTAAATTTATTTATCTTTTCAGCATCACACCAGCAACAACAGTTTTAGCAACACCTCCACCACTGCAAAAACTTCAATACGGAGGAAAAAATTTAGCTCTGATAGAGCACTTCACCCAGCATGAAGAGCAGAACCCACCAACCCTGCAGGAGTTTAAGACAAAAAGTGTAGAGTGGTTGCGAAAAATTTATAGTGACTACATTAATAGTGAGGCGATTGTGATGGAACGAGTAGGAAAACTTAGTAATGAACTGGCAGAGGCTAATCATCATTTAGAGTGTGTGCGGAAAAACATTAGAGACAGTGAAAATATTTTGCGTACGTTGGAGGGGATTGAAGTGTGATAAGTACATGTGTTTGTGTGTGTGTGTTATTCGATGTAAGTTAGTAATTAGTTTTTGAAAAGTAGGATATGTAATTGTGTGCATTATTATTATTTTTTTTGTGAATGTTAGTAATTAACTTTTGTACAAATGTGTAGTGATAGTTTTTATTTAATGTAGTATTTTTGCTTTATTGTAGACCAATATTATAGTCTTCAAATAAATAAATAAAATGTTTTAAATTCATGTATGCTTATGGTTTTCCTGAAAAATGAATATACAGTAAGGATGGTATATTTTGTGTAAATAGTGCGGACATTCAAATTTTTTTAATAAAGATGCATGCCAATTACTTATGCAACACTACTTGCACTTTTGCATATCATTCTACATTTCTTTTATTTATAGTTACATTAAAATTACACTCATACATAACTTTATTGATATTCCATTTTAATATTATAGGCTTGTTTTTTATATATACAAGCTTGACTCATCATTTAAATGAAGCTATGATTTAATGTTATAAATAGAACAAATTACTACATATTTGTATTTACAAATAAAATGTGATTTATTTTATTATAAAACAGAGAAAATTTAAATGAGTTAGTTTAATGTTGATTTATCATTTTAGTACAGCATAAAATTTAAGTGAGTTCAAAATTGCATAGAATCTCTTATGTGTTCCTTAAATTCAAATTTGAAAGTGCTACCATGTGCGCTCTTAAATGATTGGTATATATTATATATACAGATTTTTGAATAAAACTTTCAATGTTAGGAAAAAAGCACAATTTCACTTAAATAACACTGAAATATAATGAAAATACATTGCATGGTATCTATTATGTACATACATTTTCAAATCCTGTTTCAAAGTTGTAATGTAAACTGACGACATATAAAAATAGAATGTTTGCTAAATGCTTTCACAGCAAAATAACTGCGTTCATTATCCTACAATTATTATTAACGCTGCACCGAAAATTACAAGTCATGTTTTAAGTGTTGTTTTAAAATTGAATTGGGCAATTTAAAGAGCATTTAGATACATTAAATGGATAAATTGCATGCATATGTTTCTTCTGCACTGAAAAAAAAAATTTTTTTTCTCAGAATTAGATGAAAAATTTAAATTTTTAAGAGCGCATTTTTCTAGGACTTTACTATTCCCCTCCCCCCAAACCCCGCCTATACCCTGCACTGGAGCACGTCCTCGTCGACTCGTTTTTTATCTCTTTCCATAGATATGTACATACATCTTTTCTTACATCACACATTTTCAAACATACATCAATTTCATAGTTAAAGTACACGTCTATCGTTTACACAACAATAATTGCAATTATGCATTCCATTCTAGTACAGTACTTGAATATAATATTACAAATCATACTGATAATACTATATGGGTGCATTTTTGCAATTGCATGCTTTTTACTCATTACGAGTACAATCCATTTAACTTGAATTGCAATTGTGTATATATATGTAAGATGTCTACAGATTCATTGTGAGCGTTATTATTACTTTATTTCATGAAAAATCGTTACAATCTATTTTAGAAAAAAACCGTATTACAAATAGTTTACAAATTAGTTACATTATTGTTTTATTATATCATATTTCATATTGGTGCTCAATTTATTTGGGGAAAAATGTATGTTTAATATTCCAATAGTAAAAGAGGACCTTCAAGTTTTTTCCAAATTTTTTTAGTTCTATCATTGGCGCTCTAATTTATTGGATCTGTATACGAAATTTCAGAATTTTTGGGTAAAGGATTATCGAGTTGTGATTTATTAAGCAATTAACAACGTTCAATTTCGTATTACTCTAATTCGTAAAACAAGTTTTTTTATCAAATTTTTTTTTTTGGCAAATTTTGAAACTGCTATCATTGGCGCTCTTATTTATTGGATCTGTATACGAAATTTCAGAATTTTTGGGTAAAGGATTATCGAGTTGTGATTTATTAAGCAATTAACAACGTTCAATTTCGTATTACTCTAATTCGTAAAACAAATTTTTTTATCAAATTTTTTTTTTTTTGGCAAATTTTGAAACTGCTATCATTGGCGCTCTTATTTATTGGACCTATATACGAAAATTCAGAATTTTTGGGTAAAGAATTATCGAGTTGTGATTTATTAAGCAATTAAAACCATATATTTACATATAACTATCTTTACTATCACTACCACAATTACTTATTTACTTTTTAAAGCGTCTTTCGTTCAAATTACAATGTACCTTTATTTCATGGCACATTCACTCGAAGTTGCATCATTTTCTTTTTTACCTCATACAGCTCTAAATCTATCCTCAATTTTTTTATTTCCTTAATTAACACCTCGAGTCTTTTCTTCCTCTCGTCAATACTTAATAATTCTTTTCTTTCTTATAATTCTTATTACTTTCACCATTTCTAGCAATAAAAGTTTACTGAATAATGCAATCCCGGAGAAGCCTTTTTATTATAAACATGCATCCTTTCAAAACTGCTAACTTACTCAAAAACTTTTAGATTTATAAGAATGAGTACCTTGCAACTTCTATTTTAGCTTTGACCTTGACCAACTACATTTTAAATCTCCCGCTTAAAGTTTGACCTTGAAAGAGCTCAAAAGCTTCCGATTTCACCACCAGAGGGCGAGTGACTCCAAAATTTAAATCCCCGCCAAAAACATGCTTGAGGCGTGGAGCGCGTTCTGGCATAACGAGAAAACTCACTGACCTTGAAATAAATCCCCATAAGATTTACATGGGTGACCTTGAACTGGTCCAGGATCGGCCTACTATTACTACTAACTTAAGGGATTTTTCGTAACCGTTAACGTCAATAAGCCATGTAAGTGTCAGGATAAATACAATAAGAAGCACAAATAAAATAAGTCTGTTATAAACAAGAAGATGGCATTCTAAATAAACAAATTAATTATGAAAATTGGAAAATAGCCGAGTACAAATCTCTGATATTTCTAAGTGAATTGCCAGAGTAATGCCATTCAATAAATTTTACTTTTTCTTCAATGGTGTAATAATTCATTTTTATAAACAAATTTTTCTTTAAAAAGTAATAATCTGTCCCAAATAAAGTTTTAATGATGAATGACTTGTTTTTGAACAATGAATGATTTACAATGACAATTAATAATTATTGTTAGCATTGTCTGCCTAAAGCAAAGCAACCTTGACCAGTTACGAAAAAGCCCTTAAGTTTTTCCTAAATTTCTCGAAAACGCATGAAACAAATGTAAATGAAATTGTAACATAAGAAGCAGCCTTTTTCCTTAAGAAGTTTTACGTTTGACATTTTACTGTAAAATAATTAGAGCCAATATTTGCAATAGTTTATTTTAACATGGAAATTCCCTATGCCCAGAAATTCAAGAGACACAGTGTATATCATTTCGAAGGAAAAAAAATAAGTAATTTAATGAGATAATAAAATTCAGGGTGTTGCATTGAAAAAATCATAAGTTTGAGTCTTATCTCCATAACGATACTCCGAAAAAAAATTGAGTGCGCCCCTGGATTCTACGTAAAATTCTCTATGGGACAAGTTTTCAATTTGACATTATCGCTGTAATTTATAAACGAAAGAAGTTAGGCAAAATCCGTTCAGGCCATCTTGAGTTTCACAAAAAAGTGGCACAGGACCGCGGAAACGGCAAGGTTCTATCTTCAACAACAACCGAGATACTTGGCTGTCCCAACCAAAATGAGATGCGCTTTACATGTATCGAGTATTATCCTTTGTATTGTTTTTGAGTTGAAAGGGGATCCTTGCAAGGTGGGGGATGTGTTTAGAAGAATTAATTTTTATATTTTTTTATAGATATGTTTAGAATTATTAATTAATTTATAGTTTTCTTTAACACATGTGGATTGTATCGTGGCATTTCGAAAGGTTAGGATATAAACATAAACAACAATTATTATATTCAGTTATTTTTGTAACTTTCTAATTGTTTCATCGGAAACTTTTCAAGCAATGGATGTTCTTTGGAACACTGCCTCAACATTGCCCAAAATGCCAAAGTTATCTCTTTCTCGGCAGAAGTATTCCTAAACATTAAAAATTAACTCCCGACAACGTTCGCTTAAAAACTCTCAAGACATTTTAAATTTTATTCAAGCAAAAAAATGGCCTAAACGTATTATAATTAATACAAAATGAAAAAACATTTGTTTCCGCGTTTAATTTATACTATTCCTAATTATTAATCACATGAATTTAAAGAAAGAGAAAGATGTAATGCAAATCGTGTATTTTCCAAAAATTTTGATTGCTCCAGAAATTTAATTGGTTTCTAATTGTTGGGGTACTTTTACGAACTTTACATTGTTTTTATTGCATAATGAAAGTATTTATGCATATTTTAAAACAAAATTTTAGTTTTTGAGTATTGTAAAGAAAAGTTCGGCTTTTCTGTGTAAAATAAAAAATTTAAAACGCTTTACGAAACCAAAAACTTTCGAATTTCAATTTTCTTTAACTAGAATTCTTTTTCTCGTGCACAATTATAGTTAAAAGTTACAAAAATAACTGGAAATTAATTGTCAATTTGTAAAAAATATAATTTAAAGTTTACGCGGCTTATTGAAGGTTCCAAATTAAGGAATTAGCAATTAGATAGTAAAACGATTTTATATAAATTTACATTATTATTTTATGTAGGTATTCGGGTTCATCAGAAATTGTTTTTTAATAGTTTAGGTGCTTTTAGGAACTTAATTGTCTATATTGCCATAATAAATTTATTTATGCAGATATTAAATAAATGAGACTTATACAATTTAATTTAGTTAAGTTTGTAACATTTTAAAAACGATATAAGTAAAAAAAAATTACTACACCGCTGTGTCGATATTTCCCATTTATGTAAAAACATGCGAATGCACATCTGCACCATCTTCTAACGCATGTACTCAAATTGAACATGCATTTTAACGTATAGTGTAGGTTTTAGTTCACCACCCACGGGGTTGTACACAACAAATTTCTTTCCGTCGTCGTATATGTGCAAAAACGACAAACTGTGTGTTTTCCGACCGTAGACCTTGAATAAAAGCACTAATCTGATTTCGAAATTCTCTCATAGTTTCAACTATACTAGTACATCCTATACGGATAACTAACATGTTATTAATATAGTAAAATACAGGATGTTCTCTTCAGTCCTTTTTAGTAGTTACGGAAAAATTGGTTTTATTCCCTGTAAAATATAATTGAACAAGCGTTTGAATAAATCGAGGGCAAAAATTAAAACTGTGCGTGGGTTTTGTCACCAACAACCTTTAGATTACAACGTTATTTTATTTCTCACAATCAACAATGCCTAAAACACTTAATGCTTTCGTCTCTTTTGCCCTTAAAAGCATTTTAATGTAAAATAAACCGAGTTAAATTTGTATAATACTTTTCATTTGTTTTGATCCATGGTTCTTTAAATACGGTAAACACAGTTAGCTTAAAATAAAATTGAATGTCAATATCCAACAGCGTTATCAACATTTTTTTCGTGTCTGTCTTAAAAATACCTTCTTGCATAGACATCGTTAAATGAATCTTAAAATTACAAATAGTGCCTGACTAGGTATTTGTTTTTAAACAACATGCTTTTCAATAGTATAACTTACAGTTACCATTACATTATGATCAATAAGTAAATTATTATTACCTTAAAGGCCAATCGAAACTTCCGAGACATAATGTGGTAGAGAACAGGATTAATTGTGGTTGATAAGTAGTAAAACACTCCACTCACATAAGTTAATATATTAAACGTTGTTATCATATTTGGAGAATCAGGCTGCCCATATATAGCTAGCAGTCTTTGAGCATGAAAAGGAGCCCAACAAATGAAGAATCCCGCAACCACAGCAACTGAAAATAAAACAAATTCATTCATTAAAAATTTAATGATACTTACGTTTTATACTTAATTATTCAAACTGAATTTTAGGTATTTTTTATTACTTAAAATATATAATGAACAGACTGCCATTCTAATTTGAACCTTTTTCAATTTGGTGGTGTTTTTATTAAATTTAAAGTTTTTACATAACATTCCTTTAATTCTTGAATTTCCATTAACGTTAGAAAATTATTATTAAAATTCGAGACAATGGAAATAAATGTAAAGTAAAAAATCTGATGTGGCCAGCACATAGCTTTCTTATGCGTATGTCGTTAGATTTGACATGGAAAACAGAATCCGAGATACAATTCGTCAACCACCAGCTGCGGAAATCGAAGCAGCAGTGTTATACACCCAAAGAAGATTGGAAGGCTGTATGGAACGTGACGGAAGGCAGTTTGAACATTTATCGAGGCATTAAGTACCTAATATTTTTGGGTTTAAAATCGGATTTCTGGTTGTATTTGAACTTTACAGAGCGAACCACGTTAAAATTAAGCTTTAATTTCGCTATAACTGTAAAACTAACAATATTAAAATTAATCTTGTATCGTTTTTATGGAAAATTTACTTTACTTTTTGATTGTTATATAATAATAAGTACATCGCCGCAATTAAAATTTTGAAGAAAAAGCGTAAAAACCTTATTTTTTTATTCTTAACGCCCCCTAGCGACGGTGACAGGCATTAAAAATCACTGTTGGTCTTTAATTTGATTACCAACAACTACCTTTTTAATATGATACTAACATGTATACAATTCACAACCAAACTTCGTCATTTAAAGTGTTAAAAAATCTTCATTACAGTATAACTTCAGTATAACATTTTTCTTGCAAATTTAACCTAATTTTTGAATACGATGTCAAAAATAAAATTTTGGAGTGAAATGAAAAATACGCCCTCTAGCAATACATTTGTCTTCCAAGCAAGCTTTACTTTACTAAAATTGAATAAGTGGGTTAGCAATTTTAATGATTACACTTTCAATACGTTCCCCCACTCTCATTATTGTCAGTACATTTATGAACCTTAAACAAAAATTATTTAAATTGTCTAGACTTTCTAACGATGTAAGTAAAGGTATATTTTTAAGTAGTTTTGGGAGAAATTAAAAACTTTATTATTCAATTTTTAATTGCGCCCCATAACGGTGAAGTACGAAACTTCAAAATAATTGCCAGCATTTTCTCATAGCCACATTCATCATTTTTTCCTATAGTTGTCAGATTGACAGGTCCTGAAATATAGCCGCTTACCTCGCTATTTGCTCACCCGGTACAAAACGCATATAACGTATACACATACACAAATTTTAGTATTCTGAACATGTATATATATATATATATATATATATATACAGGGTGTTCTAAAAGTCTATCAAAAAACTCCGGGAGGAGATTCTACGAGCTAAAATAATAGCAGTTTGTAAGGAAATTTGTTTTAGGATTGTCATTTGTTTGCAAGTTACGGCTTGTCAAAGACCAACTTTTTTATTTTATTTATTAACGATTCTGGTTTTACAAAGAGATACCGTTAGATAACGGAATTACACGAACAAAGTATGGCAGATTTTCCTATTTTATAATAATAATAATAATAATACATTTTATTTGTCCAACAGAAACAAGTACCAATTACAGGACAGACGGAAATAAAAAAACTAAATACAAATACATAAACACCAATACAAGAGAAAATACTACACACATAACACTTGCAACTTGCAACCAAATGACAATCCGAAAAAATTTCCTTACAAACTGCTATTATTTTAGCTCGTAGATTCTCCTCCCGGAGTTTCCTGATGGACTTTTACAACACCTGTGTATATATATATATATATATATATATATATATATATATATATATATATAGTACGTGAGTGGAAGATTGTGAGTTTACTAAAGAATAGTTCTAATGTTTGTTGATGGGATGTGGTGGGGTATCCTTACGGCTACAACCCTACATATTTTCAATTGAACCGCAAAGTTTATAAAGGGCGATTTATATCGAAGTGACATATTTTTAAATGAACCCCTTGTATACTATTGCATATTTGCAATCCTGATTAATTCTAGTGACTTGAAATGTACTATGTAACCCAGATTCTCAAATTCGAATTATTCTTGTGTTTAGAAATTATTCTGTCAATTTAGAAAACTTGAATCAATTTTAACTAGATTTTTCAAACGGAACGGCCATTTTTCATTTTTGCAAGAAATACGGAATTTATGTATACATTAGTCGGTGTCGTCTTCGGTAGATTCCTTTAACTTCTCTCTCTTATATATATATATATATATATATATATATATATATATATATATATATATATATATATATATATATATATATATATATATATATATATATATATATATATATATATCAGTGCCCGAGAAGCACTTGGGCTCTTTTAATAATTTTTCAGGAGAGCACAAAACGGTTGATGAGAGCGTTACTCGGATTTAATTTAAAATGAACATGTGTGTATGATCACATTTAAATTATGTTCTGCATGTTTCTAACCGATTAACCTTGCTCTATATTTAATAAATATTCATGTTTCTGATTATTATAATAAAAAATAATATTTTTTCTATTTATAATGGATTTCAGCCCTAAAATTATTTAACCTATTTGGAATTCAGTCCTGCTTAAATAATGAATTATATCTCCGAAACCAAAATTATGTAATCAATAATGTACTGTAAATACGTAATA
Source organism: Vesta saturnalis (assembly GCA_036346205.1). Classification (NCBI taxonomy): domain Eukaryota; kingdom Metazoa; phylum Arthropoda; class Insecta; order Coleoptera; family Lampyridae; genus Vesta; species Vesta saturnalis. The sequence goes on from JARFJB010002326.1 coordinate 137,142, forward strand.
ATTTAATTAGTTTCCAAATAGTTTATTTTTGGCAACAAAATAATACACAACGTTTTAATCAAAATCAATTTCTTCATCTTCTTCTTCAATCGCATCCCTTGCTGAAACTTCGTGCTTTAATGTATGGGTTGAATGACTGATCAAGCCATTGGAGAAGTTCTAAAAGGTGTTCGTATTTGGCCGTTTTAATGGGGATTGTGGTGTTTCTAATTGGAGGGAGTGTATCAGGCAATTTGAGTACGCGCCTTGTTTATCGTTTAAAATTGATAGACTGAAAAGTTTCGTTGAAGTTAGATTTGTAAAATAGTATACCGTGATCTGTTTTCCTCAGTTGCATCCAAACTACTTCAGACAAATGGAAAACCTTACCATTCAAAATTTTTTTTCTGTATACAAATGACGCATTTTTACCTTGCGAAAGACAGCTGATATTTTTAAAATCGGAAATTTCCATTTGGTGCAAAATAAATGGATTTTTATTACCACAAGTTCGTATGAATTGGGCCCAATCTCTTGGAACTGCAATTTCTAATGTTTTAAGAGTTTTTCTTCTTCTTTCTATTATTGCATGGACAGAATCTGCCTCCATGTGTGTATGATCTTTGAGTAGATATTTATGATTTATAACTTTTAGATTTGGCAAAAATTGTCATTTTGTTCCTATTCTGACCACTGCAGTTGTCTGACCACATGGTCAGCTCTTCAACATCGTTGTTAAGATAAACCAGTGCCCATTTGATGAAGCAAGATGATATTTCACTTCCTCCTCTCATGCCCAATGATTCGTCCCAAAGCATGCAATAGGATTGCCCGTTGTATCACAATGAATTGTGAGATTTAATGTCCATAGTTTTCTCAAATAAAACGATCGCGAATTACTTAAGCAACGTTCCTTTTGCTTCTTCTTTGTCTTGACGTTTTAGTTTGTACCTGACATCTGCTTCTTGATGGTGAGTTTTTTGTTGTTCTTTAAGAATGTCTGTTTCTGCTTCACTTTTGCACTCTTATTAATTTAATAAAACGGTCGCAATCATCACAAGTATCATTCGATGGCTGATAAAATGAAAGATTAAATTCTTCGTTAAATATTTTTCTATAAAGCCACATCTTTGCTATGGCATTCTGAGGTTTATTTTGTAGTTTACAACTATCTACGTAGAGTCTATACATAATTGATATATTTAGCTCTGGTCCCAAATACTTTCTGTTGATTTTTTCTCTACAGTAATGAGACTCGTAAACGGGAAATGACGATATGTGCGATTTTACTGACAATCTAGTCTCGTCCAGTAATTTGTTTTTTGGTGTGTGTTTCCCTCTCATATCGGGTTGCACAAATCCGCTTTCTTTTTGGTTTTGCAGCGCAATACGTACAAATTTTTCGGTTACATCGATGGTACTCAAAAACATTATCTTACAAACAGCTACTTTATCATGAGGGCCTTGCAAATAATAAAATTTCGTCATATTTCGTCTTCCAATTTGACTATTATTTCTAGGTCTACTGCGATTTTTGGGAACTTCACTAACCATGGAAGCAATAAACTGTCTTCTCTGGTCCCAACTAAATGTCTCTTTCGAAAAATCATTGAAAATGGTCAATCTAAATTGTTCTGAAAATTTTTCTCCACATTTATTTGGACATGAACATACTGGCTTGAGCCTTCTTCCATTATTTACTTTATTTTTTTTAGCTACAAGAGATTTGTAAGGTAACCCCTGTAATCGAGCTCTTTTAGCACAATTTCTTTTCCATTGCGATATGTTTTTAATTCGCTTTCTACTTTTTACTAAAGATTTTTCGCAAAAGCTAGAGGAAAGTTCAGTTCCATACTGATTGTTGCTGTGTTCTGAAGGAGATTCATATTCTTCCAGTTGAACGTCTTCATATGCAATTTCATGGGTGTCATCTGGATCAACATCAGATAAATTATTGTCAGCTTTTTTGTCACAATTTATTGATGCATGATCTAAAAATTCTATATTGTAATACTAATCAAAGATATAAGCATTACCGAAATTTACAGGCTCCAAAACAGTTAATACCGGAGAATTATTTACAAAAGAAGCCTCGTCATATTCTGTTCCTTCCTTGTGGGAAATTGGGCTTTCTAAAATATGTTATATAATAAAACACATTAAATTATATAAATAATACCTAGTTTAGAGTTTGGAAGAAGAGGCGTTTCCAGTGCTTCGAAATTACAATTGGGAGAATCCAATATCCCGTCCATTAACGAAGAAATAATTTCTTGCTCAGATGTTAATGGAGACTCGGCATCACCTAAGCTCAGTTCATATTTGTTTGTGTTATCTACAATGTTTTTAGTTTATATTATGAGAAAACGTTATCGTTCAGAAAAATTATTTTTCAAGTTTCAATAAAATAATTCTGATTTTGTGGCCTAGATAAAATAAAACTACCCATCTCATGTCAATGAAATTTCGTGTACTTGTTCTATAGGTAGGTGAATAAATAGCTAATTGTATTTGGATACTGTTTGCTATTTGTTTTAAATAAAATTTATGGAGACTTAATTTCTGTGTCAATTTTTTTCAGCAGCTGGAGCATTTAAACCGTATTAGTACTATTTGCTAGCGAATCTAGACTTATTTGAGGATTGTTTAATAAAATTAACACATTTCTGATTGTATAAATGAAATTCAATTGCATAAACCCGTTGAGAGTGATATTAACCAACTGCTTATATTGCTAAAATAATATAAACCAGAACCAATATTTACTTCGATTTTCGAGGTTATGATGTTATAAAAAATATTAAAACAATAAAACTTGTACTTACCAGGTACGTTGTGTACTTTATCAGGTTTCTTGGTTAAAACAACATTCCCAATAAT
>JARFJB010002326.1:145000-215000 GCA_036346205.1 Vesta saturnalis
GAAACACACACACACACATACACACGCAACCTCACATACACATACACATACGCATACATATACCTATGCGCACACGTATAAGCGCACGCGTACTCACACACACTTTCACTGGTACACGCACGTACTCATACACACACACACACACACGCACGCACACACACACACACCAAAACACACACACACACACATACACACACGCGCACACACACACACACACACACACACACATAGACTCACACCCACATGCGCTCTGGAACACGCACATTCTCAGACACACGCACACGCACACCAATTCGACATTCAAGAATGCACACACCCACGCATATATACGCCCGTATACAGACACGCAACACGCCCCCACACACACAAGACACACACACACAAGGTCAGACATTAACCTGATATTTGAAACTGAATGTTATGTTATCATATGTGTATTTATATAACATTAAGGATTAATTATTAAACCTAGACTGTTAGTGAAGCGCTGTTCGTGAAATGTGAACATGGAACAAATTGTGCGACGTACCATAATGAAAGTAATAAAAGTAACGATTAATGATGAAAATATTGGCCATCCTACCGAACATCATGACTGCAGAACAGCTTCCTATATAAGCCACTTCTGCATTAAGCATTTGATCGCCGTCGCCAGGTGTAGAACGCTGAAACCTTAAACAGTGCGGTCGTTTGCACTTATCTGTAGTTATTTAGTCACGTATAAAGATACCATCGTTTATCATCGTTATAATGGATACAATTTTATCGTGGCGATTAATGTAGGAATTAGGTTACGAGGATTGCATTAGATCGCTCCCCTTACTACTGAAAGGTTTAATCCATTTGATGTTGAATTGAGTGTGTGTAGCTTAGTACACATCCATTCATTTGTTCACATTAACCACATTTATTTTGTTTGTAGATATGGTTTTGTCAGGAAATTACTTTAAGTATTTCTTTTAAGGAATTATACTAATCAGTGTACGAATATATCGCTTTAATTAATATTTGGGCTTTAAAAATTATGCATTGTCAAGCTGCGTAAAAAGCACTTTGTTGCATTTAATAATCAATTAAATATGAAATCAAAGTTTCGAGTTATGTATTTACGACGAAATTGATATCAGAGAACTATACGCACAGCGAATAAAATTTGAACAAAACATAGTTATTTATTTGAAAGATAAAGTGTTAAGTATTAATTATTAGCAACAACTAAATTTTAATATTATAAAGGTAGATTCATGATTAATCAATTGCAAATTGCTCCATTTACATTTATGGGCTATTCAGATTTACTTATTTTATTTGTATTGACTAATTTTAGCATATATATGAGGGTGAATGCAAAACCAGATATTAAGTATTTCACCAATTTGATGACATGAATATTTCCGGTGTTTCAATACTTCTCTTGTAGAGCATATGTTTTAAAACCTTTTTAAACCTTGTGTGTTATCTTTTTCTTTTTGTTTTCAATACGAGGGACAAGCCATTATTATTGAGAATGAGGAAATTAGCTAGGCCGTGGGAAACAAAAAATTTACCCTCAGTAAGAGAAACTCTTTACTTGCCATTTGCCGCTTCATTTGCTAATTTATCTTAAATAGCATTTTCGAGTTTCGCAAGTGTAGTGAAAAAATTGATTTAACGAGAGAACATTTTCGTATAATCAGACCCCTTCCTTGGGAACAATTTACAGATGGTACAAGGAATTCAAACGTGGAAGAACTACAACAGCTGATCACCATGAAGGCGTAGGCCTGTCCATTACCGCTGCGATCGAGGAAAACATTGCTGATAAATGGAAGTAGATAACAGAACTAGTTACGCCGTAATAGAGGCTGAAACTGGGGATTGGATCCTCATCTATGAAGACAATAATACACGACCACCTTTATATGAAAAAAGTCGTAAATCGTTTTGTACGACATCATCTTCTTTCAAGAAGCAGAAGGATTACGATTTTGCCACAAAACCCTAACATTGCTTAAGAATGGTGGACGTTAAATTTTTGTCGAAAATTGTAACATGCGACGAAACGTACCTACCATTTTCCGACATACCTACTCGACAAAAGAGCCGTGTATGGATCTATGAAGACAAGGCCACACTAACAACGAACAGAAAGCAGTGTGTAATGAAGAAAGGAATGTCGCTGTGTTATATATAAGTACCGGTCTAGTGAGCGCTAATGCGCTAGAGGAGCACAAGACTGTCACAGCTAAATAGTACATCGAACAATGTTTGCCGGAAGTGTTTAATAGAGTGCCAAAGAAGGAAATTATGCTCAATCACAATAATGATTCTTTCCACACTGCAGAGCCAATTCGTCAGTATTTGACTGCAAACCAGATTAATGCAATCGAACACCCTCCCTACTCACCGGATCTCGCAATGTGCTACTTTTGGCTGGTTTTTGGGCTAGAAATATCTTACGAAGAGGAAGGTTTTTTTCAGAAGAAGAAATCGATACTGCTGCTTGGTATTATTTTAATATTATCCCTATTGCTGCTTGGCTTGGAGCATTTAAGCAGTGGAAGGAAAGAGTGGTTAAGTGCATTATAGCAGAAGGCAACTACTTTGAACATATCTAAAATAAAATTTTGAAAAAATTGCACTGGTTCTTTTATTCACAATAATAATGGCTTGTCCCTCACATTAACTGAACTTTTGTGATTTAAAACTCATTTGAAGATTATATATGTATTGTTTTGGCTTGTAATGAGTTTATGTGAATATTTACGTACTGTTTTAAACTTATAAGTGTTGTATGCATTTTATATTTAGGATTGGGATTAATTGTTTACTGAGTAAGCATCCCTCTCGAATTATGTTACCATTCAAGAATTTAGCACCTTTAAACCGATGTATTTTTCTGAAAATTGCCATCACAGTAGCGAGAGTAACATTCTGTCTCTATGGTAAGTGTAGGGCGCTTGAAGTATTATTTTAGCTACTTTACGATTTACAACAAACCCTGTTGTACAGTGAGTTATCTCAGCAACCTTATCATTTTTATACGTTTTGCGACCTCCAACGCGAAGTTACATTCATCGTTGTAAAAATCATTTTACATTGTTTATGTTTAGCTCGATTAACGGATGTTTGCGAATGTTAAACAAGTAACACTTTTCTCGCTTAGTAAAGTAGTTTCTTAATTGCTTTTGTTTTGATCTTTTGCGTAAACAATTTTTAATCTGCAAACTATAACAAAAATAGCTTCAAAACTTTGTACGCTTCCATTTAATTTTATAACAAAGTGTAGGTATTGATTAAACTTTATAATTTAATCACTTAGAATGACTGTTTAATTATCTATAAAATCTCGTGCGCTTCATGGGTGGATAATTTTGTTATCACAAACTTTGTATGTAGAAGTAAAAAACGTCAGTGTATTAAGATAACAATGCTGTTAAGCAATGAAATTATTTGATATTATCTAAAATCGCCTAATAAATTAATCAATTTTTCACATTTTTTTGGTTTAAGATCACTGGATTACTTGCAGACCTTTGTCAGAGCTTCTGAAGTTTGCCTCTATGTATTACTAAAAATGTATACGCTTTAAGCAAGGTTTCCACAATACGTTTACATTTAACGAGGCAAAATAAGTTATGCACTAAATAGTCATGAGCGTTATATCACTATATTCTGAAATCTCGGAGATAAGAGTTGTAAATTTGAAGTAGGTAGAAATTCTCTGTTTATCGTTCGTAGGTAGAAGGTAGATAAACAAATAATTTTCGGAACATTAGCTAATAAGTGAAGGTTGAGTGAGAGTGTTGCATATTTGGTAAAAATTATTTTTTCTGAAACTACTTGAAAAACTTGTATTTTGTTTCCAAAAATGAGTGAAGAAATTTACATTTTCCTCCAAGTGATGAAAGTAAATATTGCCATTTACCTATTATCCTCGTCAGGAAGGTTTACCGCTACGTCATCACATTCAATCATATGGTGTAATATGAAAAACATGAGACTAAATTATTCTCGTTATAATAAATTCTGATTAGAAAATATACCCCGGGGTGGCATGATCTAAAGCCGCAGAATTCTAAAATACAATTACTTATCTATTGTGATTTATTTTGTAAGAGAACGTTAAACATTTAATAATTGCAGCGGAATTATAAAAACAGGAGGATGGTTGTGTTGTAAGTTGCTGATAAAGTCATACAATTGATAATTTGAAAATTAAATTTATAGATTAAACAATTGCATAGAATAACTTATCGAGCTGCACTGTTTACACCTCGCAAGGCTACTACGTTTCATAATCATAATTCTTACTGTTGTTACCAATTCAGTAGCAATGATGGCCCACAATAAGATGGTAACATTATTATACAAAATGGATGTAAAGTGTCTAAACAAAATTAAACATTAACATCTTGAAAAGCATTTTACAAATATTTTGTACTTACGTAATTGAAATACATTACTAATTGAAATTTGTTGTATTAAATATGAACTAACACACTTGCATTATACTAATTGTAGGTTGTAGAAACATGGTTGCCAAAGAGTAAAACTTCTAATCGGAGTCAATATCTATATCCGAGTTTTTCGAATAGTTTCCGATGCTAATAATCAGTTTATCAACTGTGATGTACAACATTTCTTCCCGTTTATAGCCTTGCTTTATTGTTTCTTCAGTATATCGCACACAATTAGCCCATACTGATTTTAATTAAAAAAGTTTACTTGCCGACGATTAGGAGAATTGATCTGTTTAATGTATTGTTTAAGAAATTTAATTCGCATTTCTCCGATGCAACTTTTTATCAATAAAGCTCCACAGTTAGAGTTTTTTTTGAACTTGGATCCTAGCGACTGGATTGCACGATGACTTATGTCACTTATTAATATGTGGCTGTTACGAATCTGCATTTAAACTTGCAACTGTGACATGCTTTTCTGTAAATAAATTAGTAATGTCAAACATCTGTAAAAGACTATAATTACCAGAGAAATGGACTTACCCCATACTACAGCAAACCTCCGCATCTGTACAGCCCCCCAAAGATTCATAAGATTGTGAGCTCGAGAAATTCACCTTATCACCCATTAGCACACTATCTGCTAGGCACACCCTTATCGGGAAAAACCGATTCTATGGTCAAGAATACGTAGCACTTCGTGAAAACCATCAGAAACCTCCAACCAAACCACGAAGAAATACTGGTAAGCTTTGACATTGTGAGTCTATTCACAAATGTGCCTACCGATAAGGCACTAACTATCATAAGGGACAAGCTGGAAAAGGGTGAAACGTTAGACGAACGCACGCAACTCCCAGTGAACACTGTCAATATGAATTAGAACTACATATTTCCAGGTAGAAGACAAATTACCAGCAAGAGTTTGGACATGTTAACTGATTTTCGCTTTTCGCGTCGTGACTACGCTCTTGGGTTTGAGCACTTTTCTTCGAATTATTTCCTTCATTTTTCTTAAGATTTTCTTTTTTCACCCGAAAATTTTGGCCATACCCATTATTTTTTTTGTAAATACGTTAGTACAGTTTGATTTTTTCCTTAAATTAGGAAAATTTCTAGCTCCATGAAGCACTACTTTATTGAAAACTTCGTCTTGGATTCCGTCAATTATGTACTGGATGACTACTTCCGGTTCTATATAATCACGATTAGCAATTTCCTTCATCTTAATCATGTATTCTTGCACAGTCTCGTCGTATCTCTTGCGTCGATTCGATAACATCCTGTGTATCTGTGCACTATTTACTTGTACCCCAAATTCTTCCATAAGTCGATTTTTTAACTCAGACCAACTCTTAATACCTTTTTCAGATTGTACAAATAATTTGGCCAAGCCTTTCAGGCATTTCTTGGCATAAATAAGTTTTTGGAGATCATTCCATCCCGTGATCCCTGCAACTTCTTCAAATTCAAAGATCCACGTCTGAATTGGATACTCTCTTTTCCATCAAAAGATCAGTACTGTCCTCGACGTCCCTAAAGCTTAGTGCAAACGAATCCTGCTGTCTGCCCGTAATATCTGTATCAAAACGTCTGATTCGGCGCTACCACCTACTCGATGTGATATTTCGTCGTGTTGTCGTCCTAAACTTTCGTTTCACGTCTTCCTGCATTGTCTCAGTTCTTCACTTTTCGCCAATCCTCGAAGTTTCTAGTTCATCTTTCCTGTCTATCTTTTGCTTGTCGTCTTTCTTCGTTTCTTCGCCATTCTTCATATTTTCGTCGTTCTTCGTCTTCACGTCTTCGTCCGCTTTACGCTTCTTCGTTTCTCCGCCATTCTTCGTATTTTCGTCGTTCTTCGTCCTTACGTCTTCGTCCGCCTATTTCTTCGTTTTCCGCCATTCTTTATATTTTCGTCGTTCTTCGTCTTCCATCTTTCGTCATCTATAGATTTCTCAAATTTACGTCTTTCTTGTATCGTCTTTCATTGTTTATTTGCATTTCTACGTCTTCACTATCTATCATCATCTGCGTCATCGAGGTCGTTACCTTCATCAATGATCAAACATTTATTAAAAGGCAAATCGAACTGACAACGTGATATTTGTCATTTGAATATTTAACAAAGTATCTGGCAAACGGCGATTAAATCATCAAGTTCAAATTTACTTGTTACGTCTTCCATTTTAGCCAAATATTCTTCGGACTGTTCAACAAAATCAAACCCAAAAAAAGTACGCAATGCTTTCCTAATTTTTCTCGGTTCACCATCGTTAGCGAAACAAATATGATATAAAATTGTTACAACATTAAGTTTAACGTGTGTAATAAGATAACCAATTTTGTCTACGGAACCTAACGTTGCCATTTTCAATATTTAAATTCAACAAATACTAACAAATGCGTTATAAACATAAATAATAAAATAAATATCGACTTTTGTGGTTCCGTCAGCAGCGCGGTTAAGCCGTCGAAATACTATTCAACAGATATTAAGAACACAAAAATCGGTATTTGTGCTATCAACCTTGTGCGCAAATTTTAAATGATATGCCTATGTCTTACAACATAATCTAAAAATATTTAACTCAAATATTGACCTAAACACTAATTTATATACAAAAATACTAATAGCAGTATAATCAAAACTACTATGTGCAAGATTTCACTTCTGTTTTTTTTTCAATACTTTAGTCCACACTGATCAGGTTTCAAAGTTTCCAGTTACTGACAATAAAACGGAAAAAATTTCCTCTAACGCCTTGTAATTATCGGAAAGTATGATAAGATTGCTCGTTTACCATTAAGCATAACTGTAACACTATCAAAACTGCATCCAAGTTTCACCTTTTTCTTTTCGATGTCACTTAATCGTCTTAATCAGACTCAATTACATCGGAATTTCCGGGCAACTTAAAACTTCATCTATTCGAATATACACAAATCACAGTTTATCTCACTTAATTTAGATTCAACTTTTAATTCTAGGTACATATCAATCGGAACGAACAGTCGGCTTTATTTTACATTAAAGAAAAATGTCACTATTTTACGCCGTCGTTTTCACTATCAATTTCTGTTAGATCCAGGACGAGCCCCCAAAAATGTAGGGGTTTTTAGTGTTGTCTAGGCGTTTTTTTAAATAAATCAACTACACTGGGTTCCATAACTAATTTTATTGCAGTTAAGTATATTAAAAAGGTTGTACTATTACACAAATTCTTGTAATACTGGTTAAGTGATTACTTATTTTAATATTACAACTGTTTATGTTGAGATTGATAGCAAATTATGATTGTAGTATTCGTCATTTGCGCGGGGAATCGGCAACTTAGTCCGTGATCTACATCACTCGTCGTCTCGCTATCAATTGACTAAAAACGGTTGGGGTTACTCACTTAATGCTGATGTAGCGCGGTTATCTTGGAATTGCGTCGCTCCAGATTAAGTAACAATAAGACATGCTTGCAGTTTTGAGTCCTACATATATTTTACTTTGAAGACCAAGCGATATCCGAATTCACAGAGAAATCAAGGATGTGGCTTAGATACGTGGGCGATATTTTCGTAGTTTCTCAACACGGCAAGCATAAGCTAGATGAATTCCTAGACCATCTAAATAGCCGCGCACCCTCCATAAAATTCACACTGGAATTGGAGTCGGAACAAAAACTACCATTCCAGAATGTATACAGGAATGACAACACTTTCACGACAAGTGTATACAGGAAACCTACACACACGGGAAGGTACCTAGACCACAACTCCAATCATCACAAAAACGTGAAGTTACGCGAGGCAAAATGCTTGTACGATACAGCAAAAACAATATGCTCAAAACAACAGGACCTGAACAAAGAAAAAGAAAATATCGCTAGAACACCCAAAGAAAATGACTACCCCGATCTGACACCTACCGTAAACGGAAAGGGAAACCGAAAAAGAAGAACCTAAACATACAGCAATAATACCACATATACAAGATACTTCAAACAAAGTACGAAGGATAGGCAGCAAATACAAGATACGTACTGCCTTCAAATCGACCAGAACGCTCAGGGGACTACTAATCAAAATCATGCCATACAATGAAGATCAGAATTTCAAGAATTGTGTATACAACCTACCATGCGAGTTCGGCAGAGCATACATAGGAGAGATCAATAGACCACTCAAAGTGAGAACGCAGGAATATAAGAACAACGTCCGCAAGGGCGAAACAGAAAGATCAAGAATCTCCGAACATGTCCGGAACGAAGACCACCGCATCCAATGGGATAGCATACAGATAGTGGCAAAGGACGAGAATACAACTCGTCGGAAACTCAAAGAAGCCACATACATTGCACTACCAGAAAATCCAATAAGCCAAGATAGTGTAGAAATGAAACTAATATGGAGTCCTAAAAATATATATTGGATTACTCAGTGGCTCAGGGGTAAAGGTGTCAGACTAGTAAGTGAAAGGTGTCAGACTAGTAAGTGAAAGGTATCCAGTTCGAATCTGAGAGTAGTCAACTGCTTGGGAAAAAATCATATACAACACATGAATTCGAAGTGCGAAAACAGGACTAAGCCTGATGGCGGAAGTAGAGTCCGCTTCCGAAACTTCGCGCTCAAAATGTAAAAACTGTGGAAATAGGCCGATCATCTCCACTAATAGGAAACCACAGTTAAGAAACACTTATAATACAGAAGAAGATTGTGATGTAATATTACTCACTTTGTGCATACTTACTTGTATAACGTATTCCTTACGGCCATTTTGGATGTTTCAGGTATATCGCCAGGTTTTGTTTTCTTGCGTGGTAGTTTTTTACCGGGACCTGTTAAAACAGGGTTAGATCTTGTACAGCAGATACTGATATCAGGATACCCCCATTTTCTTTAAAGTGTGCAATAAATGATGATTAAAAGAAGTAAAAGTAGGAAATAGGGAAACACTCAAGGGATAAACAAACAAATGGAGGTTATGTAGTATTAGTCAAATGAGAATTAAATTCATATGCATATAAAACAAATTGATTTCGCGTTTATAGGTTTACTCTTTCTACTACATTTGCTTATTCATATCTTAGTTTTCCAAGAAAGTGTGATAAATATAATTTTTTTACTTACTTTGGTATACGCTTCATGTCTAACGTATTTTAATGTAGAAGAAAAGCGTATTAAAAAAAACATTAGTCCTATTATAAAAATATCCTTTAAATATTAAAATTTATTATAAATGGTGTTATTAATATTATAAAGCTATATCTAATAAGAGCTTTTGGTGAACATTTCTCAAACTTTGAAACATATCAGTATAATTACAAGCACAAAAAGTGTTGCGTACTTTATTCCCTACCCAATAGGAATAAAATATACAGGTGTTCCCTTTAAGAGATGTAACTTTTACGCTTAGTTTTGAGTAATAACGGGTAGTTTCGAATAATAACGAATTTAACTAAAACATGAGTGGGTTTGGGTATACGAAATGCTTATTAAAATTGAGAGCGCAGCAAATGCGCTATCCCATGCTGATAAAAAATATAGGGTGTTCCATTTGAAAATTTTGAGAAAATCTACAATTCTCGTTTTGAATCATACTGTATACGACTTCCGATATTACGTGTGGCCATCTGCATAAAAATAAAATAGACCATATACCTACATAAAATATCCTACCACAAATAATAATTAATTTCGTTTGTTATTGAAAGATATAGAGTGATCAACACACGTTCACTCAGACAAAGAAATGGCCACATCTTATGTTGAGGTAATGTACGAAGCGAGGAGAATCTAAATCTGGAATAATATATAGGGTGTTGCATTAAAAAAATATATGTTTGAGTTGCCATGGATTTATGGGCCACCCTGTATTTGTAAAAATATTTTTAAAATGTGCTGTCTAGCAATCATTTATTGCTCCATTTTAATATTTTTTTCTGATTTAAATCATTTAGATGTAATAGAAGACGGGGGCTAATACGCAGGACCCTGTCTAAGTAAACATATACATGAGCTGCAGTATATTTTCTATAGTTATACCAATGCAAAAATATAGTACTTTGATGTATTAGACGGATTAAGGTTTTTTTATTTTGTCTACAAACAATAACGATCCAACATCCAACGATGTTAAAACTTTTTTAACCCATCCAAATAATAAGATGTTTCGAACTCTGCAAAATAGGCCTCTGTTTCCGTAATGACTTCTTCAGCTTTCACCAAGCCATTTCTTCATGTTTAAAAGAAAAATGTCGCACAAATCTGGCGAATATGGTGGATGGGGCAACACTTCGTACCGTAACTCAACGAGTTAGTTGCCGATGAGTGGGCCGGGGCGTTGTCATGATGAAAATGATTTTTCTTCGCTAGGTGTGGCCTTTACTCTTTACTTCAACGTCAAATCGGTCTAACAAATAGGCATAATACTTCCTCTCCAAATAATCGATTAAGACGATGCTTGAATCCCAAAAATCGTAGCTAGAACTTTTCCGGCTGATGGAATCGTCTTTGCCTTCCTTGGTGCACGTTCGCCGGCAGACCCACTGTGCTGCCTGACTTTTAGTTTCAGGGGTGTTGTGATGGATCTACGTCTCATCAACGGTCACATAACATAAATGTAAGGAAGGAGTAAACAGTCAAAGCATAAACAAACAAGTGGAGGTTATGTAGGATTATAGTCAAATGAGAATAAAATTCATATAGACACAAAACAAATTGATTTTGCCTTGTTAGGTTTACTCTTTCTGCTACATTTGCTTATTCAATACCATATGTTGATTTTGTCAAATGCACTACGAGTGTTCATCCTTATTTAATTCACTGTTTTATATAAAAGAGTATAAACAAATTGGATAGCTAAATTCATAAATTAATTGCGTAAACACTCCTGGCGAGGATAATAAGCAGAATTTCACTACGAACGTTAGCGTGTGACGAAAGCTGATCTTTCAAACCTATATTATAACAAAAGGGCCCTTAGACAATCTAAGAAGGAGCCGATGCTGGGCATGTGCAAAGCGTGCCTCCGCACGAGGCGGCCGTGTTGTGGAGGGCCACTTAGGTGTGTCAAGTTGTGAAACGAATAATGATATATTCAAGCGTAACTCCCAAAAAAATTCTCCCTTCAGAGTATAACACATAACACAAATAAGCCGTTTATAGTAGGCTATCCTACACCCTACAAGAGATTTGTGTAAGTACTATGCCGACTAAATTGTTGAGATACGATAGTTACGGTAAAGATCAATAAATTCACAACACTAGTAGAAATGGTACCAGCACCTTCTTTTCCAAAACTCTTTTCTTGATGGATTTCAATAACTTCTTGACATTCTCTTAACTAATATTTTCCTTTATAACATCACAGACTACTTCACCCGGGTCAAGTTGGTACTGGTATACTGATTGATCAGATTGAATCTCGTTAAAATTAAAAAATACGCAGAAAATATGTGATTAATCCCTTACAATTTATGTTTTATTATCACTCTTTTAGCGGAATTCATTGTTTGGACCATATGGAAAATTTGTAGGATTAGGTTTCAGAATTCCACTTCCATTAACGAAGGTGATTATCTCACTCTTGATTAATCGTATTAATACCGTAAATTGGATTAACGGTAAATAATTAATTGCGTAGATGTGTATAAACGTGAAAAGTAACAGTAAAGGTGAAGTTAAAGCAAAAATAAAAAAAATAAAAGCAAAGTGAAAGTAAAAGTGCGTGAAATGAAACGTCTCAAACATTAAAAAACTTCAAATAGACTCACCGTAAACAGTACATTTTAATAAAAATATGTAACAGAGCAAAATGGATGCTCTACTTTCAGTTCACACAAAAACACTCCCAAAGGTCCGTATGAATATGTCTGAAACTGAATGTGCAAACGATATGCGTGAAGACTTCACTTAAATGAGTAAATTATGTTTATGCAGCTATGATATGTAGCACACATGGCACGAAATGCACGTTACTTACCTACAGAGAGGTGAATTATTAACAACACGTTCTCAGTTGGTTACTCCTATTAAAAGTTGGACTCGGAAACTTCAAACGCCAATAATAATAAAGTATTTTATGAAATCTGAAGAAATACATAAAAATTTTAAGTTAATTAAAATCAATAAAATGTAAATGGTAATACCGAAATTCTAAACGAATGCCCAAATAGATCAAAATCTTAGCCTAAATGTACGAAGAAGTACGGAAATGCGGTGATGTTGGTCAAGAAAGACCACTCGCGACTTCATCAAAAGTTAATGAGGCGCTACCGCCCGCGCCACTGGTTGAAACCATAGGGTCCAAAACCTTATATAAAGCTATGCAAACTTTAACTGGTGGGGTTTGTGAAGCAAACCTCCGCCAGACAAAATGAAAAACCAGTAACAAAATTGAAGCTAACGTAAAGAGAGTGCAGAAACCATCCATGACCTGAAGGGTCAGAGTGCGGGCAACATGGGACCAGTTTTTCTGTGCTACGATAAAAATCACGGTAAAATACCGCTCTACGCAAGAGTCAAACTTCCTCAAACACAAACTATAAAAATCGCGAGAATCGAGGCCTAGAGGCGTGGTTCCAATACCCTTCTCCGGGGATCTCAACTCCAGCCCCTGGGTACATCAACACAAAACACCCACAGTCACGTCCCGTTAAATAATTGAAAATCGGTATATCAAAGTCTTTCCCAGGTCATGGTGTATAATTGGATTGAATTATGCACACTATTCCGAACACATTCATAACCCCACCCAAAAGTACTCCGGTGTCGTAATCAGGAAGTCATGGTTAGGATGTAAACTATTGAGGAGGTTGACACGATGTGAACTAACGTACACAAAGCGCCGTCAAGTCTAGATTACTGGACAAAGCATGAATCATCAAAAGCTAGAATTTTGAAGATAGTTTTTGGGTAACCAAAATAAATTAATTCCAATCCAAAACAGATACCTATTTTAGCATTTCTAGTATTCTTACCAACGGTTAAGAGTTTGCAAATTTCACGTCAATTAACGAACAGAGGTAAACTCAAAATGGTTATTTAAATGTTTAATGTTGTAACAATAGCAATTGTAAATCCAATAAATGAAAATAATTTAACTGAGAACTAAAGCCCCAAAAAATCGGGAAAATTAGTTGCACAATGTGATCTCAATATCAACAACCGTGCTAGATATTCGTAGCAAAAACAACATAAATAGTGTGCGAAATAAGCACAAAACAAAATTAAATTACTTTTGAAAAATAACAAAAGTAATTAAAATGTAAGTAAGAAACTAGAATGTAATAGTCTCAAAAATACTATTGAATAAAATAATTTCGATTTAATGTGGTTTTAAATCTTTAACATGAAAAATACCTAAAGGTTTATCATTAAGATTGGAAAATAGGTACGTGCTTGGACCTAATACTTCAGTAACTTTTTCCAAACTAGATCGCCTACGTTTAATTTTAATTTACAACATCGCAAATTGTAAGATTTTGAATTTCGTTTGTAAGCGGCATGTAAATCTTGTTTTACATTCTTAAAAATCGATGAAAGTTCATTTAAATCTTGAACCAACCGTTCGCGGTTGTTAATTGATAAATCATCCTCTCTAAAATATTTTTATCGACCATAAACATATCCAGTAATCGGAACGGTTCGACCAAACGCCAAAAAGGAAGGTGAAAATTTAGTAGATTCATGAACAGCATTACGAATAGCATGGGCAATTTTGCGAATTTCAGCATCCCATTCTTTATGATTATCTTTAATGTAAGATCTTATTGTAGTACGCACTGCTTTATCAACTCTTTCAACAAAATTTACTTGGGGATCGTAACTCGCATTAATCCATATTCATTGATTGAACTTTGCAAGAATCTAATAGGTTTTTAAACAATGCACTCTTAAATTGAGGGCCGTTGTCAACCATACAAATTTGTCGTACACCGAAAACTAGAAACACATAATTTTCAATATATTGTCAAATTCCTTTAGCAGAGGCACTGCGCATTGGGCGAATCAGAGTAAATTTGGTAAACCAATCGCAAACAACTAGTAAAACAGTATTACCATTTTTCGATCTGGGAAAAGTACCTACTAAATCGATTGAAATGCATTGAACAGGAAAAGAAACATTCTTCTCTTTACCCATAAAACCATAATGATTAAAGTGTGATTTACTTTGAGTACTACAATTTTGAATGTATTTGAAAATGTCCGATTTCATTTTTGGTCAATAATAAAATTCTTTAAGTTTCGAAAAAGTTTTAAAAACACCAAAATGTGCTGATGTAGGATCGTCGTGAAATTTTTGCAAAATATTTTTCCTTAGAGATTTAGGAACAACTAATTTCCATTCCACTAAATGTTTAAATCATTTGAAATAAATTTGTAAAGTTTATCGTTTTCAATTCTCCAATCGGGAAATAATTCAGAATTCTTAGAAACGTTATTTAACATTTTCTTCTAATGGCGCTCTTGAAAGTGCATCAGGAACAACATTTAATTTACCTTCCCTATCAATGACCTCAAAATGACCTCAAAATCAAATTGTTAAAGTTTAATACTCCATCGGGCTGATCGACCTGAAGGATCTTTTAAACCATTGAGCCAAATCCTTGAATGGAGACCAGTAATTACCTTAAAATGTGTGCCTTAATATAAGGTCTGAACTTTTGGATTCCAGAAATAATAGCTAGTAATTCCCATTCAGTAAAAGAATAATTTTGCTCGGCTTTATTTAAAGAACCGTAAGCAATAACCTTTTCATCATCTCCCTCCCTTGGGTTAAATCACAGCCAATACCACAATTGGAGGCATCGCATTGTAAATAAGATGTTTTTGAAAAATCTCGCTAAGACAGGAGACTCTACTAATAAAAATTTAATTTTTAAAAATGAGTCGTTAGCTTCGTTGTTCCATGAAATTTTTTGAGATTTCTTTATTCCTTTAAGAAAATTGTTAATTAGAGATAAAACTGTGGAAAAATCGTTAATAAATCGCCAGTACCATGAGCACATTCCGATAAATCGTTTAACATTTTTAAAAGTTTTTGGCTGAGGAAATGTTGAAATCACATCCTCTTTTGATGGATCGGTATAAAGACCATTCTTATCAATAACAAAACCCAAATATGATAATTGTGGTTTACAAAATTCACATTTATTTTAATTAATGTGTAATTTAGCATCAAGTATTTTGAAAACCTCTTTCAAAATAGAAATATGGGTAAGCATCCTTCTGAGTAATTGAATTTAATTTTTTTGCATCAAAGCAGATATTAAACTCGCCTGATATCTTTCGAACTAAAACCATTAGATTATTCCAAGAGGAAGAACTAGGTTTAATAATTCCTTGGTCTAACATTTCGTCAATTTCTTATTTACACGTTCCAACATAGCGGGATATAAAGGATAATATCATTGTTTAATTGGTATGGCATCACCAGTATTAATAGCATAAAAATTTTTATTGGTTTTATCCAATTTTGCATTTGCTAAAGTTCAATAGCAAAGGTCAATAACTTGGTTCAATTCAATTTGATCGTTATTAAGATCATCAATACTTTTAATCATTGAAAAACTTGTTTCTACAGAATTTGTAACAAATTTCCAAATAATTGACAAAAGTCCAAAGTGCAGTGGCAATAGTTTCAGAAACAATAACTGAAATTGTTTTGTAATATTATTAGTCAAAGAACCATCGGCAATAATTAATAATGAAAAAGGTGAATTCCTATTTAATTTCAAAACATATTTGTTAACCAAAGCATTGCGGGTTTACCTAGGATTGTAACAGTAGCTCCACTGTCTAATAAGCGACAAAATTTTGGTTAAAAATTTTTACATTACTTTTTTCAACAAATTTTTGGAGTTCCATAAAATTTATTTACTGTAATCAACCATTCTTTCCAAATATGTTTCTCAGTCTCTGTAAAATTGTTAGGAACGTGTCGACTAACAGAACACTTCCCAATTAAAAGTTCTTTGGAAAATTGCACTTTGGGCAATTAGTAAGTCACATCGGAATGACCACATTTGTAGGTAATATTATCATCATTGTCACAGGTGTGATAGGTATGTGCTATTTGTCTACATTTAAAACAAGTTGTCGTTGGTTTAACCGTACTGCTTTTTGAATCTTTAAGAGTTGAGTTCGAAATTTGAATTTAGTTTGGTACATTAACGTGCTGTAATTTTTTACATAAATCAACAAGCTGAAGAATGTTGGTAACATTAACGAGAGCCAATTGTGTTGCATACGAGGGCTGTAAATTTTTCATAATAATTTTAAGTTGTTCAACCTCAGTAGTAGGAATGTCTAATTGAGAATATAAATTAATCATTTCAGAAATAAACATTTTTGTAACTTCAACAAAAGTCAGTTTCCTGTTTTAATTTCATTTAACAACACACACTTTATCATGCCCTTCCGGTAAAAAGTCACCTTTAATTTAAGAATAAGCTCATCCCATGAATTTATTTGAGACCTAATGGCTCTAAACCAAGTCAAACCCCTTCCTATGAATAGATCAATTCCGGATAACATTTTAATTTAATTTGTAAACAGGAACAAAATTTCTAGAAATATTTAAATTCTTAATTAAATTTGAAAAATCTTCAGTTGGAATACTTAGTGAAGTATTAATCGGTTCATTATTTGCCATGAAACTGTTGGAAAGATCAAGATGTTGTGAGTCATTACTTAATTCTAAATTATTATTAATTGATCCGATCAATACAAAATTATAATTACATAGTAATTGATCACGCACAAGCACATGTTCATCCGACAAACACCGTATAATTTAATCGCTTCAAAACATCTAAAGGACGAGTATATAGTTTGAGATATTCACTTTTCGTTGGATTAATTTTGTACAGATTTATCAATGAATAAATATGAGTAAATTTCTCTTTTAAACAAGCTAATTCTTCACTTTGATTTATTTCAACTTTTGTTTAAGAATCAAATAATTTTGAATCAACCTTTTCCAAATTCAGTTTACGTCGTAATAATTTGCGCTTTTCATCCACCGATAAATTTTCCGCTTCGTCAATATTACGGTATCTCAGTTCCATTAATAACTCATCACTTCTAAGAGCATCT
Organism: Vesta saturnalis; assembly: GCA_036346205.1. Classification (NCBI taxonomy): domain Eukaryota; kingdom Metazoa; phylum Arthropoda; class Insecta; order Coleoptera; family Lampyridae; genus Vesta; species Vesta saturnalis. The sequence goes on from JARFJB010002326.1 coordinate 162,532, forward strand.
ACTACATAATTCGACGTAGTAATAATATAATAATATAATAATAGAATTGCAACAAACATAAGCAAAGATATCTGGCATTAATAATTGCAAATCGATGTCCCACGCTCGGACGTTAGTGTAAAACCCTTAAGTTCTATAGATATACCTCTACACCCATGGCTACAAATTTTAGCTACTTAACAGTTTGGGTAATAACTAGAAGAGATTGTGCCTTATGCTCAGTCGTAGATTAAAGTGGGCCAGGTTCATAACATTATCGATTTCCTTATCAACCAAAAAATATATACATCTACCTAGATATGTTCGCTTTAAAATCGGGGTTGCTTCTTTCTGAAACAAATTGTTAAATACTCGGATGCCAACTTGTTTTTAAATATGGAAAAAACAAGTGAACCATTAAACAATAAAGGGTTAAAATAAATCTGTATTTGTATGATTTCTAACTCCCCAATTGAATAAATTTGCAGGACTAGGTGGTTTTAGAACTACACTTCCGATTAACGAAGGTGATTATCTCAAACGTCTCAAACATTGTAAAATAACTTCAAATAAACTCACCGTAAAATTTACAACACATTTAATAAAAAATATTTAACAGAGCAAAAATGGATGCTCCACTACATTTCAGTATTGCACAAAAAGCGACACTCCCAAAAGGTCTTTGCGCATGAATAAACTGAATGTGCAAACAATATGCGTAGAAGGCTTCACTTTAAATAAGTAAATTACATTTTATGCAGCTATGATATGCAGCACACATGGTACGAAATCCACAGTAGTTGCCTACAGAGAGGTGAATTATTAACAATACGTTCGAAGTTTGTTACATAATTTTTCTACGGATAAAGCCTAAGGAAAATGACAAAATTTCTTTTGATCCTTCCTAATGATGATAAAAATACTTAATATATAAATCACTTAAAAGTTTAAATTAATTCCTGTGTTTTTAATTAATAACAGATGTGTAAGTTTAATGTCAAAATTAAAATAAAAAATTTGGAAAAATAATTAATTCAATTTACCAAATTATTTGTAGTTATTGTGATAAAGTATACATAGGGCCATCTTTATAATCTTTAAAGAACAAAATTTAATACAACATAAATCTGATGTTTCTACTAAACCTAAAATTATTATTTTGGCTAAACATTGGAACGATTCAAATAACGAATAATGCCAAATTGTCCTGTTTATAATTTTGGCAATATCTATTCACGAAAAGACGGTTTTGTTTGTTTCTTTAAAATTCGAGACATAGGGTTTGCTACGGACGAGTAAATATTTTAAAAATTAATGCTTCTTTTAAAAATAAATCTGAAAATATTCCTACGTTCTATTTATTGTTTTTGTTTTCAACTTTTGAAAATAGAGGAGGATTTGGGTGTCAAACAGATAGTTGTAGTTGGAGGTTCGATAAAGTTTAAGTTCGATTAAATTTGAAATTCTTGATAAATTAGAGATTTTACACGATTCACAAAGTTCTGCCACTTATTTTTATATGGCATTTAGCGTAAGAAGTCCATCGTAAGCCGTAGTGCAGAAAATTCCGGTCGGTACAAATTGCTGGAAGTACGTACGCGTGTGAAACTGCAAGAAAAGTCGTAATAATTAAAAATTCTGTGTCAAAGAGAATTTCAATTATTTTATGCAATTAGATACCAGAATAATCATAGGTGCGAATGCGCAAATTTTAGTAATGGTTTAAGCTCAAAATTTAAACACAAAAAAAAAACAATTAACAAATTTGGGCAATTTACAAGTTTAGTATATTTTGGATATATTTTATATCATTTTTGAAAGCTTGTCGTGCTTGCGTGTGTCATAATTTTTCTTATATCTAATTTCATAAAATAATTTAAATTTCCGTTGGAAAAAATTTGTCAATTATTTAAACATTTCGTTTGATTGCAATTCCACACAAGTATTTTAACAATTTTCATCAACGAAAAATTTTGCCGCTTGCCTTTACGATGGGTATTTTCATTCAAACTTATAAAAATAGATGACAGAAATACGTGACACCTTTAAAATCCCTTATTTTATTACAAAATATGCAAACTGTACCCGAAGGCTAGTAGTAAGTACTACTTTAAATTACGTCTTTCACACAAATTTTGCCTTTGCAAGGGCTGGAATATGTCTATGGTTTATAAAACTTCTTTCGTAATACATTCATAATAAAACTCGGCAACAATGCAAAAAAAAATAAAAAAGATTTAGTCAGAGTAACGTCTATACCTTCATTCCAGATTGAGGTTAATAGACATTTACCCAACTTCAAAATTTTTTTTAAATCCACTGCTTTTATATAAGTATTGATAATTCTGTTAAGGACATATTAATTACCATTTTTTAATTTTTAAGGCTAACCTTCCTCGTAACGAAAAAAGTATAAACAAAAGGTTAAATTTCATTCCTTAAAACACGTTTAACACCATTTCCTATAGAGTGGCCGTTATCATATATTAAAAAAATTGAACTTTAGGAACATTTTAGAATTTAGCGACATATCCCACAATTGCATCAAATAAAACTAATATCCAATTTTAAAATCCGTTTGCTAGTAATTATATATCTCTAAGAAACATATCGATTCTGATATCTATCAAGTCGAATCCTGCGCAATTAAACCTCACCTTTTCGCATTTTTCTAAGGCATAATCAGTTCATGAAGTACTAAATTAGAGTTTCAATACATTTCAGTTACGTGTCTTATCTTACTAGTTATCGAGGATACTAACGTATCTACACGTAAGCACAACACATTGACACACACACACACACACACACACACAACACAAATGCAATACAATACACACACACGCAGTGCAATATACAAAAAAATCGTACAAGACATACAGGTTACACGAATACATACACGCAAGCGCACACGCAAACCTAAACACAGTACGCGCACGCACATAACACACATACGCACGCACAGCACACGCATACACACAAACACATGCACAAACACACAAACACACAAACATAAAAACATACAAACACACAACACAAACACACAAAACATAACACACACAAACACAAAACACAAAACACACAAACACACACAAACACAAAAACACACAACACACAAACACACACACACAACACACAAACACAAATACAGACACACACACACACACAGACACACAACAAACACACAAACATCACAAACACACAAACACACAAATACACAACAAACACACAAACACACAAAACACACAACACACAGACCACAGACACACAGACACACAGACACACAGACACACACACACACAACACAGACACACATACACACAACACATAACACACAAATACACAACACACAAACACACAAAACACAACACACAACACACAACAACACACAACACACAAACACACAAACACACACACAAACACACAAAACACAAACACACAAACACACAAAACACAAACACACAAACCACAAACACACAAACACACAAACACACCAAAACACACAGACACAAACACACAACAACACAACACACAACACAACACACAACACACACACAACACAAACAACACACAACACACAAACACACAAACACACAAACACACACACAAACACACAAACACATAAACACACAAACACACAAACACAACAAACACACAAACACACAAAACACACAAACACACAAAACACAACACAAAACACAAACACACAAAACACAGACACACATACACACAACACACAAACACACAAACACACACAACACACAAACACACAACACACACAACACACACACAACACACACATACAACACAAAACACACAAACACACAAACACACAACACAATACACAACACAGACAACACAACACACATCAAAACACACAATCAACACACACAAACGCAAAACTACACAAACACACAACACAACACAGACACACAGAACACACAGACCACAGCACAACACACACAACACACAACACACACAACACACACAACACACACAAACAACAAACAAAACACAACAAGACACAAACACAAACACAAACACAAAGCACACAACACTACATACACAAACAAAAAACACACAAACAAAAACACAACACACACAACACACACAACAACACAAACACACAAACACAAACACGACATACAAACACACAGAAACAAACACAACAGACACAACACCAAACACACACACGCACAAACAGATAAAACACACACACACACAAACACTATAAACACACACACACAACACACAAACAAACATCAAAACACAGAACACACAAACACACAAACACACAGAACACAGACACACAGACCACAGACACACGGCAACATACAAACAACACACACCACACAAACAAGAAACACAGACACCAAAAGCACACAAAACACACACACGCACAACAACACACACACACACAACACACATATCACACGCAACACACCAAACACGACAACACAACATGACGCACGCAACAACAGCAACACACACAAACAGCATAACGCACACGCACGCACGCACGCACGCACAAAATACAAACACACACACACACACACACACACACACAGCACAACACACACAACACACAAACACACAGACACATACAAACAGCACAACGCACAAACACGACAAACACGCACAACACACAACACATACACACACGCAAACATACAGACACACAAAACACATAACACACAGTTCACGTCAATACACAAACACAGCACAACGACACACACACACACACAAACCACGACACAACAGCAAACACAAACACTGCAACACACAACACACAAACACACAGCGACACAACACACAAACAGCACACGACAGCAATCAAACACGTACAAACAGACAGATCTTACTATTAGTTGCTCATTCTATTAAACACTAAAATATTAGTCAGTTTAGCATAGTGATGAATGGATATGCACTAATTTCTAACACACAATATAATCTTGCACAATTACTATTGTCATCACACACGTACAACACAACGCATACTTGAACACGCACGCGGACGCAGTACAAGCATAACAGACAGAGACCGTAAGAAATGCTGCTAGTCGACGTTAAAACAGCTTACAAGTTATATGAGAGTCAATGCAACCATGCTTGCATTGATAACACGCACATGCAAAAGACTGCCCACACATCACTGAAGATGTTATATCATTGCAAGCACGTTCAACTCTAATTCGCACGTACACATTGGCAGCTTAAGCTTAACACAATCAACTTCACCAATTTCAAGTTAACTTTAATGTACACAAAAAATTAAAGGTTTTATCACATAAATCGTATTCAGAAAAACAAAAGTGTACGCGCACGAATACGCATTATTAAGTCAACAAAAAGTTTTACAGTAACGACAAATATAAGAGACACCAAGCAAAAAGAAGAACGCACAGCAAGCAAGAAAGCACACGAGCGCAACGCCACGCGCACGGAACCGCACGAAACAAACCAAGCACACGACCGCAAAACGACAGCACGAAAACGCAAGCAACCAAAGCAACAACGCGATCACCAAACACGAAACCACACCACCACGGAAACAAACGCAAAACAAGCACATAAACTCCAACGTTCACAAGACGGTCTGTTTACGTGTTATGGTTTTCAAATGGTTAATTTTTAAACCATAAAATCAGGTGTTTATTTAGCGAAGTGAAATGGAATGTATTGAAACCTTTTTGTACCACAAAATTATAGAAGGTTTAAAATTAATAAATTTAATTCTTGCGAGTAAGAGCAAAATATTATTAAAACCGGGTAACAATTTTTCAATCCAATATGAACCCAAAAAAGACCGAAAAAAGCCTTTTTTTTATTTTTAAAAAGGCAAATTATGACAATTATAATTGGGAAATTATAACTTTAAACAAGCGAAAAAATTAAAAGCATCATTGTGGGCAATCTGAGGTTACCAACCCCTAATTATCTTGATAATTTATTCTTTAATTTCCATAATAATTAATGCTTTTTAAGTTTTTAGTTGTAAAAATTGATTTTGAAAAAATAAAAAAAGTTAATAAAAACTTTAAAAGTAAAATAAAAAAAAAAAAGAAAGGCTTTAGTTTTAACTAAATGAGAAAAAAATTTTCCATCTACCGATTTCAAAATTTAAAATTTCCCCACATTTCATGCTATTCAGTAAGTGAATTGAAACAGAAAAAGGCTAGTTATTACCATTGCTTTTAAATGATCAGAATACCATTCAAGGAAAGGAAATATAAATCATGAAATTATTCACTTAAAAATATTACTAAAGATATGCAATTTAAGTTTACCTAACAAAACTTAAAAACTTTTTATTTTTACTAAATGAATAAAAGATCAAAATTAAATATTATTTAATACAAAAAAAAATTGTTAAATTTTAAGTCCTTCAAAGATACACACAAGAAAACACACAGACAGACATCACACAAAGACAAGATATTTTTGCTCAAATTTTGTTTTTGAACATTTTTAACATTTTAAAGGATTGGCAAACAAAATTTTGAAAATTTTTTAGCGATACAGTACATTGAATGTAAGTAATTAATATCCTTAAAAAAAGTCAAAGATATGCATTAAATTTCTAGAGAATTTGAAAATTTTTTGTCTATCTCCAAAAAGAAAGTGGAGAGGATAGCGCAAACTTCGTTTTTAAATAAAAATTAATAACTTCAGATTGATCTAACCGAAACTAACCAACTTAGTCTCTTTTAAAAGAGCTTTATCTCTTCTATGAATGGTACTATAAACTATTCTTCCTTACAAAATCCATTCCTTTGCCGGTTTTCTTAAAATGTTCAAATAGAACAGTAGAATGTTTTTGACATTGGCAAAAGATCACTCGAAAATAGATTAGAGAATGCCAATCGCAAATCTCAATCTTTCTTTCAAAAAAGCTTACTTTGCAAATAGTTCCAACAGTTTACAATTTATTAAACAACACGATGTAAAACAAAACAGCAATAGTAAACTAGAAAGCAATCACAGTCAAAGCAAACAGTAAAAAAAATTTTTTAGCAACAGTTCTTAATGATATAAGTGTCTAAAATTGTACAGGTTGTCCCATTTTGGTTGTCCTCGCAGGGTATCTCATTATTAGCAAAGATACAGAGATGCGGTTTTCGCGAACGTTGGCTACTTTTTGTGAAACGAAAGATGACACAAACATAATTACTCTAGCTCTTCTCATTTTTGAGATACAGGGCGTTTTTGAAAAAGTTGCATTTTGAGACAGCCCCTATCTCAGCTATACGATAACTTATAGAAAAAGTGAAAAGTGTTCTTTATATAATTTTTCCGTAGAATGCAGTGCTGTTTTCAGAATGAGTATACGGGGTCAGGTCAAAAGTTATCGGGATCAACTTCATTTTTTTAAATGGGACACCCTGTCTATTTTCTCATAATTAAATTTCTCTTGTTCTAAGCACTTCAAATATATATAACAATTATCACTTATTTTGATAAATAGCGTGGTATTTTGTATTATTAACTGAATTTCTTAGTAGGCTTTGAATTCGTAATCTTCTATTGTTTTTTTTGTGCCTAATATAGAAAACCATCATTATGTAATTATATGTCATTGAAGAAGATACAAATTTCGGCAAAATAATTTATTTTATTTCCAGAATTGTTGATTTGAAACTCATATAAATATTGGATGTATTTATTTATAAATTTAGAGACAAACGAAAATAAGAAGAATTAAAATTTTATAAATATTGCTCAATTTGCTGACCATTATGGTCAAGACAAATCCTACATCTCCGAAGAATTTCTTGAATGGATCTTAATAAAAATAGGCTTCTCTTGTAGCATTCATCAAAGCTTCTTGAGTTTCATACCGTCTTTGATGAATTTTATTTTTAAGGTAGCCCCACAAAAAAAATCTAAAATTGATAGGTCTGGGGACCTTGCTGGCCAATTAACTGGTCCATTGTTACCAATCCAATGGTTTTGAAACATTGTATTGAGGTAATCTCTTACTAGTCTTGCATTGTGGCAAGGTGCCCCGTCTTGCTGAAAATAAACCTCTCTTAGCTGGGCTAACGGAATATCATCAAACAATTCTGGAAGGCAAATGTCCAAAATTTCCAAATATCGTTGATGGTTCAAATTGCCTTCAAACATGTAAAATGTTAATCTGCCTCCTAAAATGAAACAGGACACATTGAACCCAAACCTGCCTTGCTGCTGACGGATCACGGTAACATGCCGATTTTCGTTAGACCAGAAACGATTCGTTGCACGATTGTAAATTCCGGCGGAGCTTATATGGCTTTCATCCGACCATATAACTAAACGACCAAAATTACCATTTTCTTCACTTTTCTGAATATACCATCTACAGAAATCGATACGCAATTGAGCATCACCCGGATGCAAGTGGTGGATGACTTGAGGTATATATGGTTTATAATGGTATTTTTAAATATTTTTGATACTTTCGTTTTGAAATGCCCACCGATTCTTCTATTTTTCTGCAAGACGTATAATTTTCGTTAACAGTGACCTCTGCAAGGACATTTATTTCATTATTTTCTTCGTTTTCTTTCTATATGTTTTGGCGCGTGGCCTTTCAAACGATCCGTGATTTTCCAAATTTTGTTTTAACCTAATGAATGTTTTTACACGGTTGCCTTCTTTCCGGAAATCTATAATATTCACATTTTATTTAACTCAAATGATGACTAACATTCCAGTAAATATAAATACCTTTCAAAATATATTTCCTTCGCTTGCTCTGCATTAAAATTTGTTTGGTAATAAACCCCAATCATATCTAATTTCTCATAGTTCTCGTACCCTAAATTATTCGCCATGGTTTGAAACTTTGTAAAAATTCAAAATAACGAAAAGAATATTGAAAACTTTACTAACAATAAGGATCTCAACAATCAACAATTTGCAAATATTGACAAATGTCAAAAAATGAAGTTGCCATGGTAAAACAATTGCAGTACCAAAGGCCACTAACAAATCCAGTTAATAATTTGAAATACTGCGCTATTTGTATAAAAAAATGATGAATGCTATACATATTTGAAATGCTTAGAACAAGAGAAATTTAATTATGAGAAAATAGACAGGGTGTCCCATTTAAAAAAATGAAGTTGATCCCGATAACTTTTGACCTGACCCCGTATACTCATTCTGAAAAAGCACTGCATTCTACGGAAAAAATTATATAAAGAACACTTTTCACTTTTTCTATAAGTTATCGTATAGCTGAGATACGGGGCTGTCTCAAAATGCAACTTTTCAAAACGCCCTGTATCTCAAAAATGAGAAGAGCTAGAGTAATTATGTTGTGTCATCTTTCGTTTCACAAAAGTAGCCAACGTTCGCGAAAACCGCACTCTTTCTTTAATAACTGAGATACCCTGCTTGCAACCAAAATGGGACAACCTGTACATACAGAAGTTTAGCACGGTTCTTATTTAAATGGCAAAATTAAATTACTAAGCCCAACTTTATTACCAGCAAATACTTCAAATATTCTTTAAGTTGACCTCATTAAAATTATTAGCAAAAACACGATGCTTATTGTGCCAAAGAACAAATAAAATCTGATTGAGGGATTAAATGTTCTTATTATAAGTGTTTGTAACTGTTTTACCCGATGTCTCATATTTCCACAGTTGTTAATTTTAATGTTAACAATTAATGAGCGCAATTTATTTCATAGGCTTTAGTTCAATAATTAAGGATGGTTATTAACTAAATTTAAAGTGTAAATTCTGAAAAGTTAGAAATAATTTTTTTTTGAGGATTTAAAGGTGTCTCATTTAATTAAACTTGTAGTCCTGATCCTTGAGACCTTATTTATTATTTTGATTTATCTGTAATTTAAATTTTGTAAATTAAGTTTCTTTCTTTAATTTATTTTGACTAAGCTTAGGGTTAAACAACTAAAATTCTGTTATTTAAATGTTAAAGTTATTACATGTTTGTAATTTTATGTAAAAGTATCATTTCAAATTTACGTTGTATGTTACATCTTTAATTTACAGACCTTGCAAATTGTCACTTTCCTACGTAAATATGTTAGCTTGAAATTTATTTCTTTACTTTGGAAATTCTTACTTAGTAAAGTATTAGATATTACTAAACAATACTTGATACCATTTGGTGAATACAAATTTTGTTTAGTGCGAGGAAATCGTTACGACTTGCTATGTTCAAACGATATTAAAAGATTGAGCGAAATGTCTGTTATTATAATGTTTTGAAGATTATACTGTGGTTGATTCAATTTCAATGTTGACTTAAATTCTGAGTGTTGACATGTGTAAAGACAGGCAATTTGTTCGAACGTTTAGGTCCTTTAGTACTGAATGCTTATGGATGGTTAAACAGACTAAACTTTTAAATGTAAATTCTGGAAGTTGCAAGGAATCTTGTTACGTTGTATTAGCCGATGGTTAAGACGCGTCTCATTGTATGAAAACTTCCTAGTCCTGAAACCTTAAATGAGACAGACTTTTTATTATTTGTTTATGACTTACCCATCTCGGTAAAAAAATATATTACTTTCGTATACCATTTGTTAAGTGATTGACAGTTTCGAGTTCACAAGATATGTGGTTAGTTTTAATATTTTGCGAACCTTATTTCATTGGATTAAATTCGCACTTTCTGGCGGATTATTATGTAAAGGAGGCCCGGTTATATGTTTGTTTCAACTACATAGCTGGACCATTATAATTCAGAATAAATTTGCTGTATGGACGATTTAATAAGTATTTACAGTAAAGTATAGTTATTTTAGGTTTATTAGTCAACCAGATGACAGAAGTGATCTGGAATGGTCTGTGGTTTAAAATTGTCCGTTTATGAGGAGTTTGAGTAAAGTTAATTTATAAGATGAGTTAATTAGATTCAGGTCCATTAAATATCAAAAGCTACATTGCCGTGTTCTGCAAAAGAAAGTAGAAGTTCGATTGATTATTTTGGGCCTGGAAGGTAACTACAATTATTTGGGAATGAAATTTGTGGTGACGTTTAACGTAAAACTGTTTATTATGTCTTATTTAGACATCAGATGAATATGCTTCTCTGAAGTTTATCTAATATCCATGTATTTCAAATTTGAGTAAAATGTTCGTAATTAAACTTTTTCCATTGATAACGCTTTGTAAGATTTATCTGTAATAAGCCACGTATATATATATATATATATATATATATATCATATATATATATATATATATATATATATATATATATATCATATATGCATATAAATTTTAAGTAAATTAGGGTTATCTGACTGAGCAACCAATTTAAGATCAGTTTTATTAGAAATTTTACGATACAAAATTATGTTCAACGTGTTTTGGACAAAATACAATTGTTTATTTTAATTCTTATGAAATTTCAATATCTGTTTAGGGTTTATTAAGTGAGTGTTATTTCGTTTTTGAGTGTACACATTTGTAACCCTAATCTTCTTTACAACGTTCGCATTACTACGCTTATTCAAAATTTAATAGTTTAGATCTTTAGATTGCATCCACTTATTGAGTGATTTATTGGTTTTACCGAAATTGTAGATTTACATAACTGTACGATGACGATTTTGTTCGTTGATTTATTATTTAATTCAAGCCTTAACGCAATAATTTGAGAGATAATTAGTCATTTGATCTGGTTGATATAATTGAAGTTGAAGATAAGTTTTAATGGACATATCGTAACGGAATTATAAAGTAAATAGATTATTGACCGAACAGCTAGCTTATTTGCATGCCAGTAATTGTTCTGCGAATAGTCGCAATATTTTTTTGAAGTGATTTTTATAGGAATCAACATACCGATTGTAGTCAACGTAGTGCCTGAGTTTGCCAAACAGGTAAGCCAATTTGTTTTATTTGTTATGGCAGCTGTGTATTTTCCCGTATTTAATACTACATTTCTATATCAATGTTTAGTATATTTTAGGATTATATAATCTTTCGGTCACGTTTAGTTTTGTTGTTACGTATTTTTCGCTTTAAATTGAATAATTACCATTTCGATCAATTTTTTTGGATATTTGAGACAATAATTTTGAGTTTATCAAAATATTTAATGAGTTTTTAGTTTTATTATGGTAATTTTGCGGCTTTCACATAAATCTTAAGATTAGATTGAGGTTTTGATGAACTTTGCGTAAATACTTGGAGTAGAATTTTAGTAGAGCCGAGGGTTTTATTTTGAGTGAACATTACGGTTTCCTATTAGGCTATTATCAGATCTAGTTCGTGACGTTTTGCCGCTATAAATGTATCTAACAGGAAGCACCCTTTTGACATTTTCTCCTGATTTTGACTTTTTTGGAGTTGTGACGAGTGCCCTTTTGCAGCATTAAGTAAGAACCCCGCCCACACCACTGAGCTATGCCGTGCTCGCACATTTTCTTACGGCTGATGCTCTAATGGGTATTTGCACAAGAAAAGCAATCATCTCAGAAAAATAAATGATGCAGAACTCAATGTTAAAAACATATTTTTTAAAATATAAACAAAAAAGATAATAATAAAAATTTTTTATGACCATTTTCCACTTCAAAATATTTATTTAACCTTTGTGAAACATTTTCTCAGTTCCCCTGGATATACAATATTCGCCAAAATAAATTCGGAATGCTGACGCTTTCATCATACCCCAAATGTATGTATCAGATGGTGTAAGATCAGGTGATTGTAAAGGGTAATCGAAGTACGTTCCACGAGAAATTATTGTTTCCAAAATGCTCGCGGAGAAGTCCTAATGACCGTCTGGCTGTATGGATTGTTTCACCATCCTGTTGAAACCATTGCCTGTTCAACTGTAACTTTCGTGCGCGGCAAAAATGTCTTAAAAATATCTCTATGGTTAACATTTCGAGAATGAGTCTTGTAAACTTCATTTTTCAAAGTTCTCCAATGGGAGAAATCTAAAGGTGTAGGATCGGTTGATTTTTCAAGCAATATTAATGGTCGATTTGTACCTATCCACCTATTTTCATATAAATTATCTAAATAATCCTTGAAAACTGAGGCTTTATGCGGAGGGACCCCATCATGCTGAAACTTCAAATTTTTAAGTATCTAAAGAGGAACTTCTTCCAATAAAGGAAGAAACCTCTATTGTAGAAGAGTTTTTATCTTCTAGATTACGATTATAAAAATGTGGACTAATTAAATTTTCACCAATTATACCACACCAAATGTTTATACCAAAATGTCCCTGGTTTTGAATTTCGGTGGAAATTTTCTGTCGACCAATAGTGAGAACTTTCACAATTAAGCTTGCCATCACTCTTATCACTCCATAAAGAACAGGAAACTGACCTACCGTTGAGATGAATAAGTGAACAGTATAAATGCGATTTAAACAGAACGGTTTACGAAAAATCCTGGTATGCATTTTAATCAAGTAACAGAAAATGGTTTTAGTGCAAAATTGAATAGGTTAAAACGGAAGTTGTACGGATCTGAATTATTCCATCTAGACTGATATGACCTCTTGAGATCGAATAATGACAGTTAAATACATTTACGACACCATGCACTACGACACCGACACAGTTTTACGCACACAAACGTCACAACGGCACACGCACGACGCACTCAATCACACAGCTACTAACTACACAGCACCACACGCACCAACGCACACCGCACACGACGCACACCGCACACGACGCACACGCGACACCACACAGCACACAGCACACACGACACACACGCACACACGCACAACGCACACGCACACGCACACACGCACACACGCACACACGCACACACAGTCACACACAGCACACACGCACACAGCACACTACGCACACACGCACACACGCACACACGACACACGCACACACGCACACGCCACACGCACGCACACACGCACACACGCACACACGCACACCCACCCGCACACAGCACACGCACACACGCACACACGCACACACCGCACACACGCACACGCGCACACACACACACACACACACACACACACACACACACACACACACAGACACACACATGGTAACTGCATATCAACAATTTGTGACGAAAGTAGCATGGACTGAGTGTACTGGAAACCGGAAAATCCATTTGTTTGTCGATAAGCGGTGAATCTACCTGGAGTTCACGTGTGGTGTGGACTATCATCTAATGGCTTAATGGGACCATTTTTCTTTGATGGTACTTTCACTGGGGAAATTTACCTGGAAATGTTACCCTCATCAATTTTGTCAGGTGTACGTGCGCTTTATGGAGTTGATGAAGAGGTCTTCTACCAACAGGACGGGGCGCGACCACACTAACATATAGCCGTACGAGCTTTCCTAGATGACAATTTTCAGGGACAATTGATTGGACGAAGTGAGCCCATTGAGTTCCCTCCAAGATCACCTTTGGACTTTTAATTGTGGGAAGTTGTGAAAGAGCAAGTCTACCGACGTAAGCCACGTACGCTGGAAGAACTTCGCCAGGAGATTACAGCGGCATATGCTGCAATCTCCATTGAAACATTGACTGAAGTAGTTGCGGCGACCGCTTGTCGTTCCGTTATGTGTCTAGCTGCTAACGGCCAACATTTTGAACATTTTAACGTAACCATGTGCTGAATTGAAGGCAGTACAACATGTGTGATCAGTATTTAAATGTAAAATAAACACATAAGTAATACTTCTCGTTCCTTAAAGTGTGTATACATTTTTCTGACGGACTCTATATATATATATATATATATATATATATATATATATATATATATATATATATATATATATATATGTATATATACGATGTTAAATTTGTCTAAATTCAACTTTACTTTATAATAACTTTATAACATCTCATTCAAATTCTGGTAGGTAGGTTAATTATTGATTGAATTGTTCACTAGTTTGGTTATTTTTAGCTTGCGTTTCCATTTTATTGTTCATTCAACTTAAATTTCACCATTAGTTGACAATAAAAAAATTGTTTGTGATGGCAGGACTTGGGTTAAGTTTTTAATCGCCTTTAGCAATTAATTTCTAGTGTGTGCTATTAGCAGAGATCACAAATTGGAACTTAATTTTAACGATATCTTCCTGTATTCTTTCAGAATTGCAGCAGAGTTTGCCGGCCTTTAATTTTTGGATCCTCGGCTCAAAGTTTTTGTGCCGTGATAGTAATGGAGGCTCCTTTTGTTTGCATTTTGTTTTGTTTAAACTTCTCTCTCAAAAATTTCACTATCTAAGTTATATTTGTCGCTCATATAAATTTTATGTTTTACGTATTATTCATTGTAAATTCATTGCCGTTATTCTTTCAATTATTTCCATTTGTTATTCAACTTTATTATGGTTAACCGTTGCATTATTGTTATATAAGTACCTACTATAGCTGTAAGTTCTATGTTTCAATTTTGAATTAATTTTAATAGCCTGACGATGACAATAAAATTGTGGAAGCGTGCGGCTTTAAAACCAATTTAACTTTAAATTTGTAACAAACATTTTTATGTATGTTTAAAATTTACGTTCATATTGGCAACTTAAGTGTATTTCGTGTAGCGTTAGTTGCATAAATAAATTATTTCGATTATTATTCACTGCACATCCTTTCCGCGCCTTGAGTCATTTTAGGTTATTGCGCAGGGTTACTTTGAGCGTCTTTTATTCATTGATTGAACTAAGTGTTGAAGTAGAAGCCATTTTCGCCTTGTTCAAATTTTTTAAGAGTGCCACATTTATTTGGCGAGTTTTTAAATTTATCATACTGACATTTGAGACATTACGTTTTAGGTAGCTCAATTTTATTTATACTCTTACCACTTATTTTACTTTGGGTTTAATTTTATTTTAACGTTAACTTTGCAAGATGATGCAATAGCTTTGCTAATACGAAGTGGGAATTCAATTACCAAATTTTACATTGAACCATGCAAAATCAATTCAGTTTGGAGGTTTATACAGAAATTGTTACATATTTGGAATTACCAGCATAACAATCTGATGTTTACTTCAACTTCAATTAAAATTGCGCAATAAAATTTAAAGTGATGAGTCGACAGTATTATGTCCTTATCTGCTGAAGTTCCAGTGATGAATATAAAAGAAATTACTCCAGGTATTTCATATTGTTAATTAATTCACATTATAGTTTAAGGTAGTTAATTACGAATCACTAACATTAGTTTTTAAGAGATCATTTTCATGAGCATTTTGTGACTTTTCCAATTTTAAGGTTTGTCTGTTCCTTAAAAACAAATTGGCGTCCGAGATTACATTATTTATTTTCAGGTTTGAAGCAACACCTTTTTTTGTAAAGCAATTCTATTTTTGTTAATAAGCAAATAAATGTTATTGAACCTGGACCTATTAATCTACCGGTGAGCAGAGTGGCATAAAATCTTCTAGTTATCCATTATTTTCCATAGGTAATTATAGCTTTGGGCTAGAAGTATTAATCATAAGTGGGTGAAATAATAATACGACACCTGTAAAGATGACAAATTATATAAATTATCATAATAACTAATTCCATAGGGAAATTCACACACTTCATTGCTCTTCCCCACTTTGAGTATTTTTTCTGGCTATAATTAGGAACACATTTGATTACTAACTTACTTAATATACATCTTCAGAAGATGATTATCGATCGAAAAATAATAGTGTCGTCCTAATAGGTGAGAAATATAGCAAATAAAAAATATACTATAAATTATTATTTATTAAATTTATATCTTTATTATATTAGTACATCTTACTATTTTTCGGCTGCATACAACAAGAGTCTTATTTATGATAGCTTGGAAATAACGTCATTAACGCACAGACAATAACTAGAAATACAAAAATTAATTTGGACGTGCATAAAAATTTAGTTAAACGGATTACTATACAACTGAAATATCCACTGATACTACCGTCAACACACAAAGAAATCGGAATTATTACACAAACTAATAAACTGTCTTAAGCCTGGTGTTGCAAATCTCTTCCTGTAAGGAATCTAAAATTAGACGCAGGTAAACTATAAAAGTAATAGTTATTTACAATTTATAGAACATTCTAATGAAAATTGCATTTTTTATGTTAGAATCCAGGGAATAACATAGGGGGGATCGGAGTTACAGTTCGGTGCTGTTTGTCGAGAACTTTTCAACGAGCGGTTACTTGTATGGAAGGGAAGGGAGTTAGAGAAAATACTTCCGTCGAGGTGTTTAATTAGAGTACAATGACATTTCTCATACGTGGGAAAGGGAGTAGGCCGGAGGGTGTTTGGAGTGACAGCTTGTTGTGGCTAATCGAAACTGTTCCAACAGGTAGTCGCACGATATATCCATGATCTATCATTTTGCAATTTGGCAAAAAAAAATGCTTTCAAGGCCTTTTATATGAGTACCATGAACTAACTGAAGGTCTTTTAATTTACTGCAGAATTTTATGAAAGACGTTTTTTAACCATGTTGTGCTGCTCCTCCAACGTTGCAATTTGTATTGTCAGCGAACATTACATTACTTTTGTTGTTAATTCGTATTTGTCAACCGTTTTAATAATATATTCGGATATAATGTTGTTACGGGCATGACCCTCACTAGAACATCAGCTCGTAAAGTGCATGTTACCGACATAACTCAGTGGTATAGGTGCGGTCCTTACACAAGAATTCTAGAGCGTACTGGACCCAACTCAACAAAGTCAAAATCGGGAAAAATTTTACTACGGTGCTACCTGTTAAACAGATTTATAGCGGAAAAATGTCATGAACTAGATCTTAAAATAATGGCTTAACAAAAAACCATAATGTTCACTCGAAAAGAATACACTCACCTACGCAACGCTCACGCACACTCACAAAATTTTAAGTTTCATTTAAAATCAGCAAAAATACGCGTTGTCGTTAACCAAGTTTAGTTCTTCTAATTTTCTTCGCGCTTTACTTTTAGCCTGTTCCACTTCCTTAGATTCTTTTTTTAATTTACAATTTGAGCTGATACATCTCCTACTATCCATTTTTTTTGGTGCAGTTGTACAATTTTAAGTGGGTTCTATGCCTAGCGTTAGCAAGACTTTCCATCGAAAAATTTGACCGATGTTGAATATTCCCATAGCCTCGTATAGGACCAAATGTAATGTGGCCAGACTTTTTTCTACAGCGCGTTGTATGGCTCGTTGAGGTTTTGAGTTGAGTTGAGTTGACCGTGGACGCATTTCTTTAGCAGTTGGATATTGTATAAAACTGCTATAACACAAGGAACGCTATAACAAAAATTATAAAACATAAAATGACGTCATAAAATAGTATAACAACAAAAAAAAAACACTGGATGAGTGAAGGACTGTGCATTCCGTGTACGTAGTAGACCGACTAAACACAGTTGGCCGCTTGAATTTGAATCGCTCTCTTGAAAAATCATGTTTTTTATCACTCATATACCTTTTTATTCGCATTCCATCAATCGAACCACCTATTTTTTTTTACTTGTTCATTAATTTGGGACGACTACTTTGATCCATTTTTTTAACAAAATTTTAACTAATAATAAAGCTGTAAAGGATTGTAGATCTAAAAAAGCCCGTTTTTTCAAGCGACTAGAAAAACTCGTCATTTGAGCGCAAAAAATATTAATAAAAATTGGAAGTAAGAACGGATTCAATTAAAAGAGAGAATAACAAAACTGACAATAAAAAACAGCTCAATAAAGCAACAGGAACCTGAGAAAAAGGAACATGAAGTTACCTAGTTTTACATGGAAAATACCAAGGTACCTCTCCCCCTTAAACACATACTAATCTGGGATTTTAACTTCTACCAAATAATACCAATCATACAATATTACTCTAAAAAATCACTGTAATAATGTTTTTCAACTTCCACTCTCAAGATATACACTTCAACTGGCCCAAAAAGAAGCAATCATCTTCCAAAAGTACTTAGATTCGGTAAATGACTTAACATAGAAATACAACGACAAAAAAAGGAAACAAGAAACTGTCTATTCAGAAAATGTACAACATATTATGACAACCAATGACTGTAAACTGAGTCAAGTAAGTTCTCAACAACATTTACCAAAGCTACACAAGCTGTTACACGTTCAAACCGCACTAGACGTCGCGCAGGCCTATCGAAGTAAGCAGGTTACTAAGCCAGCTACAGTGGTGGGGTCGATATAAAGAGTAAAATGATTGGACTTTACACTTAATATAAATTTACAACTAACGATGCTCAAGTCGGGACACATGACTGTGAAAGACAGTATTGTGGCCTACTCAGTAAGATCATACACAACTCAAGTTCAATCACACTTGAAAAGAAATTTATCCAAAAGCTTAATAAAATTTTGAAATATGCGGGTCGACGTAAACTTATTTATCATAACTTTTACACACGAAAATTGGATACTTACTAAGTAGCCCTCGTATACATGTTAAAATTAAAATTTCTATCTACCCTAACTAAATAAGTATTACTCAATTTAGAGAAATCAAAATGAAAAGACGGTTTAATAATTTTTAAATCATTGATGATTTGTAATACTTCAAATCTATAATTTCTACTTAAAAATATTTCGTTATTAGTGATCTGTATTGTACTGACTATCAAATAGCTCAAAATAATAAAATTTTGTACTTGATCTGGCTTAGTAATTTCAGATCTAAAATGTCAATACCTCAAAATATTCAAAGCTTGATTACTTCTTGAAAATGTGTGACTTGTTATGTAATTTTAAATAAATTAGCGTTAAAATTTTATCACCACTTAGACAAATAAATGACATTTGTACAGAAACATTTCTTTTGAAAGCACCACAGAAACCAATTCTTATGGATTAAGAATCCCCAAACCTTATATTCGAAACACATAAGATTTTATTATCCTTTTTACTTGTGTCAAATTTGATTAGTGATAAAAACAATAATGACTCAAGAGATAATCACACTTATGTTCTTTAAAAATATCTAAAACTAGTTCTTACAAATTACAGTAGGTAATCCTTTATCCGAGCCCATATGGGGATGCTTTGCTTCTCATAGTCCTTTAATTATGGACCCACACTTATCACAAAAGAAAACAGCCGTAATCACGGATTCATTTGGCTGTGATACTTGCGAGTGCAGCTGTCTGTCCTACAATCGCGTCTTAACACATGGGCTATCTGCTTGATGGTTTGTCCTTCAGATAAATGTATGTCACAAAAAAGAATGTTTACTTTCACTTGTATAATCCATTTCTTATTTGCTCTACACAATCGATCTTATATTATTATCGATTGCACATGTACTTCACTCAATATCAATAATGGCCACTAATTTTTAACTTAATTAACACACTTTTAATGTTACTTAAAGAGTTACTGCCGGCTTCTTTATTTCCTTTATTTCCTTCCAATTTACCCTTAAACCTTTTATTTGTAAGTATTTATATACGATTTATCCCAGTTATGGGTTATTGCAGACAATTTATATGTGCTCGTACTAATTGTTTACAAACAAAAACCAGCACTGACTGTTTTAGGGTCTCTTAAAATTTTGGCGCGTTGTCTCGCCCTAATTCAAGCTCTGATGCCGAGAACCACTCTATCACCCTTACTACGCTCTTCATTTTATAACCTCTGTCCGTCATATTGCATATTCGCTTCAACACCAAAATCCACCTATCACCATCGAGATCTCATGCGTCGCTTTTCGGCGTCCAAAACCCGAAACGGAACCAACGCTCCAGAAACGAGAAATAAACATAGCCGTCTGGAATTTCTTCGCAAACATACTCACAACTCACCGGAACAACCATTATTAGTAATCATATTCACTCTGTATATTATTCAGAACCTGACTTTCTAGGAAAATTTTCCATGTGGCGATTTCTCTTTCCATACAATTCGACAAACTCCAACACATTTACCCTTGAACAATGACCATGCATTCAATTTTCCACTATTGCGCAATGTTATGACATTTATACAAGCAAATATATATATATATATATATATATATATATATATATATATATATATATTCCTTCCTGCATATTAATACAATATCAACATATCATAAACTCCCTCACTCATACGTCTACAACCATTCCTTTTGTCCGTATACTTTAGTACACAGCAGCAAAAGACCAGCAGCATTCCGGCTGCGTCTATCAGTGACGTCTCAGTAAGAAGTTTCCCAAATCATTTTTCAACCAAATTTAATGTTTTCAACACAAAAATCTTTCTGCAACATTCAAATATCCTATTATCTGACACACAATGTTCCATTAAATTCCAATAGTGTATCATTTACATCAATTTACACTCTACATACACCAAATTTACATTTACATTCAAAATACGTTCCATACAACAAACAAAATACACCCACGTACCGCACAAAATTAAAAAAAACACCGAACGCGTTTCGATAGCTACGCTATCATCATCAGCGGTCGAATAGTCGCTGATGATGGTAGCGTAGCTATCGAAACGCGTTCGGTGTTTTTTAATTTTGTGTGATACGTAGGTGTATCTTGTTTGTTACAGATCCTGCCACAGTTACAGTGTTCCAGGTTTTTCATACGTTCCATACGTTACCAAAATATTGCATAACGACTTTACGCAAACAACTCAATTGATATAAACTAAGAATATTGAACGATAATTATATCAGAACGTCACAGGATGTAAATATGCCGTGATTAAATTTAGCAAAGTAAACGGTCTAGGTATTTATACATTTGTACTAAACAATTTAAATCCCTGCGTAATTTCTTCATTAAGAAAATATGTTCTCTACTAGAAATCTTAACATACATATTATTTCTTTTTGTTTAAATACATATTTATTTACCACACGAACAAGACACCGTCGTAAGCAAATTATTTTCGTGCTACACTTGATACTTAATACTGATTTATAAGCGAGATCATATGCTATTTAAGTCGATAAAAGTTCTAACAAAGTTTCGTAAATTGTAGCACTTGTGATGTAATCCCATTGTGTCTTATCTGAAGGTTACGCTATCTTTTCCGTACTATCTAGATTTTCATTAATTCCTTCTAAACAATGAAACCTCAGAAAACGGGACAAGATACGGATAACACTCAACCTTGCAAAAATTCGTCATCTAAGGAAACACTTCGGAAACCTAGGGTAAAACTCAAAAACAGAAACTAGGAGTAATTCTCAAACTACAAATTTATTATAAGTGCAAGACGAGTCAATGATATCAACGAAACGAGAATTATCAAGTGAATATGTAGCATTACTGTTAAACATCATTCTACAGATGTTTCAAATTCTGTACAAGAACTAAATAAACGTCATTTTTTCTAACGATTATGCTTCTAAATTAAATAGCAACTAATAATCCAAAACAGTTCTGTGATTTAAAAACAGCTAAGGCTATGCGTCACCTTTTTGTATATACATTAGATCCAATGACTCACAAAGGAAAACTGCATTAATATTTACAGCTAAAATTTTCAGGAATGGAGTGTGAAAAACTGAACTCGAAACATCCGGAGCGTTATTCGTCCTTTAAATGCTAGTGATTATGAAAATGTATTGTCGCCACTATTTAAATAGGTTTTTTTCAATTCAGACCTTCTCAAGCCAACGAAAATTAACAAATACTTCAGATAGGACCCAGAATGTATGTAAAAATGATCAAAATGCGACCAAGTGTTTGCATTCTGACCAATTAAACAACAAAATTAGTATCCTTCATGTTAATATTCAACGTCTGTCAAATAAAACATAGCACTGGTTAGATGAACATGTTTGAAATCAATTCAAATAGTAAATTATAATACAGTAGCTTTCTATAGTAGGGACACTTACAAACACGGAGGTGTCTCAATATTCGGGAGAAAACATTAACCTTAAGCCGTAGGATTTAAATCACTTTCAAGATGGATCTCGTGATATTGAGTCATGTGGAATTGAGGTTGTTAACACTACAGTAGTTTCAATTTACAGATCAGGTTTGGGTAATTTTGCAAATCTCCTTGTTAAACTAGAAATGATTTTGAATCGCTTTCGTCCTACAATAAATCACTAGTACTAGTTGGTGACTTTAATTTTAATATTAAAAGTACAGTTACGAGTTCAAATTTAAAGAAATTCTTAAATCTAATTATTTTCCGTTGGGTTATAACCATCTGATTTTACCAGAACAACACCTAAGTACGCAACTTGTATTGATAATACGATGGTTAATCTTGATAATAATATAATAGAAAGTAGTACTATGGATCCGTGTTTAGGTGATCATCTTGGGTAATTCCTTTACTTTAAAAGTAACAACACTAGTAATGTGACAAGTAAAACATGTGTCATTACTATAGTGCGAGTCACACCGAAAATGCAGTGTGGCTAGGTATAGGCAATGTATTTGTAATGGGAGGCCGGCACACTGTGTTGCCGGTTGTCCGATGGCTGTGACAGGGCCGGATCTGAAGTTATTATACAGTGCCGCCAAAAAGTTGGAAAAATCGGAAAATTTTAGTTGAAAAAATCACTCAAAATTCTAAAATATGAATTTTCAAGACGATCAAAATACCGTTAAACAATTGTATTAATTGGAAAGGTACTTACAATGCATTTACGTCATTTCAAACCAAGCTTATGCGGGAAGATATCTTAATGAGTTTTTAATGTAACTGAAAAGTAAACAAACAACCCTAAATATAATACTGATTTTCAGTCTTGTTTGTGACTTATTACCGGTAAGATGGAATTTAAGAAATTCAGAGAAATGCTCATGCGTGAAACTATAATTTTCAATATCATTTGTCATTTAGTGAATGATGAAAAATTGAGTTTGACTGCAGCGGTGAGTCGTGCTTCCAAACTGAGTGGGGTCAGTGAAAAAACAGTTTTTACCATCAAGAGGAAGAGCAAAATAATGGTGAATTAAAATCTCCTGCAGCAAGAAAAAAGCGGGTAAGTCAGTCAAATTCTCGCGAATATGCATAGAACGAGGGTTTTAAGAAGAATTGTGCACAATAACTTTTTTTTTTAAACATTCCTCCAACTTTGAAAGCTGTATATAATGTTATTCGAGGGAATGAGAATTCGCCATCATTCTCTTTAAGTACCCTAGGCAGATTGATTAAAGATATTGGTTTTGAATATATGAAGCGTGGTCGTAAACGCATAACGTTAGAGCGAAACGACATCATTAATTGGAGGCACCGATATTTAAGAGCCATCAAAAACTATCGCCAAGAAAATTGCAACATTATCTACTTAGATGAGACTTGGGTCAACGTGGGTCAAACGGTGAACTATGCATGGTGTAATAATACCATAACAAATCGTAGAGATGCTTTTATAAAGTGCTTAACCACAGGCCTCAAAGCACCTACACGAAGAGGTTCACGTTTCGTTATTCTTCATGCAGGATATGAAGGTGGATGTTTATTTGGCGCCGTACGTGTTTTCTAGGCACAGAAAAACGATGGCGATTATCACGACGAAATGAACGCCGACTATTTTGAACAATGGTTTGAAGAGTCGCTGATTCCTGCCTTACCCAAAAACGGACGGAAGAACGTTGTTGTTATGGATAATGCTTCGTATCATTCGCGTAAATTTAGTTTTCCAACTACTTCATGGAATAAACCCCAAATTAAAGATTGGCTGCTCGAAAGAAACATTTTATTTGACGATTCCTATTTAAAATCTGAGCTGCTTGAAGGTGTCAACGCATATAGAGACCAATACGACAAGTATAAAATTGAAGAAATAGTTGCAAAATACGACGTAACTGTTTTGCGTTTACCACCATACCATTGTGAGCTTAACCCGATCGAGATGGTGTGGAATCAGATTAAGCACTATATTGCAACAAAGAACTCCGATTTCAAGACAGAGCACGTCCGTTTATTGATAAATGAAGCATATGGACATGTCACTGCACAAAATTGGAGTAATTGCGTTGCACATGTCAGAGAAAAAACGGAAAAAGAAATGTGGGCTGCTAATAACCTTCAAGACAACGTGGATGAATTCATAATAAGTGTAAATTTTAGCGACAGTTCTGAGAATGAGATTTCAGACCTCGATGATGACTGTGTCGACGACGTGCAGGTGTAAATAGTGTAAGAAGTGTAAATATTTTATTTGTTTATAAATGTACAATTAATTCTCTGTTTATTTTTTCTTATATTAACTTTGCCTGAAATAATTCTTTTGTAATTTTGAAATTTATTGTTTATTATTATTAATTATTGAAAACATTTAAACAAAGGCGAAGGTATAAACATCATCAAACTTCCAACAAGTTTTTAGCGAATCTGTGAGAGCGGCGAAATTTGCCTGAGACCGGACTTGAGGTTTAACCGATCCCAGCATAACGACAACTGGCAACGGTGTGCTCCATAAGACTCCACACTGCATTCTCAGTGTGACTTTCACTATAGAAAGCTTACTCTTTTCGGATATAATAGACTTACGCAGTATCTGTCGGAAGTTGATTGGTTTAAAGTCTGTACAGTATCAAAAAATGCAACTCCTGGTTTAACAAGGAATTAGCTGATTTGCTGGCAAAAAGTAAGTGTGTATAATTGTAATAAGAATAAGCAACTATTAACACTGTCCGTCGCTTTGCGTAGATATTATAGCCAGAAACTTAAAATTACCAAAAAATCGTTTTATAGTAACCTCATTCAAAAATCAAGTAATAAGCCAGTTGGATGTTAGTATACAATGAACCAAATAAATCTCTAGACAATTTTACGAATGTTGTGCAAAGAATTTGTCTAGACAATTTCAATAATTATTTTATTTCATTTTTGAAACAATCTACCCGCACACTACACCCCTGCAAATTTGACGCTATAGACTTACATAAATCGTTTTCGTCTCCGGATGTCGCTTTCGAAATAGATTTAGTTACTGAAATGGATATTGTTAATACCATAAATTATCTGAGCAATTCTCAATGTTTGGATTATAGTATGAATAGTAAAATATTAAGGGATAATCTAAATTTATTGGCTTTCTCTTTAAGTATTGATAAACAGATGTTTTCGAGAAGGTGTCTTGCCCGATGATTTAAAAATTAGTAAGGTTTTACCTTTATACAAAAAAACAATAAGGATAACGTTGAAAACTACCGCCCTATTTCTAACATACCAGTAATATCAAATTATTGAAACTGTTATCAAGTTTAATGCAGTGCTTTGAAGTAAATAATTTTCTAATGCAAAAGCAAATCGGAATTCTTCTAAGTAAACTACATTATTATGGTAATAGAGGTAATTGATAAGAACTACTGCGATCTTACGTTGAGAATATAAAACAACTTGTTTTCTATATAACTTTTGGAAACAAAAAACATTTCGAATGGGGTACCTCAAGGTTCCATTTTGGGTCCTTTCCTTTTTATTATTTATGTAAACGATTTAAATGTGTTTCTTAGTCCTAGTAAATGTAATCAATTCGCTGACGATATAACATTCATTAACATAAATTATAATCTCAATAATTTGGAGAAGGATTGTGAAATCGACCTTGGTAAAGTCGAATGCTGGTTTACAGCACACCGATTTAAGCTAAACCAAGAAAAAACCCAATCACTACATCCTTAAAGGTCTCAGTCAAAGCAATGAGCAGCAAAGTTTAGTGAAAATATTAGGTATTTATATCGACTGCCGTCTTCCAGGTCTAGCCATATGGCAAAATCTATAAGAAACTCTCTAGCATACTGATTCTAATCAGAAGATTGAAGAATATTGTTGAAGGTTCAGTACTCAAAACTGTATGTTATTCTCTTTTCCACTCTCATATTGTTTACGGAGTTGTTTTGTGGGTTTCACCTGAAGCTAACCGAATTTTCAGATTACAGAACACTGTTTCAAAGTCTTAGGTATTATGCCACTACCATCATTATTTATTTATTACACATTATTAGAGATTCATGCCAAGAAAGATGCCATGTTAGCACATTCCGATATACACACTTATGAAACCTATATATTATTCCTAGATTTAATTTATCTAAAGCTCAAAAAACTTCTTTACAGTTAAAGTATCACAATATTTTGGCAAATTCAGTCAAATCACTATCCTATGAATCTTTTAAAAGCCAAATTAAGACATACCTTACTCATAAGTGTTACTATACAGTGGCTTATTTTCAAGGAAATGTATTCTTTAATTAGTTGACTTTTAAATGTCGTTTACACTATTAATTACATGTTGTATCTTAATACTAATTGTAACGTGACATATTTATTTTTTCTTGTATGCTTATGCAATACTTTTGTATTTAAGTATTTGACATTCCACAAAAAATTTGAATACTATAATGTGGCTAAATAAATATTATTATTACTATTAGAGCAACAAGAAGTAATTTGACCCATTTGGTTTGAAACACCATAAGCTTAGGAAGTAGGGTATAGGGTCTAAAAACCGATTAATAATTTAAAAAAATTTTTAAATTATTACAGTCGATATTTCAAAATAATTTATTTCTTTCCCAGGGCTAAATCTAACATTTACTGAGATCAGATACATAACATTTTATAAAAGTCTTAAACAATTTTAATCAAAGAATGTGTTTGATAAGATGTAACATGGAACATAGGCGGATTATGTGAACCAAATAAGAATAAAATGTAAGAATGAATCCTAACAGGATATGCTAAAATAATTTAAGTTAGATTTATTAAAATAATTATAAATAGAAAACTTACAATTAATGTAAATTGGACAAAATGGAAAACCACGCGAAAACGTTGTTTCGAGATTTGAATGTGACAAATGTGTTGAGATAAGGGAAATTATCAATTAGAAAAGGATAGAAGTACCAACTTAAACCAAAGTTACGCCGCGAGAAATTTAAACGTATCCCTTAGACTAATGAGTGGAAATTTAAAATTTATGTATTAATATCTATGCTTAGTAAATAATTATATATTGTACTCAGATTGCTAATATCAACTGTATTGTTCGTTGAATGTTTATTATTATTTATATGACACATTTCCAGGAGCAGACGTTTCGTGAGGTTTCTTTCTTTGCCAAAATTTTGAGATTGCCAAAGTCGAACAAGGTGCGTTCTATCTTTAAGAGGGGAGAACAGGGATCTAACGGTAACAAGTGATTTAACAGTAATGACTATCGGAAACGATTTTAAAATTCGTTTTATTTGTGTGGTGACATTTTCTAAATATCTAAGACCAGTGTACATTTTATTTTCTATATTCTGAGCGAGTTGTGATGAGTTAGTAGTTGTTGTAGGTGGTGTATTGTTATGAAGTCGCATAGCACAATCTCCCTGTGAGAAAAGAATTTTGTTGACCAGGGTTTTGGGATAACAGTATCGACAACTTCCTCAGATTACTCATGATGAAAGTGGCATCAGATATACAGGAAAGTAACGACCAGAGTGTGTACTTTTTTGGTACTAATCGAATCTAATAATTTTCAACCTATTCCTAACAAGTAGGATATCCGGAAATTGAGCAGAATGCTACGGTATGGACATCAGACAAACTTCTCAATTTTGAAAAAGGTAGGATTTCTGTTTCTGAAAATGTGCCATATAAATAATAATAAACATTCAATAAACAATAGAATTGACATTTGCAATCTGAGTACAATGTACAGTGCTAGTCAAAAGTCCCCTCCCCCCTTATATTTTTTGAACGGTTTTACTTATAATAATGAAATTTGGAGGGTGAATATAAACGGATATAAGCTTCTCAACTAGTCATGAAAAGTGACGTAATAGTCATATATGACGTCACAGGGCCACAGTGACCAATAATTTTAAATAGTACCTTATGGCAAGTGACATCTCGTTTGAAAGGTATTAAAATTACCTATTCAGTAATACTAATTTTGTTAGGGTTTAGGTTGATTTCGATAGAAAAATTAAATAAATACTAAAATTATAGTTTGGCATTTAATTAATCAAGATTGCAAAGTCTGCCTCTGGTTAATTGTCAAAAAAGTTGACGTTTTTTAATTCTCTCGTTGTTTTTACTTTGATAAGTTTTTATACCTTGACTATTCAGTTTAATTATTCTTTAACGCGACGTTTAAGTGTGTAGATAGACAAAATGGTACGTACGGTAGCCGACAAAGTAGCAGCTATCTTAATAATTGGTGAATGTAGAAACAATTTCCATGCAGCGGAACGTCTTTTTAATGCGAGGTACCCTGATCGCCCTATATCGAGGACTTATTTGAGGGAACTTCTTCAGAAGTTTGAAGCAACCGGTAGTGTTCAAGATATCAAACGATCCGGTCGACCAACAATTAGTGACGACAAAAAAATCGACATAATTGCAGAAATGGTAGTACATCCTACTTCTTCTACAACCCAAGTTGCGTCTATCTGTGAAGTCAGTCAAAGGACAGTACATAGGGTGTTGGCTAAAAACAAATTTCATCCATACAAATTAAAAATGGTGCACCAACTTTCAGATGATGACCCCGACCGAAGATTTAGAATTCTGTGAAAATATGTCCAATCAAATTATCCAACACCCAGACTACATAAAATCAATTTTTTTTAGTGACACAAATCCTCAAATCTTTCGTGAAAAACATACTCAATTTCCGGAAAAAGTAAATGTTTGGGCAGGTATTTTTGGAAACCACATAGTTGGGCCTGTTTTTCTCAATGCTAACTTAACCGGTGAAGTGTATCTGGAGATGTTACAAAACGCAATTGAACCGTTAATTCTTGAAATTTTGGAAGATAATCTAGATGAATTCGGCAACTTGGACATAACGTTCCAACAAGATGGTGCTCCTGCACACTATTATGGTGCAGTAAGACGTTATTTGGATGAAGAATATCGTGGCAAATGGATTGGACGACGAGGTCCGATGGAATGGCCAGCTCGGTAACCAGACCTGACACCATTAGATTTTTTTCTGTGGGGGTAGTTAAAATTTAAGGACTATGCTACAGCACCTGGCAGTACGCACATTTTGAAACAAAGAATTGTTGAAGAATGTAGAGAAATTTCCGCAGACACATTTGAACTAGTACGACAAGAGTTTAGCAATAGGATGCATTACTGTCAGGAATTAAGTGGAGCACATTTCCAACATTTACTATAAGAATTGGTCCTTGAATCTTGATTAATTAAATGTCAAACTATAATTTTAGTATTTATTTAATTTTTCTATCAAAATCAACCTAAACCCTAACAAAATTAGTATTACTGAATAGGTAACTTTAATACCTTTCAAACGAGATGTCACTTGCGATAAGGTACTATTTAAAATGATTGGTCACTGTGGCCCTGTGACGTCATATATGACTATTACGTCACTTGTCATGACTAGTTGAGAAGCTTATATCCGTTTATATTCACCCTCCAAATTTCATTAGTATAATTAAAACCGTTCAAAACATACAAGGGGGGAGGGGACTTTTGACTAGCACTGTATAATTATAATTGTCCAATTTACATTAAATGTAAGTTTTCTATTTATAATTATTTTAGTAAATCTAACTTAAATTACTTTAGCATATCCTGCTAGAACTCATTAATAGATTTTATTCATATTTGGTTCACATAATCCGCATGTGTTCCATGTTACATTTTATCAAATACACACTTTTCATTAAAATTGTAAGTTCAAGACTTTTATAAAATTTTATGTATCTGACCCTAGAAAATTTTAGTTTTAGTCCTGATGAAATAAATTATTTCGAAATACGTATCGACTATAATAATGAAACTTTTAATTTTTTTAAGTTATTAGTCCGTTTTAGATCCTATGCCCAAAGTTCTTCCTAATCTTATTGTGTTATTATTATTATTACAATACATTTTCAAGGCTATTTAATGTTTAATCTTTAATAAAATTAGATTTTGCAGTTGGTTTTTAAATACGTTCACCTAACTATAATTACAGGCTTATATTTGCATTTTCATATTTGATATATTTATTTGACAACTTTTTTAATTTTTTTAAACTATTATCATTTACAGGTACGGTCTAGGACAATTCGCCGTCGCCGTTTCGCCATCGCCGATTCGCCATCGGCGATTCGACGTCGAGACAGTTGACCGTTGCTCAAATTCGCCGTGTGTCCAATTCGCCGTACAAATCGTGCTTTTTGATGTGCTATTATATTTCTCGTGTGATAATGAAGGTTTTTACTTTAAATAGACTTTCTATGAGTTGATAATGAGTGTCTACTTAAAATTGAAGGGTTTAGCACATAGGTACAATATGTCGGTCAATTTATAGTTAATACGTACAGATTATTCCATTTCACCTATTTAAATCGTTTTACATCTGTAGTATTTTTTTACGTAATGCATTTTTTTCTGTGTTGTTGGCGTAAAAAAATAATTGTAATATTCGTCTAAAACATGTCCCGACGGCGAATCGTCCCTACGGAGAATTTGACCAACGGCTAACTGTCCCTACGGCGAATTGGCGAAGGGGAATCGGCGAAAGCGAACCGGTGTCGGCGAATAGTCCCAAATCCATCATTTACTGTGTGTTACTATAATCGCTATCGCAATGTTTAAATTTGTATAAGAAATAAATAAAAATATACGATTACAAAACCCAAAAGGTATGTATTTTAACTATGAGTAATAATTGTGAAAGCTTTCAATTAACTGCGAAGTGTGGTGAATGTAAACTAAATTTTTTATCTACCACTTATGATTTATCAAAGGTTAACACACAATTTAAGTAAGTTTTAACACTGTTCCTTAAAGTATGTTCCTTATTGCTCATGCAGCGAAAGTACAAAACCATAATATGGTTTAACTTTATCTTACAATTAACATATCATTAAAAAAGTATTAATTACGTATTCCATATACATTAAAATTAATTCAGAAATGTTTCATACAATTCAATTGCCTGTTAAAACTTTGCTGACACCCTTAAATTTAGAATAAGATGAACTTAAGTTTTTTTCCACAAACCGGTTTTTTTGCATAAATTTTCCCTGCATCCCAGGGTTGACGAGAGCCAAATTTCTAATCATTGAGGAAGTTGTTCTAGAGGAACTGACGTCAATTAGGCATGAAAAAGGGAGTTAAGATAATGTAAGCGCAATTATTCCAAACAATAAAATTCTACGCTGTTACTCTATTGAAACTGTACTTGCGTTAATATTGCATATTACTACTGATTTTTATTTATTTATTTAATCATACTTGTAAATGGGTCACTTAAACATGTACGTAGTTAAACTTCAGATGCACCGAGTTTTTTTAATTCTCATCCTTTAGATTATAATTTACGCACCACGCTATTGCCATGTTTTTATTTCTCATTTTAACAATAATTCGCCTGAAATACATTTTCAATCCTCTATGTGTGATAATATTTATAATTACTCTCGAAATTCTTTTAAAATGGAGTATCACGTAATATTGTGTGCCAACTTTCTGTACCGAATCAAAATAATTCGATCAGATTTCTTGATATTGGTATAAACTTGAACTACTGGCTTTTTGTCTGAATACGTCTATACATATCTACAAATAATAAGTTGTACATTTACATGAAACTATTTTAGATATAGAAATGGAAAAGTCGAGTTAGATTTTAATCAAAACGAGCAATAGAACTGCACCCTTCGTGAAATCGAACTCGCTACCATAGTTACATTAGATTTGCCCGTAAAAAAGTTCAATTTAATTTACGAAAAACGTTCAAATCAAATCGCATAACTGAGTACTCCGAAAACATATTTCATTGGTTGTAAATTATACACAACAATCCTACAAATGATTATACATTAAGTTACCTCAGTATGCGTTAGTTACCAGCCATAATATAGAGTGTTAACAGAAATAACTGTTTATTGTAGGGAAGAGTTCCCTTGAAACGGAAATTTTTGGTATGTTGGTTGTAAAGTATCACTAGATATGAAAATTGATGACACGGACCTGTCAGGCAATTAATGGTACTTTTGTAAGCCCGTGTCTTCATCAAATAGTAGAAAAAAAAATTATTCAATGTAAAATATTCGATCTCTTCGATCTCTTGATATGCACAGCTATGCCTATGAAATGCATAGTCATATGAAGATAATAATTAACTATAAACACAAAGTTGGCATCTTAAAATCGCTACGAAATACAAGTTTAAAAGCAGTTGTTACAAAATAAATGTAAGTTTCCAGTTACTCCACATGACAAATTCGATACTGAAACCATTCCTCCTTGCTAACATGATATTTTTCTCCACTAGTTATGCAAGCGGCATTATCTTCACTGCATTTATTGATATCTTCTTCACATGAGGAGGCAACTTATTTTTGGTTTAATTGGTTTAAATATTCTTTAACATTTTGTGGAGATGGAGATTCATCATGGAGGCAAATTTGAGTGTTCGTATCAGTCATAGGCAGTGATTTGTTCAGAGGTTTTAAATACTTTTTTGTCTCTCTTTTTTTTTTGGTGCCTTGTCAAATTTCAAAACTGGTTTACGTTTTCGTACGGATGCTTTGTCAATTTTATTCTTTTTCTCATTCTTAGCTTCTTCAGCTATCAAACGTTTGTCTTTTTCAGGAGTATTTGTAATAACGGCGCATGTTCCCTTTTTCCGGCCACAGCGTTTACCTTTTATGCGTAATTATACTTTAGGATGAGGCGTTAATATTTCTGGAGAAATTATCCCCAGTTCTATCCGACCTTGATATGTGATATTACTACTGGTCGAAGGTATATTTAGGACACTGCTTATACATGGACTCACTGGAACCACATGGGTAGAAGTAGAAGCTTTGTCTAGAATATCAGTGAAGAGTCAAGTCTTCATTTTGTTGTAAGTTATTAGCAATTGAAGAATCATTGCTTTGGTTTGATATAGAACTTGTGTCAAGTCTATCAGTAACAGTTGACGATAGAAAATCGTCCTCAGTGAAGATGTTGGAATTAGAGGGATATATCCCGGTTTTCTGGAAGTGTTTGCAAATGATGCTAATTTTAAATGACTTACTAAAAGCCGGATTGACGAACTCTGCCACTTCATGTAATGTTACGGATTTTCCGGGATTGCACCTTAATCAATCATTCATAGCCTGCTAATACCTTGATTTGAAGGGACCATACACGGCTACACCCAGGGGCTGCATCCTGTGACTGCAATGAGGAGGCAGCGTTAAAATAACTATGTGATTTAGTGCAAAATCGACCACTTTAAAATTCACAAGAGTTGTATGATTATCCACAATAATTAAAGCTTTATTATCTGCAGTTGGTTAAACATGATTAACAAAATGTTCTAAGAATTCAACAAATATTTCTACAATCATTCAACCACATGAATTAGTCATTCTCTTGGATCCAACGGGGGAAACGTTGTCTTTAAGGTAGACCCGTGGAAAGATAAATACAGGAGGTACTGATGCACTAGTGAAGAAAAGGGCAGTTACAATATTTCCTTTTTCCGCAGAGGCAATTTGGCCTACTTGTTTTGAATCTTGTACCGCTATTAGTTTGGGTGGCTTTGTGACAGTCATGCATCCTGTTTCATTCAAATTCCATATCATATTAGGAGCGAAACTGTACTTTTTGTAAAGTTTTTCTAAACTTGAAAAAATAGTGTGGTATTTGTTGTATTGCAGCTCGAAGTTCGACTTCATCTTTCAGGTTGACGGAGCGAGAGGTCGTTATTTCAATTCATAAATCCATGATGCGAGTGAATGCCTGCTTTATTATTTTTAGCCCACTCTAGTGGTGTGATTCTTTTATTTGTCACATGAAACTAGTGAGCAAGTTGTCTGGTTTGCGTTGTTGCCAAACCATAACATCTTAAGTAAGTTTAAGGTAAGAAACAAATAGTTTTTCATGATCATTACTACTTGGCAATAACATGACTAAAGATAATTATGATTATGATTATGATTATGATTACGATTACGGTTACGGTTGCGGTTGCTCTTGTGATTGCGATTACGATTGCGTTTGCGTTTGCATTTGCGTTTGCGTTTGGGACTGCGACTGCGACTGCGGTTACGGTTACGGTTAGGGTTACGTTTACGGTTACGGTTACGGTTACGGTTACGGTTACGGTTACGGTTACGGTTACGGTTACGGTTACGGTTACGGTTACGGTTACGGTTACGGTTACGGTTACGGTTACGGTTACGGTTACGGTTACGGTTACGGTTACGGTTACGGTTAGAGTTACGGTTACGGTTACGGTTACGATTACGGTTACGGTTACGGTTACGGTTACGGTCGAGATCGCGATCGCGATCACGATAACGATCACGATCACGATCACGATCACGATCACGATCAAGATCACGATCACGATCACGATCACGATCACGATCACGATCACGATGACGATTACGATTACGACTACGATTACGATCACGATGACGATTACGACTACGACTACGACTACGACTACGACTACGATTACGATTATGATCATTATTTCCAAAACGTATTGTGTAAGGCTGATGGGTGTGCAGTTCAGAAATGATAATAGCGTTATCAACGACTTTTTCGTTAACATTCAATATACTCATTGCGTGATCGTAAAACCTACCGAAGATTGTAAATACGATTTATTGGCAGCTGTCAACGGCTTGATCGATAAGCGTTTACTGACTTTGGAGTTGCAACACTTCCTTGTGAAAATTGATAATATCACCGCCTTGGTCAACTATTTTAAGCGTTATGGTGGAAATAACTCATGTATTTATGGGTAAATAAATAACATTTTGAGGGGATTCTATTATTTTATATCCAGCAGGCACGTTTAGAAATAATTGATGAATAACGTGCGATGATTAACCATTCTTAAAACTACCACTAGTTATATTGCATTCGTATATGTTTAAATCTTTGATTTCGTAACATCCTGCTGATATTTTGATTCTATTAGTACTAAACATTAACTTATTATCTGCAATGCTCACGTTTTGTGTAGTTCAATTACGCATTCTCCATCATTTATCGAGATAAATTGGCGGATTGAATTTGGACTGTAAAACAGATTCTGTATCGGTAAATGTAAATGTGTTTGACATTAACGATACGTAATAACTAATAACTTTTAGAATGCGTTGTTGTATAAAAATTGTAATACCAACTGTCCACAATTATATATATTTGTGTTTTGAAGCTAAGTAAAGTTATGGTCCATTTCATTATTGCTAGCATTACTTCGGAAGTAGTGGATTAGTCCTAAGTGGTTGATACGTCCAACACTATCAAAATATATTATATGTTTTCCAGGTTTGGCGTACTGTCCAGTGCGTTCCTTCATTCGTTTGATCATCTAAATTACAATACCGCATTCCTCAGAATGTACTTGTTTAGTAAATCACCTCGTATATATATATATATATATATATATATATATATATATATATATATATATATATATATATTTATTTTATAAATAACGTGACAAAATGATATTTTTCTATAATTTACATTGATAAAAAACAAAATAATTAATCACAAATATTGTTCAAATTGCAGACCATTATGTCTCCTACAAGTTTCACAAAGTTTATAAATTCTTTTAATAGCATTTTCCAAAATAAAGGATTGTCTTCGTAATTCTGCAAAAGCATTTTCCGTTGCAATTTTAATTGTTGCATGTTGGCATATTGCCTTGAATAAATTTTATTCTTTAAATACCCCACAAAAAATCCAAAACCGAGGGATCCGGTGATCGTGGTGACCATCGAACAGGTCCATTTGTTCCAATCCATCTCCTGGGAAAACGTTCATTTAGCCAGTTTTGTATTATTCTAGCATTGTGGGCTGGAGCCCCATCCTGCTGGAAGAATATATCGTTCAGTTGAGCCAGTGGAATATCTTCTAAAATGTTCATTAGAGTTTAGGTTTTCTTCATAAATCTTGTAAACTATTTTTCGGTTAAAAATAAAGCAGGAGACATTAAATCCGAACCTGCCTTGACGCTCTCTAGGAAAAATCACGTGGGTGTTTTCTTGACTCCAAAACCGCGAGTTGTGTCTATTAAGAATTCCCGAACTTGTAAAATTTCCTCGTCTGACCAAATTATTTTTTTCAAAATTATTGTCCTGAGTTTTCATATTTATAAACCAATTGCAGAACTCCAATCTACGTTCAGCATCACCAGGGTGCAGATGATGAACAAGTTTATACTTGTAGGGTTTGAATTTATTTTTTTTAAATCCTTTGCACTGTTGTTTTAGACACACCGGTCTCTTCATCTATTTTCCTGCACGAGGTTTCAGGAGTGGCTTGAACAACTGCTAAAACGTTGATCTCTGATTCCTCGTTCTCTTTGTTGTAAACTCGGGGTCGAGGTTTGTCAAAACATCCATGTTGGCAAAGATTAAATTTTAATTTTTGAAATATTCTTCTGTCGGGTTTCTTCTTTCGGGATATCTATATGACAAAATAGGTATATAAAATAAATACAAATTCTAAGGTAAAGATTAACTGACCTGTTCAGATAGAGTTCTAAGGCCTGGTCTGCGTTTTCATTAGATAATATGAAGCAGGTATTCATATCATATTTCTCAAAGTTTTCAAATTTTTGGTTTCGAGCCATATTAAAAATAATTAAACAACAACAACAACAAGAACGATTACAATAAACAAAAACAACGAATAACAATAAATATCAGCGCTAAATTTGGGAAAAAACCAGGAATAATTTGAGAGAAGCAGAAACTTCAAAAATCAAATACCTAAGTAATGGAGAACGTTAATTATTTTGTTTTTGCGTTACCATGGTTACCCACGGCTATCCACTATTATCAATAAATTATAGAAAAAATCATTTTGTCACGTTATTTATAAAAATAAAATAGACTATGCTTTTTTGAAAAGCTCTTGGCAAGGGAAAAAATTTTAAAAATATATAGGTGTCCCATAAAAAAAAAGTAGGTTATGTCAATATCTCAAAAACTGTGACCTCTAAAGAAAATCAGTGCCACTGGATTCTACGTAAAAAATCTACAAATATCAGTTTTACTTTTTAATATTCTGACAATAACAGAGTTACAGGGATGACTGAAAATGCTTTCATACTGATTGACCGTTCCGCATCCATAATTAAACACAGGGCTGTCTATAGAAATCATTATACTGAGGAATTTATGTGGTAAATTTTATATTTTTTTAAGCTTAGCTTTAAAACCTTTTCTTCCTCTCCTTAACCATCCATATATTGGGTAAATAAACTTAATTGCACATTGTTAATTTTGTTATTTATAGAAAATTATTATTGTTCATTATTTAGGGTTTTGATATTTTCCTGGACAAAGATAACATGGCGCTCGAGCATGCATTTAATACATTGTTTTTATTAATAAGAGGAAAATAATTAAGCGTGAGAAACAAGCCGCATTTCAGGTGTGTTAAAACAATATGTAGAATCCATATTTTCATCTACCGATTGTGGACGAGACGGCATATAATTAGTGGTGAAAGGTTAGTAATTCAATTTGTTAAAAATTTGTATTTAGAGATTACATTTGGCGTTTATTCAATGTACAAATTACATCACCATATTATTATTATTATGTTTATTGTTATTATACTGGCAATTTAAATTTTCTTAAACCTACTTCACAAACAATTATTATTTATATTATACCATTACTTCGGAAGTAGTCAATTAGTTCAAAGGGTGGTCTGATACGTCAAATACTATCAAAATATATTACATGTTTTCCAGGTTTGACGTTCCTTCATTCGTTTGATAATCTAAATTCACAATACCGCATTCCTTAGAATGTACTTGTTTAGTAATCATCTCATATATATATATATATATATATATATATATATATATATATATATATATATATATATATATATAGTTACGTGGTGTGGTAGCTTTATTGAAAGTTTTTTTGATACGGCTTTAGGTAAAGGCTTAAACCACGTTTATAAGGTTTAATACATAAGCCTTTTCCTACAGCAGCTGCTTCCATCGCTTGATTATGCCACTTAGTGTCTTCTATTGCTTTCGTTGCTGTCTTTGCATTATTAACCGCTTTTTCGACAGCAGCTGCACCTCCTCCCAAAGAACCCAATGCTCCTAACGCTGCAAAGAGCGGAATTAAAGAAATGAATTGCGTTCACAGCTTGCTTATTATTGTAGATTTTTAATTTGCACGTAGTCTACCGCCAACACGACGACGAGCCAGGCGAATTGCGCTGTTAAACGTGATTGGAGTATTTTTTTTAGAACGCTTTTTTCTCAATTTAGCTCCCATTCCTAGCGTCCTATTTAATTTCATTATCCCTGTTATAGTTAAGGCCGCAGCTCTTTCACCAAAACTAGCGTCTGAAGAACGGAATCTCTTCCAAGCTTTTTGTTGCAAAACTTTGTCAGCCCTATGCCGATCTATTAAATCGTTTGACCTCGATTATAATATATCGTGCTCTCTACACGTTTCGTCCAATTCGTTAAAAACTTTATCAGCCCCAGGAAGGCGTTCTTGTAAACGAGCGCCTAGCCCGCAGTATTTGTAACGCGGTACATGTAACTCAACAGGTAATTAAAGTATTAATGAATCTTGCACCTTTCTTTTTATTAACACTTTGAAACTTCATATCGCATTGACCGATAGATCAGTACTGAGCTTACCAAGAATCCGTATATATATATATATATATATATATATATATATATATATATATATATATATATATATATATATATATATATTTTATTCCAAGATGATAAATTAACTATATTAAAAATTATGACACGTGTTCGGATAAAAAGCAGTTTTTGAAACATAGCGGCACACTTAAAGGAGAATGTAAATGAGGTATTATCGTCGGGCCGTCAGGAAGTGGAAAAACGAATGTTATGGTAGCTTTGTTGGAACATCCGAACGGTTTACGCTTTGAAAATGTGTACGTCTACTGTAAATAATTGTCTCAACCCAAAATATCAGTGCTTACGCAGCGTGCTGTCCCCCATCAAAGAAATTGGATATTTGGGGTACAGCGATAGTATTGACGTGATATCACCTAGTGACTCATGTAAGAATTCAATAATGATTTTGGATGATGTTGCCTGTCATAAACAAAATCAAATTCGAGATCCTTTCTGTTTTGGTAGACATCAAAATAATGACTGCTTCTGTCTTTGTCAAATGTATTCATATATCCCAAAACAGCTAATGCGAAATAATGCAAATTTAATAGTTTTTTTCAAGCAGGATTATACTAACCTGAAACATGTGTACGGTGATCACGTGAATGTTGGCATGACTTTTGATACGTTTAAGGAATTGTGTATTCATTGAGGGATAAATTTGGATTTCTTGTAATTGACAAAGAAGGTGATGTTAAATCAGGCCGTTTCCGACGAGGATTTGATTGTTACATTTCACTATAAATATGACAAACTTATTCATGTATCACACATTTACAATGTAGGCACGTTTAATAAAGGACTTTCTGCGTGTACGTGAGTCTGGGAGACGAAACTATGCTAGTTTAAAAGAAGATACAGCACTTGCAGAACGTGCGTTTGAAATTCTATTTATAGCTATTATGCAACCATTAAAAGAAATTACTACTGCTACGAAGAATAGCATTCCTTCTACAAAATTGGAACCCTCTAAAGCTAGAGTCTGAGTCTATTAAAATTGATAGCAAATCCTCACCAATATGGACTCAACACTTCAACACGTAAAGCGTCGCGTGCTCCAAACATTCCATCTTTTTTGGAGGGAAGTGTAATTGGTGGTACAACAAGAGCCGACGAACCTATTGTACCCACTTTAGATCAATTGAGGGCTGAATTATCGGCGGCGGTTTCGAATCAGGCTTTTGAAGAATATCTTGATCAATATCAAGGATTAGAAAAACATTATGCCGAAGGTATATTTAAGGATGCCGAGAGTGAATATGACTTTACGTATGGTGTACACTTTATTTCCGAACAAGAGAAATTCTATATTGGTAATACGGAACTAGATTTTGTAGGACAGGATCGTCGTATCACATTACCTAATAACACATCGCTAGAGTGTTAAGGTACTCCGCGGTTATAAGAATTATTGTTTAAAAAAATACCGATTGGCTACAAAAACGACGATCTAGACCAGTACAGAGATATTTTAAAAAGTACAAATTCTGCACAAAGTAACTATAATTCAGAACAACAAATCCGAGGAACAAATAGTAAAAAATACGTGTGGTCATTAAACCCTTACTTCAATCCAAAAAACGTCCAACACCTCCATCAACAAGATCCAGAACAACTTCAGTATCTAAACGAGGACATGGAATGCAACTGCTGCGATTGAATAGCAAAAAATTGATTTTATACCCTGGAATGACCCTAATAAATTAGTTGATTGCTTAAAGGAATTACTAGGATCCACGGCAGCTGGGAACAATGGTAACCACAATGAAATCATATATAATTGACGAACTACGTAAAGCTAACGTTATAAAATAAGATCCATTCATTTAATTTCCATTGATACAACGATCACCAATACAGATACTACTATATACAGTGATGTCATTAGATAAATTGGGTAGACATCTCCACCAGAAAATAACAATAGAAAAATTTAATAAATTTATAATTACGTATGTGAAACCAGTGTTACTATTAAAAATTTTATTTTTTTGCTTGTCAAAAGGATTACCACTCAATTCTATTAAATTTTCTTAAGATGTATTAATTGACAAGATTCAATTCATTTAAAATGACAAATTCTGTACAAATTGTTAATTAAAGACTTTAAATGTTTCCATTTATACTTTCTAAGTTTCCTGGTCTTTAATCCAATTGATAAATGTAAAATATTTAAGTTATAACCCAAAAAAATTTTCAGTAATCTAAAGTTTAAGATATTCAACTGATTTGTAATATCTTATATTAAATAAAGGTACCAACATCTTAATAAAATTTTCAAATTTTGGTATTAGAAAAAAAATTAACGTATAATAAATTTATTAAAAACTAAATTTCAAATGTTTGTAGATTTTAATTATAATGAAATTAAATTAATTTATAGATTATTAAATGTATATTTAAAATATACTTAAATAATATGACTTTAGTCTAATTAAAATGTAAAATACGAAACTAAAATAATTAACAACTATTGATGAATTAGGATTTAATGAAAGTTTTAAATTTATTAATTTTAAAATACTTATATTTTATATGGTATTTAAATTGTAAATGTGTTTTCATAATCATTTTTATTCTTACAATCTAAAATTTGCATTATTAGAACTAATATCATTCTATATTAATTAATTATGGTAATTAAAAAATTTTATATAGATGTATTAATACAATTTTCAATTTTAAAATAAGATATAATAGTAACTGTATTTATGTAATTTAATTATAATAAATGATTTATAACATAAATATCAAATTTGAAGATTTTAAATTATATAAGATTGAAATTTCTACATTTTAAAGTGATCTGAAAAACTGTATTGTATTTTAAATATTTTATTTCATGCATTAAATTTACATTTTGAATATGTTTTATTTCTATATAAAATCATTATATAGAATATTTTTACCATTGTACATATGCATTGCTATGTTTTAAAATTATATTAATCATTGAATTATGAATTTGCTTATGTCTTATGTGACATTAATAATTAAAAAACATATGATCTTCTATCTTTAACATCTAAGATTATGTCACATAGATTATAATAAGAAATTTAATTAAATTATAATCCGATTCTGAAATTTAATTAAAACGTTATAAAATATGACTTTTAATAGAATTTCTAAATATGATATTTAATTATGAATAAATTGACAATATTGATTATACAATTAAATAATTTATAAACTAACTTATAAATTATACAAATTTAATATATATTTTTAAACTAATGTTATTTTATGTAATTTAATTTTTCACAATTATTTATAGAAACATATATTATGAACTATTTCTTATATTTTTGAAAGCTCTTGGCAGGGAAAATATTTAAAAAAAATATAGTGTCCCATAAAAAAGTAGGTTATGTCAATATCTCAAAAACTCTGACCTCTAAAGAAAAACTGAGTACGCCAATAGATTCTAAGTAAAAAATCTAAAACATTAGTTTTACTTTTTAATATGTCTGACAATAACAGAGTTACAGGATGACTGAAAATCAATTTTCCAATATCACCCTGCAGCACAGAAACTAAGATGGCTATGGCAAATTTGATTACTGAATCTTTGGTTTCATTAAAAGTAGCAGTGTCTGAAACAGCCAAGTTAACCTAAAAATAAGCGAGATACCCCGTAAAACATGAAAATGGGACAACCGGTACATATTGTGTAAATGAGAGCGAAAACTGTTCATTTTTTTAAATACAAGCCCACCTTCTTCAACTGACTTTTTATTAGATCCTTTTAAATCATTCTTTATTAAATATTTTTTACACGATATGATTTTGCACCTACGCCGTAAAAACTTTGAATAGGAACACCCGAGTACTCATCTTTCATTTTATCTACAACCGATATATTGCGTGGAATGTTGTGTACATTGTCTAGCAGAAATTTAGATGTATCAAATTTATCTAAGTGTACCTTCATGTCATAAAATTTTTCTGTAAATATTTCTGATATTAAAAAGTGATATGAACGATACATTGCTACCATAAATAGGTTTTAAAAAATCATAAAGGAATTCATACATTAAAGTTTTGGACATATCTAAAATTGACAAATCAACATACTCAGGCTTATCGTATCTTACGGATACTTTGGACATCTCTAAAATTACCAAATTTTTGAAAATATTGCAAGATTTTTAAAATTTGGTTTCGATATGTAACCCTCAACTCCTAATCTTTTACATAGTCTTTTAAAATGACTAACGAGATTTGTATCTACTCTATTCTAGACGTTTTCCACAGTTTATCCTACACGCTATTATTCATATTCTTTGCAGCATCTCTACCCGATTCTGTTGTTTCGTGATTACGAAGAGCCGTGTTTAAATCTATATAACTTTTTAACAAAGGAGACTGTTTGAATTTAATTCCTCTATGTATTTGACGTAAAATTAGTCCGTTTGTTAGACATTGTTTCAGCACCCTGTAGTGAATTATTTAATTTTTCCTTATTATTCAAATTTGGAATAAGTTTTATACCCTTTAAAGTCGAATTTGGAGGTATTATAGATACAGGACAAAAAGGCATATCGTTATGTTTATAATGGAATTCTTTGAGGTATTCTACATTAACTTCTAAAACGTACCCCACCTTAGACTCATTTGAAATTTCTAATACGTTAAATTTTTAATTTCTTGGTTTGTGAGCCAAAAAAAGTCGCTTTGAGGTAGATATTGACTCATGGAATGACCATAAAGGTTAGTAATATCCAAGTACACTATATGCGAGGAGTGTTCAGAGGGGTTATAATTTGGTTATTGTTGGCAACCGCTTTCCGCTTAGTACACGTACTTACACCGCCTAGAATACCTATCTTAAAGAAGTGAAACATGTCTATATCTGTTAGTAATTCTAATTCAGTGCTGATACTTTTCAATATAGCATCCCAACTAAGTCCGGGAGCTGCAAGATACTGTGCAGGGTCCAATTTATAATTAAGTTGACATACTGTTCTGTAATTTTCGAAAATGTCAGATAAAAGAAAAACGTCAGATTTTAAATAAATCTCAGTGTAGTCTCTTAATGTTGCACAATTGAATTCACTCCATACATCTTTAGCCCTATCATATTCAGCATCAGTAATATGTTCGTGTAGTTTATCAAAAA
This sequence comes from Vesta saturnalis, assembly GCA_036346205.1. Classification (NCBI taxonomy): domain Eukaryota; kingdom Metazoa; phylum Arthropoda; class Insecta; order Coleoptera; family Lampyridae; genus Vesta; species Vesta saturnalis. The sequence continues at coordinate 207,175 of JARFJB010002326.1, forward strand.
ATTCACTTGTTGTAGGTAATTTGGGACATTCAAGTTTATCAATTAAATATACAAATTAGTATGGAAATACACCTTTTTGTCCAAATTCGCGACCGCTTCTAAAGAATTTATTTATTTCAACATATTGAAAAGGACCGAAAGATTTTGAGAGTGAATCCAAAGAAGCTGTCAAAAACGATAACTATCCACAAAACGCATTTTCAGACGATTTTTCGATACATTGCCAAATACAACTTCATCGACACAGATATGCTTAGTAAAAGTAATATATTTTTCTTTATTAGTATCTAATACATCAATATTTTCTTTATTCATAGCTAAAATTTATGAAAAAATGTGGATCGTATTGTAAATTATGGAAAAAATAGGTCCAAAATCAGGGTTTTGATATAGTAAATTACAAACAGAGTGAGCTTCTCCGCGATACGGTCCTGTTATATGAAAATGATCGAGTACTCTTACATCTACATCACTAAAGCATTTTTCACTTATGTGACAATGTTTAGCATTTATACATGTATACATCTATAAGTATTCATAGAATACGTAAAAATAGGTTCAACACTTCTATTGGACATTCAAAATTCATGAAACTACAGAAAGAAGCTTTATTTTTTATAATAATTATTAAATTTAAGATAGTTGTTGCATGATTCTTTAACTTTGTCATAATAGAATCAGTTGTAGGTAAATACGTACAGAATGTCGCCAAAGTTTTGTGCACTTGAAAATTTTGTAAACATCCGTCACATAAGAAAAGTGTAGATTTATGTTTGGAAACTAATCTAAATGAATTATGAATCCAGCAGTAGCCATCTAAGCTACTTAAATACAAAAGATTGACGTGTACGGCCTTTTTTGTTTCATGTAATGCTAAGACCCTGTAATTTCAAAAATTATTTTACCATCCTTTAATGGTTCCTACAATCCGTATACGTTAATGGATAAAGATTCATTTCTTAATTTTAAAATTGCATCTAATTTAACTGGGAATGTGGGTATGAGTCGGTGTTCCAAGGATCACCTGTTGGAGTGTAGATCGCTGAAACCCATGCCCATCCAAACAACCCTGATCGTAATTTATCACGTTAGTGACAGCATTTTTACTAATAAATTTAGGAAGCTGTATGAAAGATGAAGCTCGTGGTGGATTATGTTTGTTTATATTAATATACAACCAGTTTCGTAGAGCCCATTCTATGAAACAAAAAGTATGTAAAAATTATTAACAGACATTTATGTATAGATTTAGCCGAATCCATCTTTTGAAACTCTGAAGCTTTTTCATCGAACGTTGTAATTATTCCATTAAACCAGTCAGCCAAATTGGAACTGACAGTTAAAACACTATTTGGGGTATTGAACGATTTTACAGCTTCTATTTCTTTAGACTCCAAAATAACGTGTCCAAACAATTCGCAATTAACTTTAATACTTAAGTCCTTGAGGCTAATAAATTGCAATTTACTATAACTCAAAATTCTATATTGAAGGGCGCACTTATCACATTAACACTAACATTAACATTTTCAGTCCCAGCACCGCTCAGAGCTAAATCTTCATGTCTAGCATTACGTAAATGTCCAGAAAATTCTTCTAATCGGATATATTGAGAACAATTATTGTAATAGAGTAAATTCTACAAAAAAAAAGAAGTAAAGTAAACGAAAAAATTACAAATCATACCTTCCCCAGCTGAGGTCTTTAATTTCTTTGAAGTTGTTGCATTACAGACATTTCGAATATGTCTCATAAAACATCCTTTTTCTGTAAATGGTTTAGCACATCTTAATGTTTATAACTGTCAATACAACACGATAACACTGGATTGAAACTATTTATAGCTGTTGTTGTGTAGAAGGGGGGAGAAGTGGAATATCTAACAATATTTTACATCTAGTTTCAATAAGTTCGTTTATCTGACCTTCGTACCTATCTTAACAATTATCACTTTTAAAAATCGCAGTAATTTTTCCTCGACTTCCAATAACTCACCAGACAACTTTTCTCTGTACTTTCGATTTCTTCTACCTCGTTTAAAAGAAATGAATTCTCATCGTCTACTGCAACATCTTCATCGACACCCAAAAATGATAAATCGAAATCAAAATCACATCTTCACAATCACTCACATTAGCTATTAAAACGTTTTTATTACTAGACCCACTTTATCGCGTACGGGAACTAATATTATATATTGTAAAATATTTATACGATTATTGGGATTCGACACCTTTCATTAAGTAAGAAGTCCACGTACCCTATTCGAAGTATAAAATATAGAAAACGTATCAGAATTCAATAGAAATTTTCAATCCCTTTTAACTAAAAGTATATATTTTTAAATATTTAAAAAAATGACACACTATGATAAGTGAAAAATAATTATTTGTTATTATACTAATTGAAATTTTTTTTTATAGAAACCGAAGTATGTCAAATACCCTTAAGTGGGACATGGATTGAGCGCAAAGCTGGGGTCACCCGATGTATGATTATAATGAAACGATTATAGTGTCACCCACCGGCGCTATAAACATTAATTCCCAGCTAATGCTGGATATCAAAGAAGGCGACTAGTGGGTGGGAATTTACTTATAAATATTTTTTAAATAAAATACTTTTTTTAATTATTTTCTTTATTTTTAATGAAAAAATCCTATTACCTTTATTAAAAAATTGTGTTATAATCTTGTAAAGCTGAAAAGAACAGTTGATCTACAGTGAACGAGAAATGAAAGATCTTGAATAAAACATTTATGAAGCGATAGTTAATGTATTGGCCTTACTATGGTATGAAATAAATAATAACGTATTCATGGTAATATATTAGGAGATATTGTTGAACACTTCTAAAGCTCATGAAGCCGTTAGCAATTATTATACTTGTTCATAATAATTTTATTTTTAAGAATAATGTAAAAACTAAAGCAACTGTACCAAATGAATTATTATTGAAATCTTTGACAATGTGTCCGTGAAATATTATTGAACACCTGCAATGTCTGAAATTGTTATCAATATACTATACATTATTATTGACATCGTTGGCAATATATTACGAAAAATGATATAAAATTAAAGCAATTACATCAAATGAATTATTATTGAAGTCGCGGGCAATAGTAAGACCATCATATATTATAATTTTAAGAATATAGCGCCCTGTACATTCTTTTTTTCATACTGATGTTTTTTAAGTGGTTTTGGCATACCAACATATTAATTTACATATACATTTGAGGACTTTTTTAATTTATAACACACACCTGCACTTTTTTAACATACAAATACATACTTGTGTTTTTTTCCAAACGAGTATTTTATTCAAAGTAATTTACAAAATCATATGAGGCCTTTTTTTTAATTTATAGTACACACCTGCATGTTTTAATATATAACTACATACTTGTGTTTTTTGCCAAACGAGTAGTTTATTCAATTGTGTTTTTCCAAACGATTATTTTATTTAAATTACTAACTAGAGACAGTTTTTACTTTACTTTTACTTTATCGATTTAAAATTTACAGTAATAAAATACCACTGTGTGTACTCAAAATTTAAATCACTCTATACTTATTGCATAACAATTTAAATGTTGACAGTGTCAGTTCCCGCTAAAATCTAAATTTACAGAATAATTAATGAGTGCTCCTGCCCGCTTCCATCTAATTTACAGCTCATATCTAAATTGTAGAATAATTAAATAGTGCACCTGCACACACCTGACAGTGTCAGTGCCACCTCCATTTAAATTTGCAGAATAAATAAAAGGTCGTTGACAGTGCTAGTAACCGCTTCTATTTAAATATACAGTGTAATTAAAAGGTCAAGAGAGGTCAAGGTCGGGTGCTACTGCCAGAGCGATAGTTACCTACTGATAATCAAGATAATCTTGCATGTACGCTCCCTCAAATAAGTGAAATTTTAAAAAAATACGGTCGCGTATTTGCTCACATCAAAGTTTTCCACTGGACCCATCCTGTTTTTTACTTATTTTGTAGGAATAATATGCATGACATAATCACGGATCAAGCTTTCTCAACCTAAAAATTTTCATAAACTGTTCCTTAAATTAATGGCTATAATGACATTGTAGATGATGACGTCGCGTTTCTTAATATGTTTATTAGAGGATCAAGATCGAAGTGAATTAAAAAAAATAATATTGAGATTCTAAAATTAATTTTTTGTCAGTTGCATTATTTTTCCATTTTGCAAATTTTAATAATTTTCTGAAAGTTAGTTAGCAGAAAATTAAGCTGTTCCGATTGAATGACATCATTCTAAAGACATAAACATTTAAATAAGTTTCGGTTTTCGATTTCAGTAGATCAAGTTTAAGACGCCTCTTATGTCGCTTTTCATCTAAAGTAGATGATGGTGGAGAGGTTTTACTGGAACAATCACATATGCTGCCAATCGTATCTGATTCTTAAGAGAATATTCCAAAATAAAGAAAAATTATACAGGGTGAATCTTATCTAATCCAAAATTAAAGAAGTACTAGAACTCATCATTCTAAGCAAAAAAGTTCATATGTACATGGGTCCGGAAATGCTTCGTTTCCGAGATACAGGGTGTCAAAGTTGAAAAAAAAATCGCGTTTTCTTCAATATCTTTCGACTGTTTCGAAATAGTTTCATGAAATTTCGTATACGGGGTTTTTTTGGGATGACAAATTCAAATTTGTGGTCCATTTAGTTGTGGTTTCTAGAGAGCCAATCGATTCTCCTGTCTTTTCTGCTACAAAAAGGTATATCTTAGTGAAGTCGCTAGGAGCAACCCTTTCCGAGAAAAATCCAACATTAAAAAAAGAAAAAGAAAAAAAATTAATATTAAAAGTATACATGTTGTATGTCTAGGCATTCTATCGTATTTAATTATGGATTTTTTATTAAAATTTTATTATCAATGAACGCAAAGAGACAGATAAGTACATAAGTAAACAAGTAAGTTACTTAGTAACAATTAAAAATTCCTATTGATAAACCTGTCAAAAAAATACCCTCCGAAAATGTGTATGCATCATGAGTTTTAAAGCGTTTTTCTCGGAAAGGGTTGCTCTAGCGACATCACTAAGATATCTTTTTTAGAAGAAAAGATAGGAGAATCGATTTTTCTAGTCCAAAATGGCATACAGTGTAGCAAAAAAAATTGCTACGATTTAAAGGGGTCGAAATCGTTGCCGCTGGCGCCCTCTAGAAACGACAACCAAAAGGATCACAAATTTGAATTTGTCATCCCAAAAACCCATATACGAAATTTCATGAAACTATTTCGAAACAGTCGAAAGATATTGGAGAAAACGCGATTTTTTTTCAACTTTGACACCCTGTATCTCGGAAACGAAGCATTTCCGGACCCATGTACATATGAACGTTTTTGCTTAGAATGATGAGTTCTAGCACGCCTTTAATTTTGGCGGATTAGATAAGGTTCACCCTGTATAATCCTGTATTTTTAGATGAAACTTGAATTTTAGTCGAGGATCGCACAAGACAAGCTGGCATGATAAATAAAATAAATGCGCGAAGAAAAGCCAATGGTTCAACTTTCTTTGACATTTTATGAAAATTTATGTGGAGACATCTGCCGATAAAAATATTAACTAAAAGATACTGGTTTAGTGAAGACCTACGCCGCCTAAATCTTAGTTCGTGTAATTTTAAGAATGAGTCATACCCAACTCTATTAGAATCAAACTATACCTACTTTCTTACCAATTACGTAAGAACTATCCCTTATTTACAAAAATCATGTGGTAATAAACTGTTTAAATAAAGGAACACTATTTAATTTTTGAGAAATTTTATGAAGGTAGTTAAATTGCAGTAAAGTTTAAAAAAAGGAAGGGTTTTCCCAAATTTTGGGGTGGAAAAAGGAAATTTTCCCTTTTCGAAAAATGCATTAGTTTTCCCTCATTTTTTTTCCCATTTTCGTTTTGGTACATGTTTTCAAAAACACTGTTATCGGTTGAAGAATTAATTCAATTGCCAAACCAGAAAATTTTTCTAAAAGGTTTATTAATTTAATATTTTTTATGCTTTAGGTACGCTCTACAAATGTTATTGAAATGGCTATTGTTATAATACCAAGTAGAAGTCGGATATTAGACTTTGCGAAACCGAAAATCCTAGATTTACAAAGTATTGTAAACAAAAAAATATAAATACTTAAAGGTTACTTTTGAAAAAAAACCTATGTTGCTTCGATTTAAGTGTATTGTATGTTTAATTGAATAAAGTTGAGTTTTCTTAATTGCCTTACTTGAAATCACTCTACTAGAGAACTCGAGGAGACTTGTAATAGTAAAGAACTAGATTTTATCTAAATTTCTTGTATTTACATAACTAAACTAAAAACTTGACAATTATACTCGTGCCAACTAGACTTGACCGATCTTAAACAGAACCGAACCGATACTATAAAGTTTGATTCAAATAAAGTTAGGTACGACTCATCGATGTAAAACTCTATAACCAAATTACATATTATTTTTACTCTCGCTGAACTACATGTATTAGAGGAGGATGGTCATAAAAATATAAGTCAGCTGTACAATTCATATTAGCGCACGAAAACGTATGTCGTGATTAAGAAGCAGCATCTGCCACTTGTGTGGAAATTATTGTTTATGCGTTCTTGCTTTACTTTCAGTAAAAAACATTTTTTTTTCAAAACTATCTGCATCTTGTACGGTGAATTATCGGTAATATGGTAACATTTGTATATGATTTATATAAAATTTACAAAATTTTAGATATGTTACGTGATAAGCACCCTAAACTTTATGAACGTGCTTAATTATTTTGAACGGGAACGTAACAATCAAGGGGCACGCGTTCCATTTGAATCTGTTATGCTGGTATGTAGTACGTTATTGTGTAAAATATGATACTTGGAAGGACTACTTTTAGCGCACGTCTGAAGCAAGTGGGGTTAGTATAAATACAGTTAGTGCTATAAAAAAAAAGGGTTACAGAAGCCCAAAAAGTAAATAAACCTTCACAGTCACCAGCTAAGTGGAGTAAACTAAGAGAAATCTAAGTCCACCAAGTTGATGACTATATGAAGGGTATTGCAAAGAAAAAATGTATGAAATGCACCCAAAACATAAATACAAACATGCAAGACATGTCTCGTACTATACCTGTTTTTGTATGTACGCTGGCATCATTACAAAAAGAATTAAGCAATAGTCAATTTTTCGATTTCACTAGATTTAAGACGCCTCTTACGTAGCTTTTCATCTAAAGTAGATGATGGTGGGAGAGGTTTTACTGGAACAATCACATATTGCTGCCAAACGTGTCTGATTCTTAAGAGAATATTACAAAAATAAAGAAGAAAAATTATACAATTCTGTATTTTTAGATAAAACTTGGATTTTTAGTCGAGGATCGCACAAGACAAGCTGGCATGATAAATCTAAGGAATGCGCGAAGAAAAAGCCAATGGTTCAACTGTCTTTGACATTTTATGAACATGTATGTGGAGACATCTGCCGATAAAAATATTAACTAAAAGATACTTTGGTGGTTTAATGAATACCTACGTCGCCTAAATCTTAATTCGTGTAATTTTAAGAATGAGTCATACCCAACTCTATTAGAATCAAACTATACCTACTTTCTTACCAATTACGTAAAAACTATCCCTTATTTACAAAACTCATGTGGTAATAAACTGTTTGAATAAAGAGTTAACAACGCTATAATGAAGATAATAAAGAAAAAAGGAAGCAGAGGATAATAATGATGTACCTAAAGTGCATAAATCTATTAAAAATAGATTGTGTTATTTTGACAGTACATTGGGATTT